>CM060948.1:34077099-34652791 GCA_030765055.1 Mantis religiosa
ACCCTACAAAAACCTCATCCGAATTTTTCCTACCTGTAGTTAAGTCCCATCGACGGTGGGCACCCAGCAAAAATCATTCAGGCTTCCTAAAGCTTCTAGCAGCCACGTACGAAGGGATGAACGGAGTGGTGATGATTTTTCAATAAATGCGATATAACGCGATAAAGTGCGAAATTGACTCAAAATGCGATATAAATGCGAAATCGAAGCTTTTCCCAAGTAATTATTTTTTCCCAATGCTTTTTTCTTCTGGAAACTTTAACTGAAGAGTCTGTAGAATCTTTACATGTTTAGAAAGTTATAAAGTAAGTGACCACTCTTCTGGAATGTGGAGAGCAGCCCGTCCCGCTAAATTAGCTTATTGTTCCAGCATCGCCCATATGAGGTAGGTATGTTTGGTACTTGAAGCGAGTTCATAAGAAACCCTTCTTACGACGCGTCATGACTGTCATAAATCTATCTTCACAACCCAGTTAACGGAAATTTTCAATCCTTGTCTCTGAAAACCAATAGCAATCCTAAATTTAAGGAAGTGATAAACACATGTTAATTCCAGTTGGAGTTCTCATTTCCGATTTTCAAAGTTCTATTCGGTTTTACGCGCAACTTTCACTCATTCTATGCGTAGGTCATGTCAGTAAGTGCGAGGCTAATTCTGTGCCTTTTCTTTCTATTGTGCTAGTTTTTACATCAGTATGCATTTATCTTCTTTTGGTATTATGCAGTATGCTTTATTCTGTATCAGCTTATTCTATATTTCTGTGTATTGCTTTAACCTACATTAATGTAAAATAAATTGACACTTCATGCATTTTTAACTCACTGTCATTAATAACCCTCCATAAATGTGTTTTAGATCTGTTATAACTAGGGGGGGATTTTGCCCTAATTGTCTATTTTATTCCTATGTTCAGAAACGTAGGCTTTTAAGTTATAAGCATGTTTCCTACAATTATTACCCTAATTTCTTAGTTGTATACAGCCTATAAATGCCTATTTCATACGTTTGGCACAAATTCTGCTTATTAGTCCCTAAAATTGCCCTTTTAGCCAATTTCTTCTGCTTGTAATTTGTGACAACAGCTTTTGCATTTGTTGGTTTCAACGTGAAGTTTTCGGAGAAGAGAAATTTCTTACTGCTGCACATTGGATATACAAAAAGGGGTTTATTAAGGAGACACATCTGTGCAAATTGGTCCAAAACTTACAACCATACCAAATTTAGTTTTTTGTCTTAAAATTAATATAGACATACTTCAATTTATATAAAGTTATTTTGTTTTTTCTAGTGGCAGTACAGAAAACTTCACATGAATATTTAAATAACCATACACCTGTATCGTAGCTGTTATTACGTAATTTTAACCTCAGATTTCTCAAATTCCACGTTTTTCTCATTTTCCTAACTTCAAAATGTTCCACAGGATGCAGTTTTCTATGAATCTGTATGAAATTCTAAACATGTCTGTAAGGGCAACTGCATATAAAGTGTACCCATTTACATTTGTTGTGTTTTTGTTATTTGCATTGAAAAAGATTATAATGCTCACTTCTTACTGAAAATGCTTAGGAAAATAAAAATTTTTAAATAGGTATGATTATGTTTCCCTTCGTTGATATGCCGAAGACAAATATGTCACATAGGTACAGGTCATTAATAGGCTAAAATGGGTGGAGAAACTTACACCCCAAGCATTAATTTTTAAAATTACAATATATGGGACATTTTGAAAATCGTCTGTAATTTAGACATAAACTGTTAAGATCTCAGAAACTATTATATTATAACTAGAAAGCTGTAACTTGGTATTATTCCATTCTTGATCGATCACAAAAATAAATGGTATACATTTGAAACAAATCTAACAGAATCTCAGATATTTCAATTTTCACCCTTAACCCCCCCCCCCCCTCAACCTATGTTTTTGTTTTTTGACATAGTTAATTACTCCACACTTTCTGCACATTATGGTTCTTACTTAGTAAAGTGGTTTATATGTATTTTAATTATACGACAGTATCTGTTATTTTAACTTGCTGTGGAGCCATTTATGAAATTTGGAATAAATGTAGAACTATTTCGCCTAGGGAACAGCAAAATAATATGTGTTTAGTGAATTTGTTGCAGCAAATGTAGCGATGATTGTTATTTTGTTGTAGTGAATTTTAAGAGCCATTTTACTAAAATTGTGTATTTCTATGTGTTTACTTAGCAAATTTTAGTGCCTATTTAAGTGCCTATTTTGCCCATTTTAGTGCCTATAAATCCACTCCCTACTTATAAATAATGTTAGTATTCATCATTTAAAAAATAATGCTAATTAAGCTTTTAAAAGGCTATAAAATGTTCAATTGCAAATGTATAAATGCTATAAAACGGTAATTGTAAAAATCAAAGTGCTAAATATCACTACCCCTAATAATAGGTTCCGCACTGCACAAAGGGAAATAAAATAACATATTTCCTCCCATGTACCCTTGTCTTTTCAACGACAAATCCATCTTCTAGCATGACCATAAGAACTGCTCGTAATTTAGACTGATTTTTAACGTGTAGGACTCAGTGAATTTTTTTTAAGGATCCGTTTAATGCATTTATTAAACTTAAAGCATAGCAGCTTCTGTAGTGTGGAGGCATGTATATAAATGTTTGAACGGGCGTTAGCTCCATATAGGAAACAAAGAGGAACTGACACATCAAAATTATTCTGCTAAGTTTAATTTGTAAACTATAACGTTAAATTGAGGACGTTAAATTTGATGTTTATATAAGTACCCTCTTTGACTGCTATGGTACTCATTGGAAAATGCCCAATGCATCGTTGTACGTTATATTTTGTTTTGTTAAGTTTAGACCCCTTAAGTTATGTTTTCCGCTGCTCAAAGCGTGAACATTTAATTGTTCGCGACTGTGGCAGTGAATGGGTGTTCTTTCCGTTAGTACAAATTAACGACTGCAGTTGAACAGTGATACTAGGGTGTATAGTTAACAGTTGCCATCTCCTGAAAATAAGCAGGAACGACATAATGCACATGTAAGTACATTTTTAAGTAATTTGAGTCCATTAAGTGTTTTTTTTTTCAACATACAGAGACAATTAGCTTGAAAATGTGTTTTTCTAAAAAAATTAAAAAAAGAATTGTGTATTTTAAACAGATCTTCATTTTTGTTTACTGTTTTTATAGCTCATTAAGTGTTTTTTTTTAAACATGTAGGTACAAATAGCTTAAAAATGTGTTGTTAAAAAAAAATGAAAGAAATAATTGTGTATTTGAAACATCTACACTTTTGTTTACTGTTTCTATAGCTCATTAAGTGTTTTTTGAACATACAGGTACAAATAGCTTGAAAATGTGTTGTTCTAAAAAAATGAAAGAAAGAATTGTACATTTGAAACATCTACATTTTTGTTTACTGTTTCTATAGCTCATTAAGTGTTTTTTGAACATACAGGTACAAATAGCTTGAAAATGTGTTGTTCTAAAAAATGAAAAAAAGAATTGTGTATTTTAAACAGATCTTCATTTTTGCTTACTGTTTTTATAGCTCATTAAGTGTTTTTTTTTTCAACATACAGAGACAATTAGCTTGAAAATGTGTTTTTCTAAAAAAATTAAAAAAAGAATTGTGTATTTTAAACAGATCTTCGTTTTTGTTTACTGTTTTTATAGCTCATTAAGTGTTTTTTTAAACATGTAGGTACAAATAGCTTAAAAATGTGTTGTTCAAAAAAAATGAAAGAAATAATTGTGTATTTGAAACATCTACACTTTTGTTTACTGTTTTTATTGCTGATTAAGTGTTTTTTTGAACATACAGGTACAAATAGCTTTAAAATGTGTTGTTCTAAAAAAATGAAAGAAAGAATTGTACATTTGAAACATCTACATTTTTGTTTACTGTTTTTATAGCTCATTAAGTGTTTTTTTAACATACAGGTACAAATAGCTTAAAAATGTGTTTTTCTAAAAAATGAAAGAAATAATTGTGTATTTGAAGCATCTACATTTTTGTTTTTTGTTTTTATAGCTCATTAAGTGTTTTTTGAACATACAGGTACAAATAGCTTGAAAATGTGTTGTTCTAAAAAATGAAAAAAAGAATTGTGTATTTTAAACAGATCTTCATTTTTGCTTACTGTTTTTATAGCTCATTAAGTGGTTTTTTTTTCAACATACAGAGACAATTACCTTGAAAATGTGTTTTTCTAAAAAAATGAAAAAAAGAATTGTGTATTTTAAACAGATCTTCATTTTTGCTTACTCTTTTTATAGCTCATTAAGTGTTTTTTTTTTCAACATACAGAGACAATTAGCTTGAAAATGTGTTTTTCTAAAAAAATTAAAAAAAGAATTGTGTATTTTAAACAGATCTTCATTTTTGTTTACTGTCTTTATTGCTGATTAAGTGTTTTTTTGAACATACAGGTATAAATAGCTTTAAAATGTGTTGTTCTAAAAAAATGAAAGAAAGAATTGTACATTTGAAACATCTACATTTTTGTTTACTGTTTTTATAGCTCATTAAGTGTTTTTTTAACATACAGGTACAAATAGCTTAAAAATGTGTTTTTCTAAAAAATGAAAGAAATAATTGTGTATTTGAAGCATCTACATTTTTGTTTTTTGTTTTTATAGCTCATTAAGTGGTTTTTGAACATACGGAGACAAAAGCTTGGAGATGTGTTATACTAAGAAATGAAAAAAAAAAAAAAAAAAAAGAATTGTGTATTTTAAGCAGATCTACATTTTTTGTTCAGTGTTGTTATAGCTTTTTAAGTGTTTTTTTGAACATACAGAGACAAAAGCTTGGAAAACTGTTATACTAAAAAATGAAAAAAAAAAAAAAAAAAAAAAAAAAGAATTGTGTATTTTAAACAGATCTACATTTTTGGTTCAGTGCTTTTATAGATTTTTGAGTACCTTTTTTGAACATATAGGATAAATAGCTTGGAAATGTGTTATGCTACAAAAATTAAAAAAGAACAGTGTATTTGAAACAGATCCGCAATTCTTGTTTAGTGCTGTTATGCGTTTTTAAGTGATTTTTAAACAATTAGGCACAAATAGCTTAGAGATGTCTTATGCCACAAAAAATGAATAAAAACATATACCTATTTTGACCCTCGCAAGGTATAAGCTCTGGAAAAACACATATATCTGGGATATTTGTTCACCCCAAAGTGATTCTAGCAACTATGTGGCGCTAAAGTATAAAATATTTCCACTAAAATAATGATGACTTTATTTTGAGGCCAAAACACATCTTTTAAATTAAAACTCCATTGTTTTAAGCCATATAAGTTATGTATTAGTCATGTCTGAAATGTGAAAACATATATGTTTGTAGTAATTCTATTTGATGTGTAACTTTTATAATAGATAGTTAACATATTTATGGTAATATGATGGTCGGGAGCACAGAATTTTAATTTTTTTGTAAGAAGGTGAGAAAATACCCCTGATATACAATATGTGATTTTCCAACTTGTTACAAATTTAATGCAGTAATTAAATCTTCGCAACAATGCACTTTCTGCACCTCATTTGTATATCTATTGTTGTTACAAGTTTCTAGACAATACATGCACATGCATTGTTGTGACATATTATTATGAAAACAGATACAGTTAGCAATTGCGTTTTGTGGAACATTTGTTCGCTGACTGTGGCAGTGAATGGTTGTTCTTTCCGTTGGCACAAATTAACGACTGCAGTTGAACAGTGATACTAGAGTGTATAGTTAACAGTTGCCATCTCCTGAAAATAAGCAGGAACGACATAATGCACATGTAAGTATATTTTAAGTAATTTGAGTCCAAACATCGTAGTGACAAACAAGTAGTTCAACAAAAGAAAAAGTAAACATTTCACTTTTTGGAGAGTAACACAAATCTTATACCAAACTGAAACGTGCTATTTAACTAAGCCAGCTAGTCATACGTGACCTTTTTCTTATCGGGATCAATCAGATACAATGGCTAGTGATTTATCTTATCGCCAACAACAATATAGCGCCCCCGTGGATAAAGGCCATAAACAAGATGATAAAAACAAACCTGTACAAACAGGTACAACTCCCTTTATCGAGGCACTAAAGATAAGAGATTTTCCAAATGCAGACACAGTAATGATGCGCCTAAAAGGAGGACAGTTGACTCTGTCATATATTTATGAGCATGGATTTAATTTACCCATTGTTGTTAATGCAAAGGAAGGTTTGGAAATACGTATGCCACCAGAAAACTTCTCTGCCAAGGATGTAGAGAATTACATCGGAAGTGACAGAGTGGTAGATGTCATTGACGTTACGCGTCAGAGTGGCATTCGAATGAATCTTGGAGAATTTGTAAATTATTACCTGACTCCACCAGAACAAAGGACCAGGATACTAAACATGATCAGTCTAGAATTTTCCTATACGCCACTCTCGCAAATTGTACAAGCGCCATCTATCGCCAGAGAGCTAGACTGGATTGATTATGCGTGGCCGAAAGATGAAACAATTGCCAAACCTAAGGTTCAGAAGTATTGTTTAATGAGTACTCAAGACTCGTATACTGATTTTCATATCGATTTTGGTGGCTCTTCCGTTTGGTACCACTTGTTTAAAGGAGAGAAAATATTTTACTTAATAAAACCAACAGAAGTAAATCTGTTCTTATATCGGCGCTGGGTGACATCAGGTGCTAACAGGAAAACATTTTTTGGAGATCAGGTTGATAAATGCTATAAATATGTGATGAAAGCAGGTGAGACCATACTGCTTCCTTCTGGATGGATCCACGCCGTGTATACACCTAGTGATTCTCTTGCTTTTGGTGGAAACTTCTTGCATACACTTAGCGTCCCTATGCAGCTACAGATATATGAGCTTGAGAAAAAACTGAAAACACCTAAAAAATTTAGCTTCACTGGATTTGAGCTTACCAATTGGTATGCTGCAAAAAAATTAACTGAAGATATCAGACGAATGAAAGAAATGGGTATCGAATGCCCAAACCGGGTACTTCAAGGTGCAAAAGCACTTAAATTTACACTGCTGAAGTGGAACAAGAATAAAAATATGAACAACAACAAAGGTGATCAGGTACCTTTAGGTATCAATACCACAAATCTCGTAAAGGATCTGAGCAAAGCAGTGAGACAAATGGAGAAATACTTAAAATCTTTATATCCACCTCAACCAGAACGTAAATCTCAAAGGAAAAAAGAAAAAACTACGTGCCACATTTGCATGTAGGTCATGCTCGACCGACGAACACTGCACCAAATCCACCACTGGAAGAAAGAGAATTTGGGCGAACATCTACACCTACTGGAGAAGAACAGCACACAAATAAGTTGCACTCCATTGTTGACCCCGCTGTTGCATCAGAGATGGATGTTGTTTCTAATTTCCCAAGAAGTCATCCGAGAACTCATGAAGGCTTGAGTGACGACTAGATATGTACCAAACCAATCTACGATTAGTGGAAATGAAACCTGGACGAGCATCTACAGCATCTCTGTAATCTAAACTGGAAACGAGTATCTTCTCGCCGGGAGTTTCAACATCAAATTACGGGTTTTCTTTGTGTGTGGTGTAAATAGTTGAAACTGAAACTATTGTTAGTTTTCATTAAAGAGATAACAGTGTACATAAGTGACTACAGCTAAAAGACTAGGCGAATGGTAAAAATATATGTCCATTTTGTGTAGTGATATTGAAACTCCATCTCCTTTCAATAGCACCAGGAGAGAAAATGACAAATATTTTACATCATTTAAACCAAAAAGAACAAATATTTTGTAAACTTCTTATATGACAAAAGTGAAAATATAATTGTGTATTTGAAACATCTACATTTTTGTTTACTGTTTCTATAGCTCATTAAGTGTTTTTTGAACATACAGGTACAAATAGCTTGAAAATGTGTTGTTCTAAAAAATGAAAAAAAGAATTGTGTATTTTAAACAGATCTTCATTTTTGCTTACTGTTTTTATAGCTCATTAAGTGTTTTTTTTTCAACATACAGAGACAATTAGCTTGAAAATGTGTTTTTCTAAAAAAATGAAAAAAAGAATTGTGTATTTTAAACAGATCTTCATTTTTGCTTACTGTTTTTATAGCTCATTAAGTGTTTTTTTTTTTTCAACATACAGAGACAATTAGCTTGAAAATGTGTTTTTCTAAAAAAATTAAAAAAAGAATTGTGTATTTTAAACAGATCTTCATTTTTGTTTACTGTTTTTATAGCTCATTAAGTGTTTTTTTTAAACATGTAGGTACAAATAGCTTAAAAATGTGTTGTTAAAAAAAAATGAAAGAAATAATTGTGTATTTGAAACATCTACACTTTTGTTTACTGTTTTTATTGCTGATTAAGTGTTTTTTTGAACATACAGGTACAAATAGCTTTAAAATGTGTTGTTCTAAAAAAATTAAAGAAAGAATTGTACATTTGAAACATCTACATTTTTGTTTACTGTTTCTATAGCTCATTAAGTGTTTTTTGAACATACAGGTACAAATAGCTTGAAAATGTGTTGTTCTAAAAAATGAAAAAAAGAATTGTGTATTTTAAACAGATCTTCATTTTTGCTTACTGTTTTTATAGCTCATTAAGTGTTTTTTTTTTTCAACATACAGAGACAATTAGCTTGAAAATGTGTTTTTCTAAAAAAATTTAAAAAAGAATTGTGTATTTTAAACAGATCTTCATTTTTGTTTACTGTTTTTATAGCTCATTAAGTGTTTTTTTAAACATGTAGGTACAAATAGCTTAAAAATGTGTTGTTCAAAAAAAATGAAAGAAATAATTGTGTATTTGAAACATCTACACTTTTGTTTACTGTTTTTATAGCTCATTAAGTGTTTTTTTGAACATACAGGTACAAATAGCTTTAAAATGTGTTGTTCTAAAAAAATGAAAGAAAGAATTGTACATTTGAAACATCTACATTTTTGTTTACTGTTTTTATAGCTCATTAAGTGTTTTTTTAACATACAGGTACAAATAGCTTAAAAATGTGTTTTTCTAAAAAATGAAAGAAATAATTGTGTATTTGAAGCATCTACATTTTTGTTTTTTGTTTTTATAGCTCATTATGTGGTTTTTGAACATACGGAGACAAAAGCTTGGAGATGTGTTATACTAAGAAATGAAAAAAAAAAAAAAGAATTGTGTATTTTAAGCAGATCTACATTTTTTGTTCAGTGTTGTTATAGCTTTTTAAGTGTTTTTTGAACATACAGAGACAAAAGCTTGGAAAACTGTTATTCTAAAAAATGAAAAAAAAAAAAAAAAAAGAATTGTGTATTTTAAACAGATCTACATTTTTGGTTCAGTGCTTTTATAGATTTTTAAGTACCTTTTTTGAACATATAGGATAAATAGCTTGGAAATGTGTTATGCTACAAAAATTAAAAAAGAACAGTGTATTTGAAACAGATCCGCAATTCTTGTTTAGTGCTGTTATGCGTTTTTAAGTGATTTTTAAACAATTAGGCACAAATAGCTTAGAGATGTCTTATGCCACAAAAAATGAATAAAAACATATACCTATTTTGACCCTCGCAAGGTATAAGCTCTGGAAAAACACATATATCTGGGATATTTGTTCACCCCAAAGTGATTCTAGCAACTATGTGGCGCTAAAGTATAAAATATTTCCACTAAAATAATGATGACTTTATTTTGAGGCCAAAACACATCTTTTAAATTAAAACTCCATTGTTTTAAGCCATATAAGTTATGTATTAGTCATGTCTGAAATGTGAAAACATATATGTTTGTAGTAATTCTATTTGATGTGTAACTTTTATAATAGATAGTTAACATATTTATGGTAATATGATGGTCGGGAGCACAGAATTTTAATTTTTTTGTAAGAAGGTGAGAAAATACCCCTGATATACAATATGTGATTTTCCAACTTGTTACAAATTTAATGCAGTAATTAAATCTTCGCAACAATGCACTTTCTGCACCTCATTTGTATATCTATTGTTGTTACAAGTTTCTAGACAATACATGCACATGCATTGTTGTGACATATTATTATGAAAACAGATACAGTTAGCAATTGCGTTTTGTGGAACATTTGTTCGCTGACTGTGGCAGTGAATGGTTGTTCTTTCCGTTGGCACAAATTAACGACTGCAGTTGAACAGTGATACTAGAGTGTATAGTTAACAGTTGCCATCTCCTGAAAATAAGCAGGAACGACATAATGCACATGTAAGTATATTTTAAGTAATTTGAGTCCAAACATCGTAGTGACAAACAAGTAGTTCAACAAAAGAAAAAGTAAACATTTCACTTTTTGGAGAGTAACACAAATCTTATACCAAACTGAAACGTGCTATTTAACTAAGCCAGCTAGTCATACGTGACCTTTTTCTTATCGGGATCAATCAGATACAATGGCTAGTGATTTATCTTATCGCCAACAACAATATAGCGCCCCCGTGGATAAAGGCCATAAACAAGATGATAAAAACAAACCTGTACAAACAGGTACAACTCCCTTTATCGAGGCACTAAAGATAAGAGATTTTCCAAATGCAGACACAGTAATGATGCGCCTAAAAGGAGGACAGTTGACTCTGTCATATATTTATGAGCATGGATTTAATTTACCCATTGTTGTTAATGCAAAGGAAGGTTTGGAAATACGTATGCCACCAGAAAACTTCTCTGCCAAGGATGTAGAGAATTACATCGGAAGTGACAGAGTGGTAGATGTCATTGACGTTACGCGTCAGAGTGGCATTCGAATGAATCTTGGAGAATTTGTAAATTATTACCTGACTCCACCAGAACAAAGGACCAGGATACTAAACATGATCAGTCTAGAATTTTCCTATACGCCACTCTCGCAAATTGTACAAGCGCCATCTATCGCCAGAGAGCTAGACTGGATTGATTATGCGTGGCCGAAAGATGAAACAATTGCCAAACCTAAGGTTCAGAAGTATTGTTTAATGAGTACTCAAGACTCGTATACTGATTTTCATATCGATTTTGGTGGCTCTTCCGTTTGGTACCACTTGTTTAAAGGAGAGAAAATATTTTACTTAATAAAACCAACAGAAGTAAATCTGTTCTTATATCGGCGCTGGGTGACATCAGGTGCTAACAGGAAAACATTTTTTGGAGATCAGGTTGATAAATGCTATAAATATGTGATGAAAGCAGGTGAGACCATACTGCTTCCTTCTGGATGGATCCACGCCGTGTATACACCTAGTGATTCTCTTGCTTTTGGTGGAAACTTCTTGCATACACTTAGCGTCCCTATGCAGCTACAGATATATGAGCTTGAGAAAAAACTGAAAACACCTAAAAAATTTAGCTTCACTGGATTTGAGCTTACCAATTGGTATGCTGCAAAAAAATTAACTGAAGATATCAGACGAATGAAAGAAATGGGTATCGAATGCCCAAACCGGGTACTTCAAGGTGCAAAAGCACTTAAATTTACACTGCTGAAGTGGAACAAGAATAAAAATATGAACAACAACAAAGGTGATCAGGTACCTTTAGGTATCAATACCACAAATCTCGTAAAGGATCTGAGCAAAGCAGTGAGACAAATGGAGAAATACTTAAAATCTTTATATCCACCTCAACCAGAACGTAAATCTCAAAGGAAAAAAGAAAAAACTACGTGCCACATTTGCATGTAGGTCATGCTCGACCGACGAACACTGCACCAAATCCACCACTGGAAGAAAGAGAATTTGGGCGAACATCTACACCTACTGGAGAAGAACAGCACACAAATAAGTTGCACTCCATTGTTGACCCCGCTGTTGCATCAGAGATGGATGTTGTTTCTAATTTCCCAAGAAGTCATCCGAGAACTCATGAAGGCTTGAGTGACGACTAGATATGTACCAAACCAATCTACGATTAGTGGAAATGAAACCTGGACGAGCATCTACAGCATCTCTGTAATCTAAACTGGAAACGAGTATCTTCTCGCCGGGAGTTTCAACATCAAATTACGGGTTTTCTTTGTGTGTGGTGTAAATAGTTGAAACTGAAACTATTGTTAGTTTTCATTAAAGAGATAACAGTGTACATAAGTGACTACAGCTAAAAGACTAGGCGAATGGTAAAAATATATGTCCATTTTGTGTAGTGATATTGAAACTCCATCTCCTTTCAATAGCACCAGGAGAGAAAATGACAAATATTTTACATCATTTAAACCAAAAAGAACAAATATTTTGTAAACTTCTTATATGACAAAAGTGAAAATATAATTGTGTATTTGAAACATCTACATTTTTGTTTACTGTTTCTATAGCTCATTAAGTGTTTTTTGAACATACAGGTACAAATAGCTTGAAAATGTGTTGTTCTAAAAAATGAAAAAAAGAATTGTGTATTTTAAACAGATCTTCATTTTTGCTTACTGTTTTTATAGCTCATTAAGTGTTTTTTTTTCAACATACAGAGACAATTAGCTTGAAAATGTGTTTTTCTAAAAAAATGAAAAAAAGAATTGTGTATTTTAAACAGATCTTCATTTTTGCTTACTGTTTTTATAGCTCATTAAGTGTTTTTTTTTTTCAACATACAGAGACAATTAGCTTGAAAATGTGTTTTTCTAAAAAAATTAAAAAAAGAATTGTGTATTTTAAACAGATCTTCATTTTTGTTTACTGTTTTTATAGCTCATTAAGTGTTTTTTTTAAACATGTAGGTACAAATAGCTTAAAAATGTGTTGTTAAAAAAAAATGAAAGAAATAATTGTGTATTTGAAACATCTACACTTTTGTTTACTGTTTTTATTGCTGATTAAGTGTTTTTTTGAACATACAGGTACAAATAGCTTTAAAATGTGTTGTTCTAAAAAAATTAAAGAAAGAATTGTACATTTGAAACATCTACATTTTTGTTTACTGTTTCTATAGCTCATTAAGTGTTTTTTGAACATACAGGTACAAATAGCTTGAAAATGTGTTGTTCTAAAAAATGAAAAAAAGAATTGTGTATTTTAAACAGATCTTCATTTTTGCTTACTGTTTTTATAGCTCATTAAGTGTTTTTTTTTTCAACATACAGAGACAATTAGCTTGAAAATGTGTTTTTCTAAAAAAATTTAAAAAAGAATTGTGTATTTTAAACAGATCTTCATTTTTGTTTACTGTTTTTATAGCTCATTAAGTGTTTTTTTAAACATGTAGGTACAAATAGCTTAAAAATGTGTTGTTCAAAAAAAATGAAAGAAATAATTGTGTATTTGAAACATCTACACTTTTGTTTACTGTTTTTATAGCTCATTAAGTGTTTTTTTGAACATACAGGTACAAATAGCTTTAAAATGTGTTGTTCTAAAAAAATGAAAGAAAGAATTGTACATTTGAAACATCTACATTTTTGTTTACTGTTTTTATAGCTCATTAAGTGTTTTTTTAACATACAGGTACAAATAGCTTAAAAATGTGTTTTTCTAAAAAATGAAAGAAATAATTGTGTATTTGAAGCATCTACATTTTTGTTTTTTGTTTTTATAGCTCATTATGTGGTTTTTGAACATACGGAGACAAAAGCTTGGAGATGTGTTATACTAAGAAATGAAAAAAAAAAAAAAGAATTGTGTATTTTAAGCAGATCTACATTTTTTGTTCAGTGTTGTTATAGCTTTTTAAGTGTTTTTTGAACATACAGAGACAAAAGCTTGGAAAACTGTTATTCTAAAAAATGAAAAAAAAAAAAAAAAAGAATTGTGTATTTTAAACAGATCTACATTTTTGGTTCAGTGCTTTTATAGATTTTTAAGTACCTTTTTTGAACATATAGGATAAATAGCTTGGAAATGTGTTATGCTACAAAAATTAAAAAAGAACAGTGTATTTGAAACAGATCCGCAATTCTTGTTTAGTGCTGTTATGCGTTTTTAAGTGATTTTTAAACAATTAGGCACAAATAGCTTAGAGATGTCTTATGCCACAAAAAATGAATAAAAACATATACCTATTTTGACCCTCGCAAGGTATAAGCTCTGGAAAAACACATATATCTGGGATATTTGTTCACCCC
Source organism: Mantis religiosa (assembly GCA_030765055.1). Classification (NCBI taxonomy): domain Eukaryota; kingdom Metazoa; phylum Arthropoda; class Insecta; order Mantodea; family Mantidae; genus Mantis; species Mantis religiosa. The sequence continues at coordinate 34,091,141 of CM060948.1, forward strand.
AAAGTGATTCTAGCAACTATGTGGCGCTAAAGTATAAAATATTTCCACTAAAATAATGATGACTTTATTTTGAGGCCAAAACACATCTTTTAAATTAAAACTCCATTGTTTTAAGCCATATAAGTTATGTATTAGTCATGTCTGAAATGTGAAAACATATATGTTTGTAGTAATTCTATTTGATGTGTAACTTTTATAATAGATAGTTAACATATTTATGGTAATATGATGGTCGGGAGCACAGAATTTTAATTTTTTTGTAAGAAGGTGAGAAAATACCCCTGATATACAATATGTGATTTTCCAACTTGTTACAAATTTAATGCAGTAATTAAATCTTCGCAACAATGCACTTTCTGCACCTCATTTGTATATCTATTGTTGTTACAAGTTTCTAGACAATACATGCACATGCATTGTTGTGACATATTATTATGAAAACAGATACAGTTAGCAATTGCGTTTTGTGGAACATTTGTTCGCTGACTGTGGCAGTGAATGGTTGTTCTTTCCGTTGGCACAAATTAACGACTGCAGTTGAACAGTGATACTAGAGTGTATAGTTAACAGTTGCCATCTCCTGAAAATAAGCAGGAACGACATAATGCACATGTAAGTATATTTTAAGTAATTTGAGTCCAAACATCGTAGTGACAAACAAGTAGTTCAACAAAAGAAAAAGTAAACATTTCACTTTTTGGAGAGTAACACAAATCTTATACCAAACTGAAACGTGCTATTTAACTAAGCCAGCTAGTCATACGTGACCTTTTTCTTATCGGGATCAATCAGATACAATGGCTAGTGATTTATCTTATCGCCAACAACAATATAGCGCCCCCGTGGATAAAGGCCATAAACAAGATGATAAAAACAAACCTGTACAAACAGGTACAACTCCCTTTATCGAGGCACTAAAGATAAGAGATTTTCCAAATGCAGACACAGTAATGATGCGCCTAAAAGGAGGACAGTTGACTCTGTCATATATTTATGAGCATGGATTTAATTTACCCATTGTTGTTAATGCAAAGGAAGGTTTGGAAATACGTATGCCACCAGAAAACTTCTCTGCCAAGGATGTAGAGAATTACATCGGAAGTGACAGAGTGGTAGATGTCATTGACGTTACGCGTCAGAGTGGCATTCGAATGAATCTTGGAGAATTTGTAAATTATTACCTGACTCCACCAGAACAAAGGACCAGGATACTAAACATGATCAGTCTAGAATTTTCCTATACGCCACTCTCGCAAATTGTACAAGCGCCATCTATCGCCAGAGAGCTAGACTGGATTGATTATGCGTGGCCGAAAGATGAAACAATTGCCAAACCTAAGGTTCAGAAGTATTGTTTAATGAGTACTCAAGACTCGTATACTGATTTTCATATCGATTTTGGTGGCTCTTCCGTTTGGTACCACTTGTTTAAAGGAGAGAAAATATTTTACTTAATAAAACCAACAGAAGTAAATCTGTTCTTATATCGGCGCTGGGTGACATCAGGTGCTAACAGGAAAACATTTTTTGGAGATCAGGTTGATAAATGCTATAAATATGTGATGAAAGCAGGTGAGACCATACTGCTTCCTTCTGGATGGATCCACGCCGTGTATACACCTAGTGATTCTCTTGCTTTTGGTGGAAACTTCTTGCATACACTTAGCGTCCCTATGCAGCTACAGATATATGAGCTTGAGAAAAAACTGAAAACACCTAAAAAATTTAGCTTCACTGGATTTGAGCTTACCAATTGGTATGCTGCAAAAAAATTAACTGAAGATATCAGACGAATGAAAGAAATGGGTATCGAATGCCCAAACCGGGTACTTCAAGGTGCAAAAGCACTTAAATTTACACTGCTGAAGTGGAACAAGAATAAAAATATGAACAACAACAAAGGTGATCAGGTACCTTTAGGTATCAATACCACAAATCTCGTAAAGGATCTGAGCAAAGCAGTGAGACAAATGGAGAAATACTTAAAATCTTTATATCCACCTCAACCAGAACGTAAATCTCAAAGGAAAAAAGAAAAAACTACGTGCCACATTTGCATGTAGGTCATGCTCGACCGACGAACACTGCACCAAATCCACCACTGGAAGAAAGAGAATTTGGGCGAACATCTACACCTACTGGAGAAGAACAGCACACAAATAAGTTGCACTCCATTGTTGACCCCGCTGTTGCATCAGAGATGGATGTTGTTTCTAATTTCCCAAGAAGTCATCCGAGAACTCATGAAGGCTTGAGTGACGACTAGATATGTACCAAACCAATCTACGATTAGTGGAAATGAAACCTGGACGAGCATCTACAGCATCTCTGTAATCTAAACTGGAAACGAGTATCTTCTCGCCGGGAGTTTCAACATCAAATTACGGGTTTTCTTTGTGTGTGGTGTAAATAGTTGAAACTGAAACTATTGTTAGTTTTCATTAAAGAGATAACAGTGTACATAAGTGACTACAGCTAAAAGACTAGGCGAATGGTAAAAATATATGTCCATTTTGTGTAGTGATATTGAAACTCCATCTCCTTTCAATAGCACCAGGAGAGAAAATGACAAATATTTTACATCATTTAAACCAAAAAGAACAAATATTTTGTAAACTTCTTATATGACAAAAGTGAAAATATAATTGTGTATTTGAAACATCTACATTTTTGTTTACTGTTTCTATAGCTCATTAAGTGTTTTTTGAACATACAGGTACAAATAGCTTGAAAATGTGTTGTTCTAAAAAATGAAAAAAAGAATTGTGTATTTTAAACAGATCTTCATTTTTTCTTACTGTTTTTATAGCTCATTAAGTGTTTTCTTTTCAACATACAGAGACAATTAGCTTGAAAATGTGTTTTTCTAAAAAAATTAAAAAAAGAATTGTGTATTTTAAACAGATCTTCATTTTTGTTTACTGTTTTTATAGCTCATTAAGTGTTTTTTTAAACATGTAGGTACAAATAGCTTAAAAATGTGTTGTTCAAAAAAAATGAAAGAAATAATTGTGTATTTGAAACATCTACACTTTTGTTTACTGTTTTTATTGCTGATTAAGTGTTTTTTTGAACATACAGGTACAAATAGCTTTAAAATGTGTTGTTCTAAAAAAATGAAAGAAAGAATTGTACATTTGAAACATCTACATTTTTGTTTACTGTTTTTATAGCTCATTAAGTGTTTTTTTAACATACAGGTACAAATAGCTTAAAAATGTGTTTTTCTAAAAAATGAAAGAAATAATTGTGTATTTGAAGCATCTACATTTTTGTTTTTTGTTTTTATAGCTCATTAAGTGGTTTTTGAACATACGGAGACAAAAGCTTGGAGATGTGTTATACTAAGAAATGAAAAAAAAAAAAAAAGAATTGTGTATTTTAAGCAGATCTACATTTTTTGTTCAGTGTTGTTATAGCTTTTTAAGTGTTTTTTGAACATACAGAGACAAAAGCTTGGAAAACTGTTATACTAAAAAATGAAAAAAAAAAAAAAAAAAAGAATTGTGTATTTTAAACAGATCTACATTTTTGGTTCAGTGCTTTTATAGATTTTTTAGTACCTTTTTTGAACATATAGGATAAATAGCTTGGAAATGTGTTATGCTACAAAAATTAAAAAAGAACAGTGTATTTGAAACAGATCCGCAATTCTTGTTTAGTGCTGTTATGCGTTTTTAAGTGATTTTTAAACAATTAGGCACAAATAGCTTAGAGATGTCTTATGCCACAAAAAATGAATAAAAACATATACCTATTTTGACCCTCGCAAGGTATAAGCTCTGGAAAAACACATATATCTGGGATATTTGTTCACCCCAAAGTGATTCTAGCAACTATGTGGCGCTAAAGTATAAAATATTTCCACTAAAATAATGATGACTTTATTTTGAGGCCAAAACACATCTTTTAAATTAAAACTCCATTGTTTTAAGCCATATAAGTTATGTATTAGTCATGTCTGAAATGTGAAAACATATATGTTTGTAGTAATTCTATTTGATGTGTAACTTTTATAATAGATAGTTAACATATTTATGGTAATATGATGGTCGGGAGCACAGAATTTTAATTTTTTTGTAAGAAGGTGAGAAAATACCCCTGATATACAATATGTGATTTTCCAACTTGTTACAAATTTAATGCAGTAATTAAATCTTCGCAACAATGCACTTTCTGCACCTCATTTGTATATCTATTGTTGTTACAAGTTTCTAGACAATACATGCACATGCATTGTTGTGACATATTATTATGAAAACAGATACAGTTAGCAATTGCGTTTTGTGGAACATTTGTTCGCTGACTGTGGCAGTGAATGGTTGTTCTTTCCGTTGGCACAAATTAACGACTGCAGTTGAACAGTGATACTAGAGTGTATAGTTAACAGTTGCCATCTCCTGAAAATAAGCAGGAACGACATAATGCACATGTAAGTATATTTTAAGTAATTTGAGTCCAAACATCGTAGTGACAAACAAGTAGTTCAACAAAAGAAAAAGTAAACATTTCACTTTTTGGAGAGTAACACAAATCTTATACCAAACTGAAACGTGCTATTTAACTAAGCCAGCTAGTCATACGTGACCTTTTTCTTATCGGGATCAATCAGATACAATGGCTAGTGATTTATCTTATCGCCAACAACAATATAGCGCCCCCGTGGATAAAGGCCATAAACAAGATGATAAAAACAAACCTGTACAAACAGGTACAACTCCCTTTATCGAGGCACTAAAGATAAGAGATTTTCCAAATGCAGACACAGTAATGATGCGCCTAAAAGGAGGACAGTTGACTCTGTCATATATTTATGAGCATGGATTTAATTTACCCATTGTTGTTAATGCAAAGGAAGGTTTGGAAATACGTATGCCACCAGAAAACTTCTCTGCCAAGGATGTAGAGAATTACATCGGAAGTGACAGAGTGGTAGATGTCATTGACGTTACGCGTCAGAGTGGCATTCGAATGAATCTTGGAGAATTTGTAAATTATTACCTGACTCCACCAGAACAAAGGACTAGGATACTAAACATGATCAGTCTAGAATTTTCCTATACGCCACTCTCGCAAATTGTACAAGCGCCATCTATCGCCAGAGAGCTAGACTGGATTGATTATGCGTGGCCGAAAGATGAAACAATTGCCAAACCTAAGGTTCAGAAGTATTGTTTAATGAGTACTCAAGACTCGTATACTGATTTTCATATCGATTTTGGTGGCTCTTCCGTTTGGTACCACTTGTTTAAAGGAGAGAAAATATTTTACTTAATAAAACCAACAGAAGTAAATCTGTTCTTATATCGGCGCTGGGTGACATCAGGTGCTAACAGGAAAACATTTTTTGGAGATCAGGTTGATAAATGCTATAAATATGTGATGAAAGCAGGTGAGACCATACTGCTTCCTTCTGGATGGATCCACGCCGTGTATACACCTAGTGATTCTCTTGCTTTTGGTGGAAACTTCTTGCATACACTTAGCGTCCCTATGCAGCTACAGATATATGAGCTTGAGAAAAAACTGAAAACACCTAAAAAATTTAGCTTCACTGGATTTGAGCTTACCAATTGGTATGCTGCAAAAAAATTAACTGAAGATATCAGACGAATGAAAGAAATGGGTATCGAATGCCCAAACCGGGTACTTCAAGGTGCAAAAGCACTTAAATTTACACTGCTGAAGTGGAACAAGAATAAAAATATGAACAACAACAAAGGTGATCAGGTACCTTTAGGTATCAATACCACAAATCTCGTAAAGGATCTGAGCAAAGCAGTGAGACAAATGGAGAAATACTTAAAATCTTTATATCCACCTCAACCAGAACGTAAATCTCAAAGGAAAAAAGAAAAAACTACGTGCCACATTTGCATGTAGGTCATGCTCGACCGACGAACACTGCACCAAATCCACCACTGGAAGAAAGAGAATTTGGGCGAACATCTACACCTACTGGAGAAGAACAGCACACAAATAAGTTGCACTCCATTGTTGACCCCGCTGTTGCATCAGAGATGGATGTTGTTTCTAATTTCCCAAGAAGTCATCCGAGAACTCATGAAGGCTTGAGTGACGACTAGATATGTACCAAACCAATCTACGATTAGTGGAAATGAAACCTGGACGAGCATCTACAGCATCTCTGTAATCTAAACTGGAAACGAGTATCTTCTCGCCGGGAGTTTCAACATCAAATTACGGGTTTTCTTTGTGTGTGGTGTAAATAGTTGAAACTGAAACTATTGTTAGTTTTCATTAAAGAGATAACAGTGTACATAAGTGACTACAGCTAAAAGACTAGGCGAATGGTAAAAATATATGTCCATTTTGTGTAGTGATATTGAAACTCCATCTCCTTTCAATAGCACCAGGAGAGAAAATGACAAATATTTTACATCATTTAAACCAAAAAGAACAAATATTTTGTAAACTTCTTATATGACAAAAGTGAAAATATAATTGTGTATTTGAAACATCTACATTTTTGTTTACTGTTTCTATAGCTCATTAAGTGTTTTTTGAACATACAGGTACAAATAGCTTGAAAATGTGTTGTTCTAAAAAATGAAAAAAAGAATTGTGTATTTTAAACAGATCTTCATTTTTGCTTACTGTTTTTATAGCTCATTAAGTGTTTTTTTTTTCAACATACAGAGACAATTAGCTTGAAAATGTGTTTTTCTAAAAAAATGAAAAAAAGAATTGTGTATTTTAAACAGATCTTCATTTTTGCTTACTGTTTTTATAGCTCATTAAGTGTTTTTTTTTCAACATACAGAGACAATTAGCTTGAAAATGTGTTTTTCTAAAAAAATTAAAAAAAGAATTGTGTATTTTAAACAGATCTTCATTTTTGTTTACTGTTTTTATAGCTCATTAAGTGTTTTTTTTAAACATGTAGGTACAAATAGCTTAAAAATGTGTTGTTAAAAAAAAATGAAAGAAATAATTGTGTATTTGAAACATCTACACTTTTGTTTACTGTTTTTATTGCTGATTAAGTGTTTTTTTGAACATACAGGTACAAATAGCTTTAAAATGTGTTGTTCTAAAAAAATTAAAGAAAGAATTGTACATTTGAAACATCTACATTTTTGTTTACTGTTTCTATAGCTCATTAAGTGTTTTTTGAACATACAGGTACAAATAGCTTGAAAATGTGTTGTTCTAAAAAATGAAAAAAAGAATTGTGTATTTTAAACAGATCTTCATTTTTGCTTACTGTTTTTATAGCTCATTAAGTGTTTTTTTTTTCAACATACAGAGACAATTAGCTTGAAAATGTGTTTTTCTAAAAAAATTTAAAAAAGAATTGTGTATTTTAAACAGATCTTCATTTTTGTTTACTGTTTTTATAGCTCATTAAGTGTTTTTTTAAACATGTAGGTACAAATAGCTTAAAAATGTGTTGTTCAAAAAAAATGAAAGAAATAATTGTGTATTTGAAACATCTACACTTTTGTTTACTGTTTTTATAGCTCATTAAGTGTTTTTTTGAACATACAGGTACAAATAGCTTTAAAATGTGTTGTTCTAAAAAAATGAAAGAAAGAATTGTACATTTGAAACATCTACATTTTTGTTTACTGTTTTTATAGCTCATTAAGTGTTTTTTTAACATACAGGTACAAATAGCTTAAAAATGTGTTTTTCTAAAAAATGAAAGAAATAATTGTGTATTTGAAGCATCTACATTTTTGTTTTTTGTTTTTATAGCTCATTATGTGGTTTTTGAACATACGGAGACAAAAGCTTGGAGATGTGTTATACTAAGAAATGAAAAAAAAAAAAAAAAAAAAATTGTGTATTTTAAGCAGATCTACATTTTTTGTTCAGTGTTGTTATAGCTTTTTAAGTGTTTTTTGAACATACAGAGACAAAAGCTTGGAAAACTGTTATTCTAAAAAATGAAAAAAAAAAAAAGAATTGTGTATTTTAAACAGATCTACATTTTTGGTTCAGTGCTTTTATAGATTTTTAAGTACCTTTTTTGAACATATAGGATAAATAGCTTGGAAATGTGTTATGCTACAAAAATTAAAAAAGAACAGTGTATTTGAAACAGATCCGCAATTCTTGTTTAGTGCTGTTATGCGTTTTTAAGTGATTTTTAAACAATTAGGCACAAATAGCTTAGAGATGTCTTATGCCACAAAAAATGAATAAAAACATATACCTATTTTGACCCTCGCAAGGTATAAGCTCTGGAAAAACACATATATCTGGGATATTTGTTCACCCCAAAGTGATTCTAGCAACTATGTGGCGCTAAAGTATAAAATATTTCCACTAAAATAATGATGACTTTATTTTGAGGCCAAAACACATCTTTTAAATTAAAACTCCATTGTTTTAAGCCATATAAGTTATGTATTAGTCATGTCTGAAATGTGAAAACATATATGTTTGTAGTAATTCTATTTGATGTGTAACTTTTATAATAGATAGTTAACATATTTATGGTAATATGATGGTCGGGAGCACAGAATTTTAATTTTTTTGTAAGAAGGTGAGAAAATACCCCTGATATACAATATGTGATTTTCCAACTTGTTACAAATTTAATGCAGTAATTAAATCTTCGCAACAATGCACTTTCTGCACCTCATTTGTATATCTATTGTTGTTACAAGTTTCTAGACAATACATGCACATGCATTGTTGTGACATATTATTATGAAAACAGATACAGTTAGCAATTGCGTTTTGTGGAACATTTGTTCGCTGACTGTGGCAGTGAATGGTTGTTCTTTCCGTTGGCACAAATTAACGACTGCAGTTGAACAGTGATACTAGAGTGTATAGTTAACAGTTGCCATCTCCTGAAAATAAGCAGGAACGACATAATGCACATGTAAGTATATTTTAAGTAATTTGAGTCCAAACATCGTAGTGACAAACAAGTAGTTCAACAAAAGAAAAAGTAAACATTTCACTTTTTGGAGAGTAACACAAATCTTATACCAAACTGAAACGTGCTATTTAACTAAGCCAGCTAGTCATACGTGACCTTTTTCTTATCGGGATCAATCAGATACAATGGCTAGTGATTTATCTTATCGCCAACAACAATATAGCGCCCCCGTGGATAAAGGCCATAAACAAGATGATAAAAACAAACCTGTACAAACAGGTACAACTCCCTTTATCGAGGCACTAAAGATAAGAGATTTTCCAAATGCAGACACAGTAATGATGCGCCTAAAAGGAGGACAGTTGACTCTGTCATATATTTATGAGCATGGATTTAATTTACCCATTGTTGTTAATGCAAAGGAAGGTTTGGAAATACGTATGCCACCAGAAAACTTCTCTGCCAAGGATGTAGAGAATTACATCGGAAGTGACAGAGTGGTAGATGTCATTGACGTTACGCGTCAGAGTGGCATTCGAATGAATCTTGGAGAATTTGTAAATTATTACCTGACTCCACCAGAACAAAGGACCAGGATACTAAACATGATCAGTCTAGAATTTTCCTATACGCCACTCTCGCAAATTGTACAAGCGCCATCTATCGCCAGAGAGCTAGACTGGATTGATTATGCGTGGCCGAAAGATGAAACAATTGCCAAATCTAAGGTTCAGAAGTATTGTTTAATGAGTACTCAAGACTCGTATACTGATTTTCATATCGATTTTGGTGGCTCTTCCGTTTGGTACCACTTGTTTAAAGGAGAGAAAATATTTTACTTAATAAAACCAACAGAAGTAAATCTGTTCTTATATCGGCGCTGGGTGACATCAGGTGCTAACAGGAAAACATTTTTTGGAGATCAGGTTGATAAATGCTATAAATATGTGATGAAAGCAGGTGAGACCATACTGCTTCCTTCTGGATGGATCCACGCCGTGTATACACCTAGTGATTCTCTTGCTTTTGGTGGAAACTTCTTGCATACACTTAGCGTCCCTATGCAGCTACAGATATATGAGCTTGAGAAAAAACTGAAAACACCTAAAAAATTTAGCTTCACTGGATTTGAGCTTACCAATTGGTATGCTGCAAAAAAATTAACTGAAGATATCAGACGAATGAAAGAAATGGGTATCGAATGCCCAAACCGGGTACTTCAAGGTGCAAAAGCACTTAAATTTACACTGCTGAAGTGGAACAAGAATAAAAATATGAACAACAACAAAGGTGATCAGGTACCTTTAGGTATCAATACCACAAATCTCGTAAAGGATCTGAGCAAAGCAGTGAGACAAATGGAGAAATACTTAAAATCTTTATATCCACCTCAACCAGAACGTAAATCTCAAAGGAAAAAAGAAAAAACTACGTGCCACATTTGCATGTAGGTCATGCTCGACCGACGAACACTGCACCAAATCCACCACTGGAAGAAAGAGAATTTGGGCGAACATCTACACCTACTGGAGAAGAACAGCACACAAATAAGTTGCACTCCATTGTTGACCCCGCTGTTGCATCAGAGATGGATGTTGTTTCTAATTTCCCAAGAAGTCATCCGAGAACTCATGAAGGCTTGAGTGACGACTAGATATGTACCAAACCAATCTACGATTAGTGGAAATGAAACCTGGACGAGCATCTACAGCATCTCTGTAATCTAAACTGGAAACGAGTATCTTCTCGCCGGGAGTTTCAACATCAAATTACGGGTTTTCTTTGTGTGTGGTGTAAATAGTTGAAACTGAAACTATTGTTAGTTTTCATTAAAGAGATAACAGTGTACATAAGTGACTACAGCTAAAAGACTAGGCGAATGGTAAAAATATATGTCCATTTTGTGTAGTGATATTGAAACTCCATCTCCTTTCAATAGCACCAGGAGAGAAAATGACAAATATTTTACATCATTTAAACCAAAAAGAACAAATATTTTGTAAACTTCTTATATGACAAAAGTGAAAATATAATTGTGTATTTGAAACATCTACATTTTTGTTTACTGTTTCTATAGCTCATTAAGTGTTTTTTGAACATACAGGTACAAATAGCTTGAAAATGTGTTGTTCTAAAAAATGAAAAAAAGAATTGTGTATTTTAAACAGATCTTCATTTTTTCTTACTGTTTTTATAGCTCATTAAGTGTTTTTTTTTCAACATACAGAGACAATTAGCTTGAAAATGTGTTTTTCTAAAAAAATTAAAAAAAGAATTGTGTATTTTAAACAGATCTTCATTTTTGTTTACTGTTTTTATAGCTCATTAAGTGTTTTTTTAAACATGTAGGTACAAATAGCTTAAAAATGTGTTGTTCAAAAAAAATGAAAGAAATAATTGTGTATTTGAAACATCTACACTTTTGTTTACTGTTTTTATTGCTGATTAAGTGTTTTTTTGAACATACAGGTACAAATAGCTTTAAAATGTGTTGTTCTAAAAAAATGAAAGAAAGAATTGTACATTTGAAACATCTACATTTTTGTTTACTGTTTCTATAGCTCATTAAGTGTTTTTTTAACATACAGGTACAAATAGCTTAAAAATGTGTTTTTCTAAAAAATGAAAGAAATAATTGTGTATTTGAAGCATCTACATTTTTGTTTTTTGTTTTTATAGCTCATTAAGTGGTTTTTGAACATACGGAGACAAAAGCTTGGAGATGTGTTATACTAAGAAATGAAAAAAAAAAAAAAAAGAATTGTGTATTTTAAGCAGATCTACATTTTTTGTTCAGTGTTGTTATAGCTTTTTAAGTGTTTTTTGAACATACAGAGACAAAAGCTTGGAAAACTGTTATACTAAAAAATGAAAAAAAAAAAAAAAAAAAAAAAGAATTGTGTATTTTAAACAGATCTACATTTTTGGTTCAGTGCTTTTATAGATTTTTTAGTACCTTTTTTGAACATATAGGATAAATAGCTTGGAAATGTGTTATGCTACAAAAATTAAAAAAGAACAGTGTATTTGAAACAGATCCGCAATTCTTGTTTAGTGCTGTTATGCGTTTTTAAGTGATTTTTAAACAATTAGGCACAAATAGCTTAGAGATGTCTTATGCCACAAAAAATGAATAAAAACATATACCTATTTTGACCCTCGCAAGGTATAAGCTCTGGAAAAACACATATATCTGGGATATTTGTTCACCCCAAAGTGATTCTAGCAACTATGTGGCGCTAAAGTATAAAATATTTCCACTAAAATAATGATGACTTTATTTTGAGGCCAAAACACATCTTTTAAATTAAAACTCCATTGTTTTAAGCCATATAAGTTATGTATTAGTCATGTCTGAAATGTGAAAACATATATGTTTGTAGTAATTCTATTTGATGTGTAACTTTTATAATAGATAGTTAACATATTTATGGTAATATGATGGTCGGGAGCACAGAATTTTAATTTTTTTGTAAGAAGGTGAGAAAATACCCCTGATATACAATATGTGATTTTCCAACTTGTTACAAATTTAATGCAGTAATTAAATCTTCGCAACAATGCACTTTCTGCACCTCATTTGTATATCTATTGTTGTTACAAGTTTCTAGACAATACATGCACATGCATTGTTGTGACATATTATTATGAAAACAGATACAGTTAGCAATTGCGTTTTGTGGAACATTTGTTCGCTGACTGTGGCAGTGAATGGTTGTTCTTTCCGTTGGCACAAATTAACGACTGCAGTTGAACAGTGATACTAGAGTGTATAGTTAACAGTTGCCATCTCCTGAAAATAAGCAGGAACGACATAATGCACATGTAAGTATATTTTAAGTAATTTGAGTCCAAACATCGTAGTGACAAACAAGTAGTTCAACAAAAGAAAAAGTAAACATTTCACTTTTTGGAGAGTAACACAAATCTTATACCAAACTGAAACGTGCTATTTAACTAAGCCAGCTAGTCATACGTGACCTTTTTCTTATCGGGATCAATCAGATACAATGGCTAGTGATTTATCTTATCGCCAACAACAATATAGCGCCCCCGTGGATAAAGGCCATAAACAAGATGATAAAAACAAACCTGTACAAACAGGTACAACTCCCTTTATCGAGGCACTAAAGATAAGAGATTTTCCAAATGCAGACACAGTAATGATGCGCCTAAAAGGAGGACAGTTGACTCTGTCATATATTTATGAGCATGGATTTAATTTACCCATTGTTGTTAATGCAAAGGAAGGTTTGGAAATACGTATGCCACCAGAAAACTTCTCTGCCAAGGATGTAGAGAATTACATCGGAAGTGACAGAGTGGTAGATGTCATTGACGTTACGCGTCAGAGTGGCATTCGAATGAATCTTGGAGAATTTGTAAATTATTACCTGACTCCACCAGAACAAAGGACTAGGATACTAAACATGATCAGTCTAGAATTTTCCTATACGCCACTCTCGCAAATTGTACAAGCGCCATCTATCGCCAGAGAGCTAGACTGGATTGATTATGCGTGGCCGAAAGATGAAACAATTGCCAAACCTAAGGTTCAGAAGTATTGTTTAATGAGTACTCAAGACTCGTATACTGATTTTCATATCGATTTTGGTGGCTCTTCCGTTTGGTACCACTTGTTTAAAGGAGAGAAAATATTTTACTTAATAAAACCAACAGAAGTAAATCTGTTCTTATATCGGCGCTGGGTGACATCAGGTGCTAACAGGAAAACATTTTTTGGAGATCAGGTTGATAAATGCTATAAATATGTGATGAAAGCAGGTGAGACCATACTGCTTCCTTCTGGATGGATCCACGCCGTGTATACACCTAGTGATTCTCTTGCTTTTGGTGGAAACTTCTTGCATACACTTAGCGTCCCTATGCAGCTACAGATATATGAGCTTGAGAAAAAACTGAAAACACCTAAAAAATTTAGCTTCACTGGATTTGAGCTTACCAATTGGTATGCTGCAAAAAAATTAACTGAAGATATCAGACGAATGAAAGAAATGGGTATCGAATGCCCAAACCGGGTACTTCAAGGTGCAAAAGCACTTAAATTTACACTGCTGAAGTGGAACAAGAATAAAAATATGAACAACAACAAAGGTGATCAGGTACCTTTAGGTATCAATACCACAAATCTCGTAAAGGATCTGAGCAAAGCAGTGAGACAAATGGAGAAATACTTAAAATCTTTATATCCACCTCAACCAGAACGTAAATCTCAAAGGAAAAAAGAAAAAACTACGTGCCACATTTGCATGTAGCTCATGCTCGACCGACGAACACTGCACCATATCCACCACTGGAAGAAAGAGAATTTGGGCGAACATCTACACCTACTGGAGAAGAACAGCACACAAATAAGTTGCACTCCATTGTTGACCCCGCTGTTGCATCAGAGATGGATGTTGTTTCTAATTTCCCAAGAAGTCATCCGAGAACTCATGAAGGCTTGAGTGACGACTAGATATGTACCAAACCAATCTACGATTAGTGGAAATGAAACCTGGACGAGCATCTACAGCATCTCTGTAATCTAAACTGGAAACGAGTATCTTCTCGCCGGGAGTTTCAACATCAAATTACGGGTTTTCTTTGTGTGTGGTGTAAATAGTTGAAACTGAAACTATTGTTAGTTTTCATTAAAGAGATAACAGTGTACATAAGTGACTACAGCTAAAAGACTAGGCGAATGGTAAAAATATATGTCCATTTTGTGTAGTGATATTGAAACTCCATCTCCTTTCAATAGCACCAGGAGAGAAAATGACAAATATTTTACATCATTTAAACCAAAAAGAACAAATATTTTGTAAACTTCTTATATGACAAAAGTGAAAATATAATTGTGTATTTGAAACATCTACATTTTTGTTTACTGTTTCTATAGCTCATTAAGTGTTTTTTGAACATACAGGTACAAATAGCTTGAAAATGTGTTGTTCTAAAAAATGAAAAAAAGAATTGTGTATTTTAAACAGATCTTCATTTTTGCTTACTGTTTTTATAGCTCATTAAGTGTTTTTTTTTTCAACATACAGAGACAATTAGCTTGAAAATGTGTTTTTCTAAAAAAATGAAAAAAAGAATTGTGTATTTTAAACAGATCTTCATTTTTGCTTACTGTTTTTATAGCTCATTAAGTGTTTTTTTTTTCAACATACAGAGACAATTAGCTTGAAAATGTGTTTTTCTAAAAAAATTAAAAAAAGAATTGTGTATTTTAAACAGATCTTCATTTTTGTTTACTGTTTTTATAGCTCATTAAGTGTTTTTTTTAAACATGTAGGTACAAATAGCTTGAAAATGTGTTGTTCTAAAAAATGAAAAAAAGAATTGTGTATTTTAAACAGATCTTCATTTTTGCTTACTGTTTTTATAGCTCATTAAGTGTTTTTTTTTTTTCAACATACAGAGACAATTAGCTTGAAAATGTGTTTTTCTAAAAAAATTTAAAAAAGAATTGTGTATTTTAAACAGATCTTCATTTTTGTTTACTGTTTTTATAGCTCATTAAGTGTTTTTTTAAACATGTAGGTACAAATAGCTTAAAAATGTGTTGTTCAAAAAAAATGAAAGAAATAATTGTGTATTTGAAACATCTACACTTTTGTTTACTGTTTTTATAGCTCATTAAGTGTTTTTTTGAACATACAGGTACAAATAGCTTTAAAATGTGTTGTTCTAAAAAAATGAAAGAAAGAATTGTACATTTGAAACATCTACATTTTTGTTTACTGTTTTTATAGCTCATTAAGTGTTTTTTTAACATACAGGTACAAATAGCTTAAAAATGTGTTTTTCTAAAAAATGAAAGAAATAATTGTGTATTTGAAGCATCTACATTTTTGTTTTTTGTTTTTATAGCTCATTATGTGGTTTTTGAACATACGGAGACAAAAGCTTGGAGATGTGTTATACTAAGAAATGAAAAAAAAAAAAAAAAAAAAAAAATTGTGTATTTTAAGCAGATCTACATTTTTTGTTCAGTGTTGTTATAGCTTTTTAAGTGTTTTTTGAACATACAGAGACAAAAGCTTGGAAAACTGTTATTCTAAAAAATGAAAAAAAAAAAAAAGAATTGTGTATTTTAAACAGATCTACATTTTTGGTTCAGTGCTTTTATAGATTTTTAAGTACCTTTTTTGAACATATAGGATAAATAGCTTGGAAATGTGTTATGCTACAAAAATTAAAAAAGAACAGTGTATTTGAAACAGATCCGCAATTCTTGTTTAGTGCTGTTATGCGTTTTTAAGTGATTTTTAAACAATTAGGCACAAATAGCTTAGAGATGTCTTATGCCACAAAAAATGAATAAAAACATATACCTATTTTGACCCTCGCAAGGTATAAGCTCTGGAAAAACACATATATCTGGGATATTTGTTCACCCCAAAGTGATTCTAGCAACTATGTGGCGCTAAAGTATAAAATATTTCCACTAAAATAATGATGACTTTATTTTGAGGCCAAAACACATCTTTTAAATTAAAACTCCATTGTTTTAAGCCATATAAGTTATGTATTAGTCATGTCTGAAATGTGAAAACATATATGTTTGTAGTAATTCTATTTGATGTGTAACTTTTATAATAGATAGTTAACATATTTATGGTAATATGATGGTCGGGAGCACAGAATTTTAATTTTTTTGTAAGAAGGTGAGAAAATACCCCTGATATACAATATGTGATTTTCCAACTTGTTACAAATTTAATGCAGTAATTAAATCTTCGCAACAATGCACTTTCTGCACCTCATTTGTATATCTATTGTTGTTACAAGTTTCTAGACAATACATGCACATGCATTGTTGTGACATATTATTATGAAAACAGATACAGTTAGCAATTGCGTTTTGTGGAACATTTGTTCGCTGACTGTGGCAGTGAATGGTTGTTCTTTCCGTTGGCACAAATTAACGACTGCAGTTGAACAGTGATACTAGAGTGTATAGTTAACAGTTGCCATCTCCTGAAAATAAGCAGGAACGACATAATGCACATGTAAGTATATTTTAAGTAATTTGAGTCCAAACATCGTAGTGACAAACAAGTAGTTCAACAAAAGAAAAAGTAAACATTTCACTTTTTGGAGAGTAACACAAATCTTATACCAAACTGAAACGTGCTATTTAACTAAGCCAGCTAGTCATACGTGACCTTTTTCTTATCGGGATCAATCAGATACAATGGCTAGTGATTTATCTTATCGCCAACAACAATATAGCGCCCCCGTGGATAAAGGCCATAAACAAGATGATAAAAACAAACCTGTACAAACAGGTACAACTCCCTTTATCGAGGCACTAAAGATAAGAGATTTTCCAAATGCAGACACAGTAATGATGCGCCTAAAAGGAGGACAGTTGACTCTGTCATATATTAATGAGCATGGATTTAATTTACCCATTGTTGTTAATGCAAAGGAAGGTTTGGAAATACGTATGCCACCAGAAAACTTCTCTGCCAAGGATGTAGAGAATTACATCGGAAGTGACAGAGTGGTAGATGTCATTGACGTTACGCGTCAGAGTGGCATTCGAATGAATCTTGGAGAATTTGTAAATTATTACCTGACTCCACCAGAACAAAGGACCAGGATACTAAACATGATCAGTCTAGAATTTTCCTATACGCCACTCTCGCAAATTGTACAAGCGCCATCTATCGCCAGAGAGCTAGACTGGATTGATTATGCGTGGCCGAAAGATGAAACAATTGCCAAACCTAAGGTTCAGAAGTATTGTTTAATGAGTACTCAAGACTCGTATACTGATTTTCATATCGATTTTGGTGGCTCTTCCGTTTGGTACCACTTGTTTAAAGGAGAGAAAATATTTTACTTAATAAAACCAACAGAAGTAAATCTGTTCTTATATCGGCGCTGGGTGACATCAGGTGCTAACAGGAAAACATTTTTTGGAGATCAGGTTGATAAATGCTATAAATATGTGATGAAAGCAGGTGAGACCATACTGCTTCCTTCTGGATGGATCCACGCCGTGTATACACCTAGTGATTCTCTTGCTTTTGGTGGAAACTTCTTGCATACACTTAGCGTCCCTATGCAGCTACAGATATATGAGCTTGAGAAAAAACTGAAAACACCTAAAAAATTTAGCTTCACTGGATTTGAGCTTACCAATTGGTATGCTGCAAAAAAATTAACTGAAGATATCAGACGAATGAAAGAAATGGGTATCGAATGCCCAAACCGGGTACTTCAAGGTGCAAAAGCACTTAAATTTACACTGCTGAAGTGGAACAAGAATAAAAATATGAACAACAACAAAGGTGATCAGGTACCTTTAGGTATCAATACCACAAATCTCGTAAAGGATCTGAGCAAAGCAGTGAGACAAATGGAGAAATACTTAAAATCTTTATATCCACCTCAACCAGAACGTAAATCTCAAAGGAAAAAAGAAAAAACTACGTGCCACATTTGCATGTAGCTCATGCTCGACCGACGAACACTGCACCAAATCCACCACTGGAAGAAAGAGAATTTGGGCGAACATCTACACCTACTGGAGAAGAACAGCACACAAATAAGTTGCACTCCATTGTTGACCCCGCTGTTGCATCAGAGATGGATGTTGTTTCTAATTTCCCAAGAAGTCATCCGAGAACTCATGAAGGCTTGAGTGACGACTAGATATGTACCAAACCAATCTACGATTAGTGGAAATGAAACCTGGACGAGCATCTACAGCATCTCTGTAATCTAAACTGGAAACGAGTATCTTCTCGCCGGGAGTTTCAACATCAAATTACGGGTTTTCTTTGTGTGTGGTGTAAATAGTTGAAACTGAAACTATTGTTAGTTTTCATTAAAGAGATAACAGTGTACATAAGTGACTACAGCTAAAAGACTAGGCGAATGGTAAAAATATATGTCCATTTTGTGTAGTGATATTGAAACTCCATCTCCTTTCAATAGCACCAGGAGAGAAAATGACAAATATTTTACATCATTTAAACCAAAAAGAACAAATATTTTGTAAACTTCTTATATGACAAAAGTGAAAATATAATTGTGTATTTGAAACATCTACATTTTTGTTTACTGTTTCTATAGCTCATTAAGTGTTTTTTGAACATACAAGTACAAATAGCTTGAAAATGTGTTGTTCTAAAAAATGAAAAAAAGAATTGTGTATTTTAAACAGATCTTCATTTTTTCTTACTGTTTTTATAGCTCATTAAGTGTTTTTTTTTTTTCAACATACAGAGACAATTAGCTTGAAAATGTGTTTTTCTAAAAAAATGAAAAAAAGAATTGTGTATTTTAAACAGATCTTCATTTTTGCTTACTGTTTTTATAGCTCATTGAGTGCTTTTTTTTTTTTCAACATACAGAGACAATTAGCTTGAAAATGTGTTTTTCTAAAAAAATGAAAAAAAGAATTGTGTATTTTAAACAGATCTTCATTTTTGCTTACTGTTTTTATAGCTCATTAAGTGTTTTTTTTTTCAACATACAGAGACAATTAGCTTGAAAATGTGTTTTTCTAAAAAAATTAAAAAAAGAATTGTGTATTTTAAACAGATCTTCGTTTTTGTTTACTGTTTTTATAGCTCATTAAGTGTTTTTTTAAACATGTAGGTACAAATAGCTTAAAAATGTGTTGTTCAAAAAAAATGAAAGAAATAATTGTGTATTTGAAACATCTACACTTTTGTTTACTGTTTTTATTGCTGATTAAGTGTTTTTTTGAACATACAGGTACAAATAGCTTTAAAATGTGTTGTTCTAAAAAAATGAAAGAAAGAATTGTACATTTGAAACATCTACATTTTTGTTTACTGTTTTTATAGCTCATTAAGTGTTTTTTTAACATACAGGTACAAATAGCTTAAAAATGTGTTTTTCTAAAAAATGAAAGAAATAATTGTGTATTTGAAGCATCTACATTTTTGTTTTTTGTTTTTATAGCTCATTAAGTGTTTTTTGAACATACAGGTACAAATAGCTTGAAAATGTGTTGTTCTAAAAAATGAAAAAAAGAATTGTGTATTTTAAACAGATCTTCATTTTTGCTTACTGTTTTTATAGCTCATTAAGTGGTTTTTTTTTCAACATACAGAGACAATTACCTTGAAAATGTGTTTTTCTAAAAAAATGAAAAAAAGAATTGTGTATTTTAAACAGATCTTCATTTTTGCTTACTGTTTTTATAGCTCATTAAGTGTTTTTTTTTTTCAACATACAGAGACAATTAGCTTGAAAATGTGTTTTTCTAAAAAAATTAAAAAAAGAATTGTGTATTTTAAACAGATCTTCATTTTTGTTTACTGTCTTTATTGCTGATTAAGTGTTTTTTTGAACATACAGGTATAAATAGCTTTAAAATGTGTTGTTCTAAAAAAATGAAAGAAAGAATTGTACATTTGAAACATCTACATTTTTGTTTACTGTTTTTATAGCTCATTAAGTGTTTTTTTAACATACAGGTACAAATAGCTTAAAAATGTGTTTTTCTAAAAAATGAAAGAAATAATTGTGTATTTGAAGCATCTACATTTTTGTTTTTTGTTTTTATAGCTCATTAAGTGTTTTTTGAACATACAGGTACAAATAGCTTAAAAATGTGTTTTTCTAAAAAATGAAAGAAATAATTGTGTATTTGAAGCATCTACATTTTTGTTTTTTGTTTTTATAGCTCATTAAGTGGTTTTTGAACATACGGAGACAAAAGCTTGGAGATGTGTTATACTAAGAAATGAAAAAAAAAAAAAAAAAAAAAGAATTGTGTATTTTAAGCAGATCTACATTTTTTGTTCAGTGTTGTTATAGCTTTTTAAGTGTTTTTTTGAACATACAGAGACAAAAGCTTGGAAAACTGTTATACTAAAAAATGAAAAAAAAAAAAAAAAAAAAAAAAAAAGAATTGTGTATTTTAAACAGATCTACATTTTTGGTTCAGTGCTTTTATAGATTTTTGAGTACCTTTTTTGAACATATAGGATAAATAGCTTGGAAATGTGTTATGCTACAAAAATTAAAAAAGAACAGTGTATTTGAAACAGATCCGCAATTCTTGTTTAGTGCTGTTATGCGTTTTTAAGTGATTTTTAAACAATTAGGCACAAATAGCTTAGAGATGTCTTATGCCACAAAAAATGAATAAAAACATATACCTATTTTGACCCTCGCAAGGTATAAGCTCTGGAAAAACACATATATCTGGGATATTTGTTCACCCCAAAGTGATTCTAGCAACTATGTGGCGCTAAAGTATAAAATATTTCCACTAAAATAATGATGACTTTATTTTGAGGCCAAAACACATCTTTTAAATTAAAACTCCATTGTTTTAAGCCATATAAGTTATGTATTAGTCATGTCTGAAATGTGAAAACATATATGTTTGTAGTAATTCTATTTGATGTGTAACTTTTATAATAGATAGTTAACATATTTATGGTAATATGATGGTCGGGAGCACAGAATTTTAATTTTTTTGTAAGAAGGTGAGAAAATACCCCTGATATACAATATGTGATTTTCCAACTTGTTACAAATTTAATGCAGTAATTAAATCTTCGCAACAATGCACTTTCTGCACCTCATTTGTATATCTATTGTTGTTACAAGTTTCTAGACAATACATGCACATGCATTGTTGTGACATATTATTATGAAAACAGATACAGTTAGCAATTGCGTTTTGTGGAACATTTGTTCGCTGACTGTGGCAGTGAATGGTTGTTCTTTCCGTTGGCACAAATTAACGACTGCAGTTGAACAGTGATACTAGAGTGTATAGTTAACAGTTGCCATCTCCTGAAAATAAGCAGGAACGACATAATGCACATGTAAGTATATTTTAAGTAATTTGAGTCCAAACATCGTAGTGACAAACAAGTAGTTCAACAAAAGAAAAAGTAAACATTTCACTTTTTGGAGAGTAACACAAATCTTATACCAAACTGAAACGTGCTATTTAACTAAGCCAGCTAGTCATACGTGACCTTTTTCTTATCGGGATCAATCAGATACAATGGCTAGTGATTTATCTTATCGCCAACAACAATATAGCGCCCCCGTGGATAAAGGCCATAAACAAGATGATAAAAACAAACCTGTACAAACAGGTACAACTCCCTTTATCGAGGCACTAAAGATAAGAGATTTTCCAAATGCAGACACAGTAATGATGCGCCTAAAAGGAGGACAGTTGACTCTGTCATATATTTATGAGCATGGATTTAATTTACCCATTGTTGTTAATGCAAAGGAAGGTTTGGAAATACGTATGCCACCAGAAAACTTCTCTGCCAAGGATGTAGAGAATTACATCGGAAGTGACAGAGTGGTAGATGTCATTGACGTTACGCGTCAGAGTGGCATTCGAATGAATCTTGGAGAATTTGTAAATTATTACCTGACTCCACCAGAACAAAGGACCAGGATACTAAACATGATCAGTCTAGAATTTTCCTATACGCCACTCTCGCAAATTGTACAAGCGCCATCTATCGCCAGAGAGCTAGACTGGATTGATTATGCGTGGCCGAAAGATGAAACAATTGCCAAACCTAAGGTTCAGAAGTATTGTTTAATGAGTACTCAAGACTCGTATACTGATTTTCATATCGATTTTGGTGGCTCTTCCGTTTGGTACCACTTGTTTAAAGGAGAGAAAATATTTTACTTAATAAAACCAACAGAAGTAAATCTGTTCTTATATCGGCGCTGGGTGACATCAGGTGCTAACAGGAAAACATTTTTTGGAGATCAGGTTGATAAATGCTATAAATATGTGATGAAAGCAGGTGAGACCATACTGCTTCCTTCTGGATGGATCCACGCCGTGTATACACCTAGTGATTCTCTTGCTTTTGGTGGAAACTTCTTGCATACACTTAGCGTCCCTATGCAGCTACAGATATATGAGCTTGAGAAAAAACTGAAAACACCTAAAAAATTTAGCTTCACTGGATTTGAGCTTACCAATTGGTATGCTGCAAAAAAATTAACTGAAGATATCAGACGAATGAAAGAAATGGGTATCGAATGCCCAAACCGGGTACTTCAAGGTGCAAAAGCACTTAAATTTACACTGCTGAAGTGGAACAAGAATAAAAATATGAACAACAACAGTAGGGTATTAGAGAGTGTTCTGGCGCAACAGTTTATGAGCAAGATGGCGGCCATGCGCAATCTATGTATTTAGGATATTTCGACAGTGTTCAGAGGTTTAGTCAGTCCTCTTAATTTGCTGTAGATCATGATGCTAGGTCTTGAGGTATAATCTGGGGGGGCTCTAGGGTTAACTGTTGTAGGTTTTCACAGGTAAGGCTGTTGGTCTGGGAAGCTAATAGCTATAGGATTTAGAGGTTAGGTCTTGAGATAACGTTTGGGACTCTAGGGTTAAGTGTTTCAGGTTTTCTCAGGTAAAGCTGTTGGTCTGGGAGGTTAATAGCTGTAGGATTTAGTGGTTTGGTCTTGAGGTAGGATCTGAGGGTCTAGGGTTAAGAGTTGCATGCTTTTCACAGGTAAAAAATGCTGGTGTGAACAATAGTAAGTGTAGGATTTAGTGGTTAGGTCTCAAGGTATGATCTGAGGCTCTAGGATTAAGAGTTGCAGGCTTTCACAGGTAGTTTTCACTGTTGGTCTGGTAGGTTGAAATCTGTAGGAATTAGAGGTCGGGTCTCAAGTAATGTTCTGGGGAGGGCGAGCTCTAGGGTTAACAGTTGCAGGTTTTTCACAGGTAAAAGCTACTGGTCTGGAGATTAATACTGTGTGATTGGAGGTTAGGTCTTGAGGTATGATCTGGGGTCTCTAGGGTTAAGAGTTGCATCTTTCCAAAGGTAAGGCTGTTGGTCTGGGAGGTTAATTCCCGTAGGATTTAGTGGTTAGGTCTTGAGTTATGATCTGGGGCTCTAGGTTTAAGAGTTGTAGGGTTTATAGCTAAAGGTTGTTGGTCAGGAGTATAAAGGCTGTAGGATCGTTTGGCTTTGTTGTATAGGTTGAGGTATGGTCTTATGATTTTGAAGTTCACTTTGCTAGTCCAGCGTCTAAAGGTTGTTAATCTTGAGGCAAGTCCTACATTTATGCTTTACTATTTCATAGTACTATAAACCAACCTAACATAGCCTAACCTGACAGTTCTCTTTTTTATTCTTAAGGTATTTTATTCTACCCCGCTGTAACTGAAGCTAACATCCTCTTTTTTGTTTTTGTCTTCTTTCATCATTCTTTAACCTAGCTATTTGTGCTATTGGCATCCGTTCTCTTTTCTTCTTATGGTAATGTATTCTACCACTGTAACCTACCCTAATATACCCTTTTTCACCTTCTTTCATCATTCTTTAACATAATCTAACCTAACCTAACCTAACTCAGCAGTTCTCTTTCCTGAGGTTCCTCTATTTTGCCACTTTAACCTAACCTAATATACTCCTTTTTGTTGTTGCCTTCTTTCATCATTCTTTAACCTAACCTAGCTGTGTATCTGCTATTGGCATCATTTGTTGCATCTGTTAACCTGTTTTCTGTCCTTATGTTCCTCTATTCTCGCACTTTAACCTAACCTAATATACTTCTTTGTTTTTGCCATCTTTCACAGCTCCTTATCCTAATTCTTTTTGCTATTGACATCCTTTCTCTTTTCTCAAGCTGTTCTACTCTTTCCTCCTCAGCCTATCCTAAGCATGTTCATTTTCCCTTTATATAACCCATATCTTTCAAGCTCAACTATTTTGTATTCCGCTAACTACTTGTACGTATGGTGTAAAATTCTTGAGGCATGCTGATGTTAGAGCTCCTAGAACTATTTTTGGCACTGCTAGAGGTATATATGCTGATTAGGTGCGTTTATATAGTAAATTTAGCTATTTGTGTAACTGCTTCTGTTTTCCTAACCATAGAGTTTTTTTGTTGCTAGGGATTCTTGTTCTTCGTACCTTCTCTATGATTTCAAGATCTCTATTCCATCTTGTTATGTTTTGAGGCCTTATGCTTATATCTTAAGCTTCGTTATTAAGTCTTTTGCTCTGAAAGGCTATGTATATTGGTTAAGGTGCTCATCTCTCTTGGTCACGAGGTTAAGTCTTGAGGTACGATCTTAAGGCCTGGGGTTTAAAGGATGTATAGCTTAAACCCACAGGTCTTGAGGTTAAGGGCTGTAGCTTTGGTGGTTAGGTCTTATGGATTCGAAGTTAGAGTTCTCGGTCTAATGTTAAGGCTGTAGGATCTAGAGGATACGTATTGAGGTATGATCTGAGGGCTCTAGGGTTAAGAGTTGTAGGCTTCATAGCTAACGGTTTAAAGCTGTAGTGTCTAGAGGTTAGGTGTTGAGATATTATCTGGGAACTCTAGGGTTAAGAGTCGTAGGGTTCATAGCTAAACGTTTGACAGCTATAGATATCTTCGTTCCTGTTAGAGGTGTATTCGTAATCATCTGTGCGTACATTCTTCATACGGTTCTTCATTCGGATTGATGTCTTCATACTCTTGTAATATTTCGTAATGCTAAACCAACGTTCTAATGCTATTGTCATGCCTTTCCAGATGTTCTGAGCTTTTTGTACATTTCAGGGATCTTTTTAGGCTAACTTCAACTACTTAAATCTTTTTATACTAATTAAAATGTTTTCAAGGTTATTTCATATTATGAGGTAGTAGATCCTTTTTAATTTACCTATTTAACATTAATTAAAGTGTGCTCAGTTAGCTTATGCAATGAGGTAGACATCCCTCGTCTTTTTATCTGGACTTGGGACCAGCGTCAGAATTTTTGTTTTTCTGAACGGTAGACTTAATGCCTTCCTCTGCTCTTATTATTCAGGCTTTCATGACTAGATGTCAGCTGCGCACCAGGGTTTGCTGCTTCTTGAGATGGGAAATCAGTTTTTCTGTTTTAGACCTTCTTATTTCATTCATTATTCACAGCACGGTAATGTCCATGGGCATATGTGGATATTCCATCATCTGCAATTACTCTTTTGTCATCATGTGGGGATAAGGATATTTTGTTCACTTCCACTGATGTAACATTATGTTGACGAGACAGAATTAAGTTCATTGGCGTTCTTATGATTTCTCTGCTTTTAAGACAGTCCAAATAGCTCTCAAAGGTGATGTATTGTTTAATGGCGCTATGCTTTATGCCTTTTATCTTCTTGATCACACCTCCATCGATGTCGAGAGCATACATCTTCGGTCTCAGTCCAACAAAACGATTAATGATTTTTCCATTTCCTTCATCTTTAAACTTTCCCAGCACTTTCTTATTTTTTGTAGAGTGGCATATGTGGTCGCTAGGATAATCAGCAGTATCCAGATGTTCCAGAAAACGTAACTTATCCTGGTATACATCTCTAGTGGTCACGCGATGGATGAAAGAGTCGGTATCCATGTACATGAGCTTCAGATTTTCAAGTCCGTAATACGGCATTAGCACATCATAATGATACCAATACATCAAGGTCTTCGAGATATCCAGCACACACATCCCAATGTATATAGGCTTGTTGAAGACTATCTCCCGCGACGCCATGTGGACTGCAGCCAGATTAGGCCCATATATAGTTCTATCAATAAATGTAGGCTTAGCAACTAGTTTTTCCAATGTCTTCCAATCGGTGACAAGTCGTATATTCAGTCGGTTTCTGATGTTTTCCATAGTTTTTCCAAACATGGCATTGTTAAAAAGTTTGTAAAGATCCTTCTCGAAATCATTTCTTGATCCTTGTCGTAGTCGGTTATTGAATTCCACATAAGGCTTTAACCAACATGACTGTTGAAATTGTAGCACCCGATGGATTTTAGTCAGTTTTAACCCATGACTAAGGGCCTGCTTTAAGGTCATGTAATGCACCACATACTGCGTTCGTGATCCAAGGTGAGGAATTAATTTCTTTGTAGAAGAACCCGTAGGCTTGATACACTCAGGTAGGAACGGCAAATCATTATGCAGCTCATGGAGTTCTGTAGGATATTCGAGGTTCACTTCTAAAATGTATCCCAGAGGGTCATCTTCTCGTAGGATTTCCAGGTTGATATCTTCAGGAGAAACCCACTCAAAACCTCCATAAGGAAGGGCGTGGCACATTGCCCAACCATATTGGTTATTAGCATCCTCATACGTAATATATTGTGAGGGTTTACTTGTATCATACTCCTGCATGTAGATGTGGTTTGCCTCTGCATACCGATGAGAAACTTGGCATAATCCTCCTCTTATACCCGCTTCAACCATGAGTAGCTGATCATAATCCTGTAGTAATTCCAGTTCAATTCCTGTGTACAGCAGCATTGCATCCCACGTAAGTCCAGGTGATGTAAAATAATGTGCAGGATCAACTTTGTGGGTTTTCAGAGTCTGTTCCCTAAATGTCTCAAACACATCTGTTAGTAGAAGGACATCCGTAGTTAAGTAGAGGTCACTGTAGTCGCCCATTGTTCTGATGTTGAATTGGCTCCATACGTTTTTTGCATGTTTATACTCTCCATCACTAATTTCTTCTTTGTTTAACTTATTGAAGAATGCCTTCCTCGGAGGAAGTTCTGTTTCACACAAAACATCCCATGATGTGACGTAATCGTAGGGGAACACTCCCTTACGGGTCACCAATTCGATATTCTCTGTTCCAAAGTACTTCAGAGTTTCAGGATATGATGTTAGATTTTTTGCTAATTTATCCAAGCTGGTACTAAGGAAGCGATAGGTATCCACAAAGCGGAGTTTAATGTCACCAACATACTTGGAAAATGATATGTAACTTTCCTCTGAGCTAGGAATAACTTCTACTCTCTCACTAGTACAACCTAATTCTTTAACAATGAAATGGGAGTCATATCCACTCAGGTTATGCATGAAGACAGGAATATAATTGGGCGTTTTGCAAGCGAGATTACACTGATTATGTAGACTTCCTCGGTATTCACCGGTTATATGGTCATGATCCCGTACTTTCCAGTTCTCTCCTGTAAATTCTTTCCCACATAAGTAACATTCTGTAGAACACTCGAAAGATTTTTGCTGCTCATCTGTTAGTGTTAATGGAGAATCAGTTTTGTATACACTATTAATCTTCTTTGCAAGAGAAGTTAAATACTCCATAAACTTCACTGCTGTATCATAACCACGATATACGTAAGGTTCAGTAGGAAGATCGGTCTGTATGCCTTCAATAGAGGCCGAGGATTTGACATATACACAGAAACTCATAGGAATATGATTCTGATATGGAACTGTATAAGATGTTTCAGGATTAGAAGAACAGCTATGGTAAGGACTGAGAATGCTTTCAAAGTCAGCATAGATGACATAAGGCAATTTCAGCATCCTTTCAAAGTTCTTGAATCTAACGATAGACTTCTCCTTTGTTGGCATAACAATCCTGGCAACTCCGTGCTGATTGCATATTTTTCTATGTTCATTTAGCTTCTGCACTCCTCCTCGTCCATGCTGATCATCAAAGTGCGTAAAACAACGTTTGCAGGTGTAGATCTTTCCCTTACGTTTAGTTTTCTGTTGATGAATAAGTTTCTCAAAATGCTTTATATAAACGTAATGCAGGCGCCCTACAGCATCACTTAACAGAAGCAGATCACGATGTTCAGTCTGTTCAGCATCTACAACTTTCATAGGAAACACTTGATTCTTTTCATCCAAACCGAAAACGTTTATAGAGATGTTATTTCGTCGTTCAAATTTAGGGATATCTCTCAGGCTCGTAGGAAACGAGACGCAGGAAAAGTCATATATTTCTTGAAAATCCTTATACTTGCTAACACGTTGAGGATCCTTTTGAATGAATTTGGCAAGAACAGCATACATAAAACATTTTTCATCATCATAGTTCTGTGGATTTATGCAGGCTTTCTTCGCTTCTAAAGATGGCGGTAGAGGGATGTAGCTGCTTCCTCTTAGCCCATTATTCTTGTTGATTCTAACTCGAACCCCGTCAACAGCTAATAAAGCCCAGTTGCTTCCTTTAAGTTGACCTTCCTCCATTTCAGTACAAAGTTTCTTGAATTTCCTTTCCAAGATGGCGTCCAAGTCACTTTCTAAAAATATTGCTTGATTTGGTGTTTTAAAGGCTTTATCAGTAGTATCACCAACGGTATTCACAAACTGACATTCAGCCACGAGGTTAATTTTCACACTTTTATGGGTCCTTAGTTGCTTCTGAACGGCTTGAATTATCCGCTGTTTTGATTCTTGGAGATATGTCTTTAGATCCTGGCATGTAGAGCACTGGATGAAAAACGATTTCAGTCGATCCTGGAAAGCTGTTTCATATTCTACGACATCGTCTTCATCAGGAACCATTAACAGCAATTTATGCTTGGTAGGCTCGATCTTGAGTTTCTTAGCAGCACTTATTCTCTCGCATCGTTCTTGGTGCTCATCTCTACGACGTTCAGTACCATAAACGCCATCACAATGTTTACATTCGTAATACTGGCCACATACCAGCTCGTGTCTCTTTTTATTGTAGTTTTTCAGGAAACTCTTATCACATTTACCACACTTAAATTCTTGTATAGCAGCGTCTAACAGAGCTTCCATCGCTTTAATATTCCAGTTTTTGTTATGTGCAGGCTAATTCTCGGGGAATATGTTGCTAAGTAAGTGTCCGATACACCCTTTCAGATCTCTTCACCTTGATAACTTATCAACGCTACTGAAGATGAATTTCACTGCAGGAGCTGATCCGCTAAGCTATAAACACACTAGCGTAATTACAACCTAAGCTCAATAAAGCTCCATTTATACAATTAGCGCAGACCTAAAAGAAAACTTCATCATTCCCACCAATACCGGGGTTCGAAGGTGGCGCTCCTATCGGAGAAAACCTAAAAGAAAACTATTATCTTGCTACCACAGGGGTTCGAAGATGGTTCTACTATTGGAGAAAACCTAAAAGAAAACTATTAATTTTCCAGTTTTCGATTATTCTTTAACTACTATACAATTCACATGTGAGAAAAAATTAGACAAATTAAAATTGAAAAAGGAAATAAATAACTAGATTTGAAGATAAAATTTAGACAATTCAAACGAGTATAAACACGACTAAGCTACGCCTTCTAGTTTTAAAGTTACATTAGGAGATTACATTGCCACCCGTAGACACCTCTCCGTCATCTTCAACCACGTGCTCTTGATTCTTTTCACACATATCTTAACCTAGCAGTTCTATTTTCCTCAAGTTCATCTATTGCACTGTTTAACTCATCTAAGGGGCG
The DNA here is from genome assembly GCA_030765055.1 of Mantis religiosa. Taxonomy (NCBI): domain Eukaryota; kingdom Metazoa; phylum Arthropoda; class Insecta; order Mantodea; family Mantidae; genus Mantis; species Mantis religiosa. The sequence continues at coordinate 34,121,229 of CM060948.1, forward strand.
TCCTTAGGCTCCTTCACTTCATCCTCAACCTCGTGTTCTTGATTCCTTTAGATCCATCTTTAACCTAGTTATGTTTTTGCTATGGACATCATTTCTCTTTTCTTAAGTTCAATTATTTCATCCATCTTGTTATGTTGAGTCTTTTGCTTATATCTTAAACTTTGTGATTAAGTCTTTTGATTTGAAAGTCTATGTATATTGCTTGAGGTCCTCATCCCTTTTGGTCATGGGACAGGTCATGATATATGATTCTTATGGGTTGAGCTTGTCAACACACCTAAAACATTAATATTCAGAGTTATTTAAATTATCCTGCTGAGATTCGAACCATGATCGTAAAGTGTAAATCACCAGTTCAACAGCAAATCAGCCCTAAGGTATGATTGAACACGCTATTTCATTGCGTTACCATTATTAGTTCAAGAGTTATTTAAGATTCAATTTATTTCGACTGAACCGGTAATCGAACCATGGATCACTAGGATACAGAGCCATAAAACATTCACAGCATACGTAAATAAAAATACCTATGGTTTACGCCGCTATTCTAAGTGTAATAGCTCGCAAAATAGATCACAATTACGGAATTTGATGAACGCCGGGAATCGAACCAAGGATCTTCTCCGCTAAAACATAATAGGATGTGATTAACCGCAAAAAGTATCGCCATATAAAGTTAATTTCACCACTCTAGACACATTGGTTACAGAGATATTCAGATTAACTGATCCAGGAATCGAACCAGGGACCCTCGAATTCTACATTGTCAGCATATGATTAACAATGAAGTTAATGTTTATTTCAGTGCTCTAGTTCTATTGGTCACAGAGATATTCAAATTAAACGATTTAGCACTCGAACCGAGGATTCCAGGTATACGGTATAAACCCAGCAGATACCACTTAACTATATAAAATTTATAAAGTTTGTTAGAACCCGATCACATAATTAGTTTCAGAGTTATAACGGTATTAAGAGTGCTCACTTGCGCGAGAGTCGAACCCAGGATGGGGACAATTTACCTACCTGCCCTCAGGCGTGATAGATAGAAACGATGGTGGTTAGCTCGTTGTTGCACTAAAAGCAATTTACCTACCTGCCCTCAGGCATGATAGATAGAAACGGTGGTGGTTAGCTCGTTGTTGCACTAAAAGCAGTAGGGGATAAATGTATGTTCAAACACAGATTCAAGGTCATCCAGGCGGCTCTATGTCTAGACATATGACGCAACGCCTGTCAATGCCATCCAGTAAGTAAACATGTTTACTTCCTAATTAACCTTGAATTGCCTCAGGAAACTAAATATATTTATCCCCTACTGCTTTTAGTGCAACAACGAGCTAACCACCACCGTTTCTATCTATCATGCCTGAGGGCAGGTAGGTAAATTGCTTTTAGTGCAACAACGAGCTAACCACCATCGTTTCTATCTATCACGCCTGAGGGCAGGTAGGTAAATTGTCCCCATCCTGGGTTCGACTCTCGCGCAAGTGAGCACTCTTAATACCGTTATAACTCTGAAACTAATTATGTGATCGGGTTCTAACAAACTTTATAAATTTTATATAGTTAAGTGGTATCTGCTGGGTTTATACCGTATACCTGGAATCCTCGGTTCGAGTGCTAAATCGTTTAATTTGAATATCTCTGTGACCAATAGAACTAGAGCACTGAAATAAACATTAACTTCATTGTTAATCATATGCTGACAATGTAGAATTCGAGGGTCCCTGGTTCGATTCCTGGATCAGTTAATCTGAATATCTCTGTAACCAATGTGTCTAGAGTGGTGAAATTAACTTTATATGGCGATACTTTTTGCGGTTAATCACATCCTATTATGTTTTAGCGGAGAAGATCCTTGGTTCGATTCCCGGCGTTCATCAAATTCCGTAATTGTGATCTATTTTGCGAGCTATTACACTTAGAATAGCGGCGTAAACCATAGGTATTTTTATTTACGTATGCTGTGAATGTTTTATGGCTCTGTATCCTAGTGATCCATGGTTCGATTACCGGTTCAGTCGAAATAAATTGAATCTTAAATAACTCTTGAACTAATAATGGTAACGCAATGAAATAGCGTGTTCAATCATACCTTAGGGCTGATTTGCTGTTGAACTGGTGATTTACACTTTACGATCATGGTTCGAATCTCAGCAGGATAATTTAAATAACTCTGAATATTAATGTTTTAGGTGTGTTGACAAGCTCAACCCATAAGAATCATATATCATGACCTGTCCCATGACCAAAAGGGATGAGGACCTCAAGCAATATACATAGACTTTCAAATCAAAAGACTTAATCACAAAGTTTAAGATATAAGCAAAAGACTCAACATAACAAGATGGATGAAATAATTGAACTTAAGAAAAGAGAAATGATGTCCATAGCAAAAACATAACTAGGTTAAAGATGGATCTAAAGGAATCAAGAACACGAGGTTGAGGATGAAGTGAAGGAGCCTAAGGACGCCCCTTAGATGAGTTAAACAGTGCAATAGATGAACTTGAGGAAAATAGAACTGCTAGGTTAAGATATGTGTGAAAAGAATCAAGAGCACGTGGTTGAAGATGACGGAGAGGTGTCTACGGGTGGCAATGTAATCTCCTAATGTAACTTTAAAACTAGAAGGCGTAGCTTAGTCGTGTTTATACTCGTTTGAATTGTCTAAATTTTATCTTCAAATCTAGTTATTTATTTCCTTTTTCAATTTTAATTTGTCTAATTTTTTCTCACATGTGAATTGTATAGTAGTTAAAGAATAATCGAAAACTGGAAAATTAATAGTTTTCTTTTAGGTTTTCTCCAATAGTAGAACCATCTTCGAACCCCTGTGGTAGCAAGATAATAGTTTTCTTTTAGGTTTTCTCCGATAGGAGCGCCACCTTCGAACCCCGGTATTGGTGGGAATGATGAAGTTTTCTTTTAGGTCTGCGCTAATTGTATAAATGGAGCTTTATTGAGCTTAGGTTGTAATTACGCTAGTGTGTTTATAGCTTAGCGGATCAGCTCCTGCAGTGAAATTCATCTTCAGTAGCGTTGATAAGTTATCAAGGTGAAGAGATCTGAAAGGGTGTATCGGACACTTACTTAGCAACATATTCCCCGAGAATTAGCCTGCACATAACAAAAACTGGAATATTAAAGCGATGGAAGCTCTGTTAGACGCTGCTATACAAGAATTTAAGTGTGGTAAATGTGATAAGAGTTTCCTGAAAAACTACAATAAAAAGAGACACGAGCTGGTATGTGGCCAGTATTACGAATGTAAACATTGTGATGGCGTTTATGGTACTGAACGTCGTAGAGATGAGCACCAAGAACGATGCGAGAGAATAAGTGCTGCTAAGAAACTCAAGATCGAGCCTACCAAGCATAAATTGCTGTTAATGGTTCCTGATGAAGACGATGTCGTAGAATATGAAACAGCTTTCCAGGATCGACTGAAATCGTTTTTCATCCAGTGCTCTACATGCCAGGATCTAAAGACATATCTCCAAGAATCAAAACAGCGGATAATTCAAGCCGTTCAGAAGCAACTAAGGACCCATAAAAGTGTGAAAATTAACCTCGTGGCTGAATGTCAGTTTGTGAATACCGTTGGTGATACTACTGATAAAGCCTTTAAAACACCAAATCAAGCAATATTTTTAGAAAGTGACTTGGACGCCATCTTGGAAAGGAAATTCAAGAAACTTTGTACTGAAATGGAGGAAGGTCAACTTAAAGGAAGCAACTGGGCTTTATTAGCTGTTGACGGGGTTCGAGTTAGAATCAACAAGAATAATGGGCTAAGAGGAAGCAGCTACATCCCTCTACCGCCATCTTTAGAAGCGAAGAAAGCCTGCATAAATCCACAGAACTATGATGATGAAAAATGTTTTATGTATGCTGTTCTTGCCAAATTCATTCAAAAGGATCCTCAACGTGTTAGCAAGTATAAGGATTTTCAAGAAATATATGACTTTTCCTGCGTCTCGTTTCCTACGAGCCTGAGAGATATCCCTAAATTTGAACGACGAAATAACATCTCTATAAACGTTTTCGGTTTGGATGAAAAGAATCAAGTGTTTCCTATGAAAGTTGTAGATGCTGAACAGACTGAACATCGTGATCTGCTTCTGTTAAGTGATGCTGTAGGGCGCCTGCATTACGTTTATATAAAGCATTTTGAGAAACTTATTCATCAACAGAAAACTAAACGTAAGGGAAAGATCTACACCTGCAAACGTTGTTTTACGCACTTTGATGATCAGCATGGACGAGGAGGAGTGCAGAAGCTAAATGAACATAGAAAAATATGCAATCAGCACGGAGTTGCCAGGATTGTTATGCCAACAAAGGAGAAGTCTATCGTTAGATTCAAGAACTTTGAAAGGATGCTGAAATTGCCTTATGTCATCTATGCTGACTTTGAAAGCATTCTCAGTCCTTACCATAGCTGTTCTTCTAATCCTGAAACATCTTATACAGTTCCATATCAGAATCATATTCCTATGAGTTTCTGTGTATATGTCAAATCCTCGGCCTCTATTGAAGGCATACAGACCGATCTTCCTACTGAACCTTACGTATATCGTGGTTATGATACAGCAGTGAAGTTTATGGAGTATTTAACTTCTCTTGCAAAGAAGATTAATAGTGTATACAAAACTGATTCTCCATTAACACTAACAGATGAGCAGCAAAAATCTTTCGAGTGTTCTACAGAATGTTACTTATGTGGGAAAGAATTTACAGGAGAGAACTGGAAAGTACGGGATCATGACCATATAACCGGTGAATACCGAGGAAGTCTACATAATCAGTGTAATCTCGCTTGCAAAACGCCCAATTATATTCCTGTCTTCATGCATAACCTGAGTGGATATGACTCCCATTTCATTGTTAAAGAATTAGGTTGTACTAGTGAGAGAGTAGAAGTTATTCCTAGCTCAGAGGAAAGTTACATATCATTTTCCAAGTATGTTGGTGACATTAAACTCCGCTTTGTGGATACCTATCGCTTCCTTAGTACCAGCTTGGATAAATTAGCAAAAAATCTAACATCATATCCTGAAACTCTGAAGTACTTTGGAACAGAGAATATCGAATTGGTGACCCGTAAGGGAGTGTTCCCCTACGATTACGTCACATCATGGGATGTTTTGTGTGAAACAGAACTTCCTCCGAGGAAGGCATTCTTCAATAAGTTAAACAAAGAAGAAATTAGTGATGGAGAGTATAAACATGCAAAAAACGTATGGAGCCAATTCAACATCAGAACAATGGGCGACTACAGTGACCTCTACTTAACTACGGATGTCCTTCTACTAACAGATGTGTTTGAGACATTTAGGGAACAGACTCTGAAAACCCACAAAGTTGATCCTGCACATTATTTTACATCACCTGGACTTACGTGGGATGCAATGCTGCTGTACACAGGAATTGAACTGGAATTACTACAGGATTATGATCAGCTACTCATGGTTGAAGCGGGTATAAGAGGAGGATTATGCCAAGTTTCTCATCGGTATGCAGAGGCAAACCACATCTACATGCAGGAGTATGATACAAGTAAACCCTCACAATATATTACGTATGAGGATGCTAATAACCAATATGGTTGGGCAATGTGCCACGCCCTTCCTTATGGAGGTTTTGAGTGGGTTTCTCCTGAAGATATCAACCTGGAAATCCTACGAGAAGATGACCCTCTGGGATACATTTTAGAAGTGAACCTCGAATATCCTACAGAACTCCATGAGCTGCATAATGATTTGCCGTTCCTACCTGAGTGTATCAAGCCTACGGGTTCTTCTACAAAGAAATTAATTCCTCACCTTGGATCACGAACGCAGTATGTGGTGCATTACATGACCTTAAAGCAGGCCCTTAGTCATGGGTTAAAACTGACTAAAATCCATCGGGTGCTACAATTTCAACAGTCATGTTGGTTAAAGCCTTATGTGGAATTCAATAACCGACTACGACAAGGATCAAGAAATGATTTCGAGAAGGATCTTTACAAACTTTTTAACAATGCCATGTTTGGAAAAACTATGGAAAACATCAGAAACCGACTGAATATACGACTTGTCACCGATTGGAAGACATTGGAAAAACTAGTTGCTAAGCCTACATTTATTGATAGAACTATATATGGGCCTAATCTGGCTGCAGTCCACATGGCGTCGCGGGAGATAGTCTTCAACAAGCCTATATACATTGGGATGTGTGTGCTGGATATCTCGAAGACCTTGATGTATTGGTATCATTATGATGTGCTAATGCCGTATTACGGACTTGAAAATCTGAAGCTCATGTACATGGATACCGACTCTTTCATCCATCGCGTGACCACTAGAGATGTATACCAGGATAAGTTACGTTTTCTGGAACATCTGGATACTGCTGATTATCCTAGCGACCACATATGCCACTCTACAAAAAATAAGAAAGTGCTGGGAAAGTTTAAAGATGAAGGAAATGGAAAAATCATTAATCGTTTTGTTGGACTGAGACCGAAGATGTATGCTCTCGACATCGATGGAGGTGTGATCAAGAAGATAAAAGGCATAAAGCATAGCGCCATTAAACAATACATCACCTTTGAGAGCTATTTGGACTGTCTTAAAAGCAGAGAAATCATAAGAACGCCAATGAACTTAATTCTGTCTCGTCAACATAATGTTACATCAGTGGAAGTGAACAAAATATCCTTATCCCCACATGATGACAAAAGAGTAATTGCAGATGATGGAATATCCACATATGCCCATGGACATTACCGTGCTGTGAATAATGAATGAAATAAGAAGGTCTAAAACAGAAAAACTGATTTCCCATCTCAAGAAGCAGCAAACCCTGGTGCGCAGCTGACATCTAGTCATGAAAGCCTGAATAATAAGAGCAGAGGAAGGCATTAAGTCTACCGTTCAGAAAAACAAAAATTCTGACGCTGGTCCCAAGTCCAGATAAAAAGACGAGGGATGTCTACCTCATTGCATAAGCTAACTGAGCACACTTTAATTAATGTTAAATAGGTAAATTAAAAAGGATCTACTACCTCATAATATGAAATAACCTTGAAAACATTTTAATTAGTATAAAAAGATTTAAGTAGTTGAAGTTAGCCTAAAAAGATCCCTGAAATGTACAAAAAGCTCAGAACATCTGGAAAGGCATGACAATAGCATTAGAACGTTGGTTTAGCATTACGAAATATTACAAGAGTATGAAGACATCAATCCGAATGAAGAACCGTATGAAGAATGTACGCACAGATGATTACGAATACACCTCTAACAGGAACGAAGATATCTATAGCTGTCAAACGTTTAGCTATGAACCCTACGACTCTTAACCCTAGAGTTCCCAGATAATATCTCAACACCTAACCTCTAGACACTACAGCTTTAAACCGTTAGCTATGAAGCCTACAACTCTTAACCCTAGAGCCCTCAGATCATACCTCAATACGTATCCTCTAGATCCTACAGCCTTAACATTAGACCGAGAACTCTAACTTCGAATCCATAAGACCTAACCACCAAAGCTACAGCCCTTAACCTCAAGACCTGTGGGTTTAAGCTATACATCCTTTAAACCCCAGGCCTTAAGATCGTACCTCAAGACTTAACCTCGTGACCAAGAGAGATGAGCACCTTAACCAATATACATAGCCTTTCAGAGCAAAAGACTTAATAACGAAGCTTAAGATATAAGCATAAGGCCTCAAAACATAACAAGATGGAATAGAGATCTTGAAATCATAGAGAAGGTACGAAGAACAAGAATCCCTAGCAACAAAAAAACTCTATGGTTAGGAAAACAGAAGCAGTTACACAAATAGCTAAATTTACTATATAAACGCACCTAATCAGCATATATACCTCTAGCAGTGCCAAAAATAGTTCTAGGAGCTCTAACATCAGCATGCCTCAAGAATTTTACACCATACGTACAAGTAGTTAGCGGAATACAAAATAGTTGAGCTTGAAAGATATGGGTTATATAAAGGGAAAATGAACATGCTTAGGATAGGCTGAGGAGGAAAGAGTAGAACAGCTTGAGAAAAGAGAAAGGATGTCAATAGCAAAAAGAATTAGGATAAGGAGCTGTGAAAGATGGCAAAAACAAAGAAGTATATTAGGTTAGGTTAAAGTGCGAGAATAGAGGAACATAAGGACAGAAAACAGGTTAACAGATGCAACAAATGATGCCAATAGCAGATACACAGCTAGGTTAGGTTAAAGAATGATGAAAGAAGGCAACAACAAAAAGGAGTATATTAGGTTAGGTTAAAGTGGCAAAATAGAGGAACCTCAGGAAAGAGAACTGCTGAGTTAGGTTAGGTTAGGTTAGATTATGTTAAAGAATGATGAAAGAAGGTGAAAAAGGGTATATTAGGGTAGGTTACAGTGGTAGAATACATTACCATAAGAAGAAAAGAGAACGGATGCCAATAGCACAAATAGCTAGGTTAAAGAATGATGAAAGAAGACAAAAACAAAAAAGAGGATGTTAGCTTCAGTTACAGCGGGGTAGAATAAAATACCTTAAGAATAAAAAAGAGAACTGTCAGGTTAGGCTATGTTAGGTTGGTTTATAGTACTATGAAATAGTAAAGCATAAATGTAGGACTTGCCTCAAGATTAACAACCTTTAGACGCTGGACTAGCAAAGTGAACTTCAAAATCATAAGACCATACCTCAACCTATACAACAAAGCCAAACGATCCTACAGCCTTTATACTCCTGACCAACAACCTTTAGCTATAAACCCTACAACTCTTAAACCTAGAGCCCCAGATCATAACTCAAGACCTAACCACTAAATCCTACGGGAATTAACCTCCCAGACCAACAGCCTTACCTTTGGAAAGATGCAACTCTTAACCCTAGAGACCCCAGATCATACCTCAAGACCTAACCTCCAATCACACAGTATTAATCTCCAGACCAGTAGCTTTTACCTGTGAAAAACCTGCAACTGTTAACCCTAGAGCTCGCCCTCCCCAGAACATTACTTGAGACCCGACCTCTAATTCCTACAGATTTCAACCTACCAGACCAACAGTGAAAACTACCTGTGAAAGCCTGCAACTCTTAATCCTAGAGCCTCAGATCATACCTTGAGACCTAACCACTAAATCCTACACTTACTATTGTTCACACCAGCATTTTTTACCTGTGAAAAGCATGCAACTCTTAACCCTAGACCCTCAGATCCTACCTCAAGACCAAACCACTAAATCCTACAGCTATTAACCTCCCAGACCAACAGCTTTACCTGAGAAAACCTGAAACACTTAACCCTAGAGTCCCAAACGTTATCTCAAGACCTAACCTCTAAATCCTATAGCTATTAGCTTCCCAGACCAACAGCCTTACCTGTGAAAACCTACAACAGTTAACCCTAGAGCCCCCCCAGATTATACCTCAAGACCTAGCATCATGATCTACAGCAAATTAAGAGGACTGACTAAACCTCTGAACACTGTCGAAATATCCTAAATACATAGATTGCGCATGGCCGCCATCTTGCTCATAAACTGTTGCGCCAGAACACTCTCTAATACCCTACTAACAACAAAGGTGATCAGGTACCTTTAGGTATCAATACCACAAATCTCGTAAAGGATCTGAGCAAAGCAGTGAGACAAATGGAGAAATACTTAAAATCTTTATATCCACCTCAACCAGAACGTAAATCTCAAAGGAAAAAAGAAAAAACTACGTGCCACATTTGCATGTAGGTCATGCTCGACCGACGAACACTGCACCAAATCCACCACTGGAAGAAAGAGAATTTGGGCGAACATCTACACCTACTGGAGAAGAACAGCACACAAATAAGTTGCACTCCATTGTTGACCCCGCTGTTGCATCAGAGATGGATGTTGTTTCTAATTTCCCAAGAAGTCATCCGAGAACTCATGAAGGCTTGAGTGACGACTAGATATGTACCAAACCAATCTACGATTAGTGGAAATGAAACCTGGACGAGCATCTACAGCATCTCTGTAATCTAAACTGGAAACGAGTATCTTCTCGCCGGGAGTTTCAACATCAAATTACGGGTTTTCTTTGTGTGTGGTGTAAATAGTTGAAACTGAAACTATTGTTAGTTTTCATTAAAGAGATAACAGTGTACATAAGTGACTACAGCTAAAAGACTAGGCGAATGGTAAAAATATATGTCCATTTTGTGTAGTGATATTGAAACTCCATCTCCTTTCAATAGCACCAGGAGAGAAAATGACAAATATTTTACATCATTTAAACCAAAAAGAACAAATATTTTGTAAACTTCTTATATGACAAAAGTGAAAATATAATTGTGTATTTGAAACATCTACATTTTTGTTTACTGTTTCTATAGCTCATTAAGTGTTTTTTGAACATACAGGTACAAATAGCTTGAAAATGTGTTGTTCTAAAAAATGAAAAAAAGAATTGTGTATTTTAAACAGATCTTCATTTTTGCTTACTGTTTTTATAGCTCATTAAGTGTTTTTTTTTCAACATACAGAGACAATTAGCTTGAAAATGTGTTTTTCTAAAAAAATGAAAAAAAGAATTGTGTATTTTAAACAGATCTTCATTTTTGCTTACTGTTTTTATAGCTCATTAAGTGTTTTTTTTTTCAACATACAGAGACAATTAGCTTGAAAATGTGTTTTTCTAAAAAAATTAAAAAAAGAATTGTGTATTTTAAACAGATCTTCATTTTTGTTTACTGTTTTTATAGCTCATTAAGTGTTTTTTTTAAACATGTAGGTACAAATAGCTTAAAAATGTGTTGTTAAAAAAAAATGAAAGAAATAATTGTGTATTTGAAACATCTACACTTTTGTTTACTGTTTTTATTGCTGATTAAGTGTTTTTTTGAACATACAGGTACAAATAGCTTTAAAATGTGTTGTTCTAAAAAAATTAAAGAAAGAATTGTACATTTGAAACATCTACATTTTTGTTTACTGTTTCTATAGCTCATTAAGTGTTTTTTGAACATACAGGTACAAATAGCTTGAAAATGTGTTGTTCTAAAAAATGAAAAAAAGAATTGTGTATTTTAAACAGATCTTCATTTTTGCTTACTGTTTTTATAGCTCATTAAGTGTTTTTTTTTTCAACATACAGAGACAATTAGCTTGAAAATGTGTTTTTCTAAAAAAATTTAAAAAAGAATTGTGTATTTTAAACAGATCTTCATTTTTGTTTACTGTTTTTATAGCTCATTAAGTGTTTTTTTAAACATGTAGGTACAAATAGCTTAAAAATGTGTTGTTCAAAAAAAATGAAAGAAATAATTGTGTATTTGAAACATCTTCACTTTTGTTTACTGTTTTTATAGCTCATTAAGTGTTTTTTTGAACATACAGGTACAAATAGCTTTAAAATGTGTTGTTCTAAAAAAATGAAAGAAAGAATTGTACATTTGAAACATCTACATTTTTGTTTACTGTTTTTATAGCTCATTAAGTGTTTTTTTAACATACAGGTACAAATAGCTTAAAAATGTGTTTTTCTAAAAAATGAAAGAAATAATTGTGTATTTGAAGCATCTACATTTTTGTTTTTTGTTTTTATAGCTCATTATGTGGTTTTTGAACATACGGAGACAAAAGCTTGGAGATGTGTTATACTAAGAAATGAAAAAAAAAAAAAAGAATTGTGTATTTTAAGCAGATCTACATTTTTTGTTCAGTGTTGTTATAGCTTTTTAAGTGTTTTTTGAACATACAGAGACAAAAGCTTGGAAAACTGTTATTCTAAAAAATGAAAAAAAAAAAAAAAAAAAGAATTGTGTATTTTAAACAGATCTACATTTTTGGTTCAGTGCTTTTATAGATTTTTAAGTACCTTTTTTGAACATATAGGATAAATAGCTTGGAAATGTGTTATGCTACAAAAATTAAAAAAGAACAGTGTATTTGAAACAGATCCGCAATTCTTGTTTAGTGCTGTTATGCGTTTTTAAGTGATTTTTAAACAATTAGGCACAAATAGCTTAGAGATGTCTTATGCCACAAAAAATGAATAAAAACATATACCTATTTTGACCCTCGCAAGGTATAAGCTCTGGAAAAACACATATATCTGGGATATTTGTTCACCCCAAAGTGATTCTAGCAACTATGTGGCGCTAAAGTATAAAATATTTCCACTAAAATAATGATGACTTTATTTTGAGGCCAAAACACATCTTTTAAATTAAAACTCCATTGTTTTAAGCCATATAAGTTATGTATTAGTCATGTCTGAAATGTGAAAACATATATGTTTGTAGTAATTCTATTTGATGTGTAACTTTTATAATAGATAGTTAACATATTTATGGTAATATGATGGTCGGGAGCACAGAATTTTAATTTTTTTGTAAGAAGGTGAGAAAATACCCCTGATATACAATATGTGATTTTCCAACTTGTTACAAATTTAATGCAGTAATTAAATCTTCGCAACAATGCACTTTCTGCACCTCATTTGTATATCTATTGTTGTTACAAGTTTCTAGACAATACATGCACATGCATTGTTGTGACATATTATTATGAAAACAGATACAGTTAGCAATTGCGTTTTGTGGAACATTTGTTCGCTGACTGTGGCAGTGAATGGTTGTTCTTTCCGTTGGCACAAATTAACGACTGCAGTTGAACAGTGATACTAGAGTGTATAGTTAACAGTTGCCATCTCCTGAAAATAAGCAGGAACGACATAATGCACATGTAAGTATATTTTAAGTAATTTGAGTCCAAACATCGTAGTGACAAACAAGTAGTTCAACAAAAGAAAAAGTAAACATTTCACTTTTTGGAGAGTAACACAAATCTTATACCAAACTGAAACGTGCTATTTAACTAAGCCAGCTAGTCATACGTGACCTTTTTCTTATCGGGATCAATCAGATACAATGGCTAGTGATTTATCTTATCGCCAACAACAATATAGCGCCCCCGTGGATAAAGGCCATAAACAAGATGATAAAAACAAACCTGTACAAACAGGTACAACTCCCTTTATCGAGGCACTAAAGATAAGAGATTTTCCAAATGCAGACACAGTAATGATGCGCCTAAAAGGAGGACAGTTGACTCTGTCATATATTTATGAGCATGGATTTAATTTACCCATTGTTGTTAATGCAAAGGAAGGTTTGGAAATACGTATGCCACCAGAAAACTTCTCTGCCAAGGATGTAGAGAATTACATCGGAAGTGACAGAGTGGTAGATGTCATTGACGTTACGCGTCAGAGTGGCATTCGAATGAATCTTGGAGAATTTGTAAATTATTACCTGACTCCACCAGAACAAAGGACCAGGATACTAAACATGATCAGTCTAGAATTTTCCTATACGCCACTCTCGCAAATTGTACAAGCGCCATCTATCGCCAGAGAGCTAGACTGGATTGATTATGCGTGGCCGAAAGATGAAACAATTGCCAAACCTAAGGTTCAGAAGTATTGTTTAATGAGTACTCAAGACTCGTATACTGATTTTCATATCGATTTTGGTGGCTCTTCCGTTTGGTACCACTTGTTTAAAGGAGAGAAAATATTTTACTTAATAAAACCAACAGAAGTAAATCTGTTCTTATATCGGCGCTGGGTGACATCAGGTGCTAACAGGAAAACATTTTTTGGAGATCAGGTTGATAAATGCTATAAATATGTGATGAAAGCAGGTGAGACCATACTGCTTCCTTCTGGATGGATCCACGCCGTGTATACACCTAGTGATTCTCTTGCTTTTGGTGGAAACTTCTTGCATACACTTAGCGTCCCTATGCAGCTACAGATATATGAGCTTGAGAAAAAACTGAAAACACCTAAAAAATTTAGCTTCACTGGATTTGAGCTTACCAATTGGTATGCTGCAAAAAAATTAACTGAAGATATCAGACGAATGAAAGAAATGGGTATCGAATGCCCAAACCGGGTACTTCAAGGTGCAAAAGCACTTAAATTTACACTGCTGAAGTGGAACAAGAATAAAAATATGAACAACAACAAAGGTGATCAGGTACCTTTAGGTATCAATACCACAAATCTCGTAAAGGATCTGAGCAAAGCAGTGAGACAAATGGAGAAATACTTAAAATCTTTATATCCACCTCAACCAGAACGTAAATCTCAAAGGAAAAAAGAAAAAACTACGTGCCACATTTGCATGTAGGTCATGCTCGACCGACGAACACTGCACCAAATCCACCACTGGAAGAAAGAGAATTTGGGCGAACATCTACACCTACTGGAGAAGAACAGCACACAAATAAGTTGCACTCCATTGTTGACCCCGCTGTTGCATCAGAGATGGATGTTGTTTCTAATTTCCCAAGAAGTCATCCGAGAACTCATGAAGGCTTGAGTGACGACTAGATATGTACCAAACCAATCTACGATTAGTGGAAATGAAACCTGGACGAGCATCTACAGCATCTCTGTAATCTAAACTGGAAACGAGTATCTTCTCGCCGGGAGTTTCAACATCAAATTACGGGTTTTCTTTGTGTGTGGTGTAAATAGTTGAAACTGAAACTATTGTTAGTTTTCATTAAAGAGATAACAGTGTACATAAGTGACTACAGCTAAAAGACTAGGCGAATGGTAAAAATATATGTCCATTTTGTGTAGTGATATTGAAACTCCATCTCCTTTCAATAGCACCAGGAGAGAAAATGACAAATATTTTACATCATTTAAACCAAAAAGAACAAATATTTTGTAAACTTCTTATATGACAAAAGTGAAAATATAATTGTGTATTTGAAACATCTACATTTTTGTTTACTGTTTCTATAGCTCATTAAGTGTTTTTTGAACATACAGGTACAAATAGCTTGAAAATGTGTTGTTCTAAAAAATGAAAAAAAGAATTGTGTATTTTAAACAGATCTTCATTTTTGCTTACTGTTTTTATAGCTCATTAAGTGTTTTTTTTTCAACATACAGAGACAATTAGCTTGAAAATGTGTTTTTCTAAAAAAATGAAAAAAAGAATTGTGTATTTTAAACAGATCTTCATTTTTGCTTACTGTTTTTATAGCTCATTAAGTGTTTTTTTTTTTCAACATACAGAGACAATTAGCTTGAAAATGTGTTTTTCTAAAAAAATTAAAAAAAGAATTGTGTATTTTAAACAGATCTTCATTTTTGTTTACTGTTTTTATAGCTCATTAAGTGTTTTTTTTAAACATGTAGGTACAAATAGCTTAAAAATGTGTTGTTAAAAAAAAATGAAAGAAATAATTGTGTATTTGAAACATCTACACTTTTGTTTACTGTTTTTATTGCTGATTAAGTGTTTTTTTGAACATACAGGTACAAATAGCTTTAAAATGTGTTGTTCTAAAAAAATTAAAGAAAGAATTGTACATTTGAAACATCTACATTTTTGTTTACTGTTTCTATAGCTCATTAAGTGTTTTTTGAACATACAGGTACAAATAGCTTGAAAATGTGTTGTTCTAAAAAATGAAAAAAAGAATTGTGTATTTTAAACAGATCTTCATTTTTGCTTACTGTTTTTATAGCTCATTAAGTGTTTTTTTTTTCAACATACAGAGACAATTAGCTTGAAAATGTGTTTTTCTAAAAAAATTTAAAAAAGAATTGTGTATTTTAAACAGATCTTCATTTTTGTTTACTGTTTTTATAGCTCATTAAGTGTTTTTTTAAACATGTAGGTACAAATAGCTTAAAAATGTGTTGTTCAAAAAAAATGAAAGAAATAATTGTGTATTTGAAACATCTACACTTTTGTTTACTGTTTTTATAGCTCATTAAGTGTTTTTTTGAACATACAGGTACAAATAGCTTTAAAATGTGTTGTTCTAAAAAAATGAAAGAAAGAATTGTACATTTGAAACATCTACATTTTTGTTTACTGTTTTTATAGCTCATTAAGTGTTTTTTTAACATACAGGTACAAATAGCTTAAAAATGTGTTTTTCTAAAAAATGAAAGAAATAATTGTGTATTTGAAGCATCTACATTTTTGTTTTTTGTTTTTATAGCTCATTATGTGGTTTTTGAACATACGGAGACAAAAGCTTGGAGATGTGTTATACTAAGAAATGAAAAAAAAAAAAAAGAATTGTGTATTTTAAGCAGATCTACATTTTTTGTTCAGTGTTGTTATAGCTTTTTAAGTGTTTTTTGAACATACAGAGACAAAAGCTTGGAAAACTGTTATTCTAAAAAATGAAAAAAAAAAAAAAAAGAATTGTGTATTTTAAACAGATCTACATTTTTGGTTCAGTGCTTTTATAGATTTTTAAGTACCTTTTTTGAACATATAGGATAAATAGCTTGGAAATGTGTTATGCTACAAAAATTAAAAAAGAACAGTGTATTTGAAACAGATCCGCAATTCTTGTTTAGTGCTGTTATGCGTTTTTAAGTGATTTTTAAACAATTAGGCACAAATAGCTTAGAGATGTCTTATGCCACAAAAAATGAATAAAAACATATACCTATTTTGACCCTCGCAAGGTATAAGCTCTGGAAAAACACATATATCTGGGATATTTGTTCACCCCAAAGTGATTCTAGCAACTATGTGGCGCTAAAGTATAAAATATTTCCACTAAAATAATGATGACTTTATTTTGAGGCCAAAACACATCTTTTAAATTAAAACTCCATTGTTTTAAGCCATATAAGTTATGTATTAGTCATGTCTGAAATGTGAAAACATATATGTTTGTAGTAATTCTATTTGATGTGTAACTTTTATAATAGATAGTTAACATATTTATGGTAATATGATGGTCGGGAGCACAGAATTTTAATTTTTTTGTAAGAAGGTGAGAAAATACCCCTGATATACAATATGTGATTTTCCAACTTGTTACAAATTTAATGCAGTAATTAAATCTTCGCAACAATGCACTTTCTGCACCTCATTTGTATATCTATTGTTGTTACAAGTTTCTAGACAATACATGCACATGCATTGTTGTGACATATTATTATGAAAACAGATACAGTTAGCAATTGCGTTTTGTGGAACATTTGTTCGCTGACTGTGGCAGTGAATGGTTGTTCTTTCCGTTGGCACAAATTAACGACTGCAGTTGAACAGTGATACTAGAGTGTATAGTTAACAGTTGCCATCTCCTGAAAATAAGCAGGAACGACATAATGCACATGTAAGTATATTTTAAGTAATTTGAGTCCAAACATCGTAGTGACAAACAAGTAGTTCAACAAAAGAAAAAGTAAACATTTCACTTTTTGGAGAGTAACACAAATCTTATACCAAACTGAAACGTGCTATTTAACTAAGCCAGCTAGTCATACGTGACCTTTTTCTTATCGGGATCAATCAGATACAATGGCTAGTGATTTATCTTATCGCCAACAACAATATAGCGCCCCCGTGGATAAAGGCCATAAACAAGATGATAAAAACAAACCTGTACAAACAGGTACAACTCCCTTTATCGAGGCACTAAAGATAAGAGATTTTCCAAATGCAGACACAGTAATGATGCGCCTAAAAGGAGGACAGTTGACTCTGTCATATATTTATGAGCATGGATTTAATTTACCCATTGTTGTTAATGCAAAGGAAGGTTTGGAAATACGTATGCCACCAGAAAACTTCTCTGCCAAGGATGTAGAGAATTACATCGGAAGTGACAGAGTGGTAGATGTCATTGACGTTACGCGTCAGAGTGGCATTCGAATGAATCTTGGAGAATTTGTAAATTATTACCTGACTCCACCAGAACAAAGGACCAGGATACTAAACATGATCAGTCTAGAATTTTCCTATACGCCACTCTCGCAAATTGTACAAGCGCCATCTATCGCCAGAGAGCTAGACTGGATTGATTATGCGTGGCCGAAAGATGAAACAATTGCCAAACCTAAGGTTCAGAAGTATTGTTTAATGAGTACTCAAGACTCGTATACTGATTTTCATATCGATTTTGGTGGCTCTTCCGTTTGGTACCACTTGTTTAAAGGAGAGAAAATATTTTACTTAATAAAACCAACAGAAGTAAATCTGTTCTTATATCGGCGCTGGGTGACATCAGGTGCTAACAGGAAAACATTTTTTGGAGATCAGGTTGATAAATGCTATAAATATGTGATGAAAGCAGGTGAGACCATACTGCTTCCTTCTGGATGGATCCACGCCGTGTATACACCTAGTGATTCTCTTGCTTTTGGTGGAAACTTCTTGCATACACTTAGCGTCCCTATGCAGCTACAGATATATGAGCTTGAGAAAAAACTGAAAACACCTAAAAAATTTAGCTTCACTGGATTTGAGCTTACCAATTGGTATGCTGCAAAAAAATTAACTGAAGATATCAGACGAATGAAAGAAATGGGTATCGAATGCCCAAACCGGGTACTTCAAGGTGCAAAAGCACTTAAATTTACACTGCTGAAGTGGAACAAGAATAAAAATATGAACAACAACAAAGGTGATCAGGTACCTTTAGGTATCAATACCACAAATCTCGTAAAGGATCTGAGCAAAGCAGTGAGACAAATGGAGAAATACTTAAAATCTTTATATCCACCTCAACCAGAACGTAAATCTCAAAGGAAAAAAGAAAAAACTACGTGCCACATTTGCATGTAGCTCATGCTCGACCGACGAACACTGCACCAAATCCACCACTGGAAGAAAGAGAATTTGGGCGAACATCTACACCTACTGGAGAAGAACAGCACACAAATAAGTTGCACTCCATTGTTGACCCCGCTGTTGCATCAGAGATGGATGTTGTTTCTAATTTCCCAAGAAGTCATCCGAGAACTCATGAAGGCTTGAGTGACGACTAGATATGTACCAAACCAATCTACGATTAGTGGAAATGAAACCTGGACGAGCATCTACAGCATCTCTGTAATCTAAACTGGAAACGAGTATCTTCTCGCCGGGAGTTTCAACATCAAATTACGGGTTTTCTTTGTGTGTGGTGTAAATAGTTGAAACTGAAACTATTGTTAGTTTTCATTAAAGAGATAACAGTGTACATAAGTGACTACAGCTAAAAGACTAGGCGAATGGTAAAAATATATGTCCATTTTGTGTAGTGATATTGAAACTCCATCTCCTTTCAATAGCACCAGGAGAGAAAATGACAAATATTTTACATCATTTAAACCAAAAAGAACAAATATTTTGTAAACTTCTTATATGACAAAAGTGAAAATATAATTGTGTATTTGAAACATCTACATTTTTGTTTACTGTTTCTATAGCTCATTAAGTGTTTTTTGAACATACAGGTACAAATAGCTTGAAAATGTGTTGTTCTAAAAAATGAAAAAAAGAATTGTGTATTTTAAACAGATCTTCATTTTTTCTTACTGTTTTTATAGCTCATTAAGTGTTTTCTTTTCAACATACAGAGACAATTAGCTTGAAAATGTGTTTTTCTAAAAAAATTAAAAAAAGAATTGTGTATTTTAAACAGATCTTCATTTTTGTTTACTGTTTTTATAGCTCATTAAGTGTTTTTTTAAACATGTAGGTACAAATAGCTTAAAAATGTGTTGTTCAAAAAAAATGAAAGAAATAATTGTGTATTTGAAACATCTACACTTTTGTTTACTGTTTTTATTGCTGATTAAGTGTTTTTTTGAACATACAGGTACAAATAGCTTTAAAATGTGTTGTTCTAAAAAAATGAAAGAAAGAATTGTACATTTGAAACATCTACATTTTTGTTTACTGTTTTTATAGCTCATTAAGTGTTTTTTTAACATACAGGTACAAATAGCTTAAAAATGTGTTTTTCTAAAAAATGAAAGAAATAATTGTGTATTTGAAGCATCTACATTTTTGTTTTTTGTTTTTATAGCTCATTAAGTGGTTTTTGAACATACGGAGACAAAAGCTTGGAGATGTGTTATACTAAGAAATGAAAAAAAAAAAAAAAGAATTGTGTATTTTAAGCAGATCTACATTTTTTGTTCAGTGTTGTTATAGCTTTTTAAGTGTTTTTTGAACATACAGAGACAAAAGCTTGGAAAACTGTTATACTAAAAAATGAAAAAAAAAAAAAAAAAAAAAGAATTGTGTATTTTAAACAGATCTACATTTTTGGTTCAGTGCTTTTATAGATTTTTTAGTACCTTTTTTGAACATATAGGATAAATAGCTTGGAAATGTGTTATGCTACAAAAATTAAAAAAGAACAGTGTATTTGAAACAGATCCGCAATTCTTGTTTAGTGCTGTTATGCGTTTTTAAGTGATTTTTAAACAATTAGGCACAAATAGCTTAGAGATGTCTTATGCCACAAAAAATGAATAAAAACATATACCTATTTTGACCCTCGCAAGGTATAAGCTCTGGAAAAACACATATATCTGGGATATTTGTTCACCCCAAAGTGATTCTAGCAACTATGTGGCGCTAAAGTATAAAATATTTCCACTAAAATAATGATGACTTTATTTTGAGGCCAAAACACATCTTTTAAATTAAAACTCCATTGTTTTAAGCCATATAAGTTATGTATTAGTCATGTCTGAAATGTGAAAACATATATGTTTGTAGTAATTCTATTTGATGTGTAACTTTTATAATAGATAGTTAACATATTTATGGTAATATGATGGTCGGGAGCACAGAATTTTAATTTTTTTGTAAGAAGGTGAGAAAATACCCCTGATATACAATATGTGATTTTCCAACTTGTTACAAATTTAATGCAGTAATTAAATCTTCGCAACAATGCACTTTCTGCACCTCATTTGTATATCTATTGTTGTTACAAGTTTCTAGACAATACATGCACATGCATTGTTGTGACATATTATTATGAAAACAGATACAGTTAGCAATTGCGTTTTGTGGAACATTTGTTCGCTGACTGTGGCAGTGAATGGTTGTTCTTTCCGTTGGCACAAATTAACGACTGCAGTTGAACAGTGATACTAGAGTGTATAGTTAACAGTTGCCATCTCCTGAAAATAAGCAGGAACGACATAATGCACATGTAAGTATATTTTAAGTAATTTGAGTCCAAACATCGTAGTGACAAACAAGTAGTTCAACAAAAGAAAAAGTAAACATTTCACTTTTTGGAGAGTAACACAAATCTTATACCAAACTGAAACGTGCTATTTAACTAAGCCAGCTAGTCATACGTGACCTTTTTCTTATCGGGATCAATCAGATACAATGGCTAGTGATTTATCTTATCGCCAACAACAATATAGCGCCCCCGTGGATAAAGGCCATAAACAAGATGATAAAAACAAACCTGTACAAACAGGTACAACTCCCTTTATCGAGGCACTAAAGATAAGAGATTTTCCAAATGCAGACACAGTAATGATGCGCCTAAAAGGAGGACAGTTGACTCTGTCATATATTTATGAGCATGGATTTAATTTACCCATTGTTGTTAATGCAAAGGAAGGTTTGGAAATACGTATGCCACCAGAAAACTTCTCTGCCAAGGATGTAGAGAATTACATCGGAAGTGACAGAGTGGTAGATGTCATTGACGTTACGCGTCAGAGTGGCATTCGAATGAATCTTGGAGAATTTGTAAATTATTACCTGACTCCACCAGAACAAAGGACTAGGATACTAAACATGATCAGTCTAGAATTTTCCTATACGCCACTCTCGCAAATTGTACAAGCGCCATCTATCGCCAGAGAGCTAGACTGGATTGATTATGCGTGGCCGAAAGATGAAACAATTGCCAAACCTAAGGTTCAGAAGTATTGTTTAATGAGTACTCAAGACTCGTATACTGATTTTCATATCGATTTTGGTGGCTCTTCCGTTTGGTACCACTTGTTTAAAGGAGAGAAAATATTTTACTTAATAAAACCAACAGAAGTAAATCTGTTCTTATATCGGCGCTGGGTGACATCAGGTGCTAACAGGAAAACATTTTTTGGAGATCAGGTTGATAAATGCTATAAATATGTGATGAAAGCAGGTGAGACCATACTGCTTCCTTCTGGATGGATCCACGCCGTGTATACACCTAGTGATTCTCTTGCTTTTGGTGGAAACTTCTTGCATACACTTAGCGTCCCTATGCAGCTACAGATATATGAGCTTGAGAAAAAACTGAAAACACCTAAAAAATTTAGCTTCACTGGATTTGAGCTTACCAATTGGTATGCTGCAAAAAAATTAACTGAAGATATCAGACGAATGAAAGAAATGGGTATCGAATGCCCAAACCGGGTACTTCAAGGTGCAAAAGCACTTAAATTTACACTGCTGAAGTGGAACAAGAATAAAAATATGAACAACAACAAAGGTGATCAGGTACCTTTAGGTATCAATACCACAAATCTCGTAAAGGATCTGAGCAAAGCAGTGAGACAAATGGAGAAATACTTAAAATCTTTATATCCACCTCAACCAGAACGTAAATCTCAAAGGAAAAAAGAAAAAACTACGTGCCACATTTGCATGTAGGTCATGCTCGACCGACGAACACTGCACCAAATCCACCACTGGAAGAAAGAGAATTTGGGCGAACATCTACACCTACTGGAGAAGAACAGCACACAAATAAGTTGCACTCCATTGTTGACCCCGCTGTTGCATCTGAGATGGATGTTGTTTCTAATTTCCCAAGAAGTCATCCGAGAACTCATGAAGGCTTGAGTGACGACTAGATATGTACCAAACCAATCTACGATTAGTGGAAATGAAACCTGGACGAGCATCTACAGCATCTCTGTAATCTAAACTGGAAACGAGTATCTTCTCGCCGGGAGTTTCAACATCAAATTACGGGTTTTCTTTGTGTGTGGTGTAAATAGTTGAAACTGAAACTATTGTTAGTTTTCATTAAAGAGATAACAGTGTACATAAGTGACTACAGCTAAAAGACTAGGCGAATGGTAAAAATATATGTCCATTTTGTGTAGTGATATTGAAACTCCATCTCCTTTCAATAGCACCAGGAGAGAAAATGACAAATATTTTACATCATTTAAACCAAAAAGAACAAATATTTTGTAAACTTCTTATATGACAAAAGTGAAAATATAATTGTGTATTTGAAACATCTACATTTTTGTTTACTGTTTCTATAGCTCATTAAGTGTTTTTTGAACATACAGGTACAAATAGCTTGAAAATGTGTTGTTCTAAAAAATGAAAAAAAGAATTGTGTATTTTAAACAGATCTTCATTTTTGCTTACTGTTTTTATAGCTCATTAAGTGTTTTTTTTTTCAACATACAGAGACAATTAGCTTGAAAATGTGTTTTTCTAAAAAAATGAAAAAAAGAATTGTGTATTTTAAACAGATCTTCATTTTTGCTTACTGTTTTTATAGCTCATTAAGTGTTTTTTTTTCAACATACAGAGACAATTAGCTTGAAAATGTGTTTTTCTAAAAAAATTAAAAAAAGAATTGTGTATTTTAAACAGATCTTCATTTTTGTTTACTGTTTTTATAGCTCATTAAGTGTTTTTTTTAAACATGTAGGTACAAATAGCTTAAAAATGTGTTGTTAAAAAAAAATGAAAGAAATAATTGTGTATTTGAAACATCTACACTTTTGTTTACTGTTTTTATTGCTGATTAAGTGTTTTTTTGAACATACAGGTACAAATAGCTTTAAAATGTGTTGTTCTAAAAAAATTAAAGAAAGAATTGTACATTTGAAACATCTACATTTTTGTTTACTGTTTCTATAGCTCATTAAGTGTTTTTTGAACATACAGGTACAAATAGCTTGAAAATGTGTTGTTCTAAAAAATGAAAAAAAGAATTGTGTATTTTAAACAGATCTTCATTTTTGCTTACTGTTTTTATAGCTCATTAAGTGTTTTTTTTTTCAACATACAGAGACAATTAGCTTGAAAATGTGTTTTTCTAAAAAAATTTAAAAAAGAATTGTGTATTTTAAACAGATCTTCATTTTTGTTTACTGTTTTTATAGCTCATTAAGTGTTTTTTTAAACATGTAGGTACAAATAGCTTAAAAATGTGTTGTTCAAAAAAAATGAAAGAAATAATTGTGTATTTGAAACATCTACACTTTTGTTTACTGTTTTTATAGCTCATTAAGTGTTTTTTTGAACATACAGGTACAAATAGCTTTAAAATGTGTTGTTCTAAAAAAATGAAAGAAAGAATTGTACATTTGAAACATCTACATTTTTGTTTACTGTTTTTATAGCTCATTAAGTGTTTTTTTAACATACAGGTACAAATAGCTTAAAAATGTGTTTTTCTAAAAAATGAAAGAAATAATTGTGTATTTGAAGCATCTACATTTTTGTTTTTTGTTTTTATAGCTCATTATGTGGTTTTTGAACATACGGAGACAAAAGCTTGGAGATGTGTTATACTAAGAAATGAAAAAAAAAAAAAAAAAAATTGTGTATTTTAAGCAGATCTACATTTTTTGTTCAGTGTTGTTATAGCTTTTTAAGTGTTTTTTGAACATACAGAGACAAAAGCTTGGAAAACTGTTATTCTAAAAAATGAAAAAAAAAAAAAAGAATTGTGTATTTTAAACAGATCTACATTTTTGGTTCAGTGCTTTTATAGATTTTTAAGTACCTTTTTTGAACATATAGGATAAATAGCTTGGAAATGTGTTATGCTACAAAAATTAAAAAAGAACAGTGTATTTGAAACAGATCCGCAATTCTTGTTTAGTGCTGTTATGCGTTTTTAAGTGATTTTTAAACAATTAGGCACAAATAGCTTAGAGATGTCTTATGCCACAAAAAATGAATAAAAACATATACCTATTTTGACCCTCGCAAGGTATAAGCTCTGGAAAAACACATATATCTGGGATATTTGTTCACCCCAAAGTGATTCTAGCAACTATGTGGCGCTAAAGTATAAAATATTTCCACTAAAATAATGATGACTTTATTTTGAGGCCAAAACACATCTTTTAAATTAAAACTCCATTGTTTTAAGCCATATAAGTTATGTATTAGTCATGTCTGAAATGTGAAAACATATATGTTTGTAGTAATTCTATTTGATGTGTAACTTTTATAATAGATAGTTAACATATTTATGGTAATATGATGGTCGGGAGCACAGAATTTTAATTTTTTTGTAAGAAGGTGAGAAAATACCCCTGATATACAATATGTGATTTTCCAACTTGTTACAAATTTAATGCAGTAATTAAATCTTCGCAACAATGCACTTTCTGCACCTCATTTGTATATCTATTGTTGTTACAAGTTTCTAGACAATACATGCACATGCATTGTTGTGACATATTATTATGAAAACAGATACAGTTAGCAATTGCGTTTTGTGGAACATTTGTTCGCTGACTGTGGCAGTGAATGGTTGTTCTTTCCGTTGGCACAAATTAACGACTGCAGTTGAACAGTGATACTAGAGTGTATAGTTAACAGTTGCCATCTCCTGAAAATAAGCAGGAACGACATAATGCACATGTAAGTATATTTTAAGTAATTTGAGTCCAAACATCGTAGTGACAAACAAGTAGTTCAACAAAAGAAAAAGTAAACATTTCACTTTTTGGAGAGTAACACAAATCTTATACCAAACTGAAACGTGCTATTTAACTAAGCCAGCTAGTCATACGTGACCTTTTTCTTATCGGGATCAATCAGATACAATGGCTAGTGATTTATCTTATCGCCAACAACAATATAGCGCCCCCGTGGATAAAGGCCATAAACAAGATGATAAAAACAAACCTGTACAAACAGGTACAACTCCCTTTATCGAGGCACTAAAGATAAGAGATTTTCCAAATGCAGACACAGTAATGATGCGCCTAAAAGGAGGACAGTTGACTCTGTCATATATTTATGAGCATGGATTTAATTTACCCATTGTTGTTAATGCAAAGGAAGGTTTGGAAATACGTATGCCACCAGAAAACTTCTCTGCCAAGGATGTAGAGAATTACATCGGAAGTGACAGAGTGGTAGATGTCATTGACGTTACGCGTCAGAGTGGCATTCGAATGAATCTTGGAGAATTTGTAAATTATTACCTGACTCCACCAGAACAAAGGACTAGGATACTAAACATGATCAGTCTAGAATTTTCCTATACGCCACTCTCGCAAATTGTACAAGCGCCATCTATCGCCAGAGAGCTAGACTGGATTGATTATGCGTGGCCGAAAGATGAAACAATTGCCAAACCTAAGGTTCAGAAGTATTGTTTAATGAGTACTCAAGACTCGTATACTGATTTTCATATCGATTTTGGTGGCTCTTCCGTTTGGTACCACTTGTTTAAAGGAGAGAAAATATTTTACTTAATAAAACCAACAGAAGTAAATCTGTTCTTATATCGGCGCTGGGTGACATCAGGTGCTAACAGGAAAACATTTTTTGGAGATCAGGTTGATAAATGCTATAAATATGTGATGAAAGCAGGTGAGACCATACTGCTTCCTTCTGGATGGATCCACGCCGTGTATACACCTAGTGATTCTCTTGCTTTTGGTGGAAACTTCTTGCATACACTTAGCGTCCCTATGCAGCTACAGATATATGAGCTTGAGAAAAAACTGAAAACACCTAAAAAATTTAGCTTCACTGGATTTGAGCTTACCAATTGGTATGCTGCAAAAAAATTAACTGAAGATATCAGACGAATGAAAGAAATGGGTATCGAATGCCCAAACCGGGTACTTCAAGGTGCAAAAGCACTTAAATTTACACTGCTGAAGTGGAACAAGAATAAAAATATGAACAACAACAAAGGTGATCAGGTACCTTTAGGTATCAATACCACAAATCTCGTAAAGGATCTGAGCAAAGCAGTGAGACAAATGGAGAAATACTTAAAATCTTTATATCCACCTCAACCAGAACGTAAATCTCAAAGGAAAAAAGAAAAAACTACGTGCCACATTTGCATGTAGCTCATGCTCGACCGACGAACACTGCACCATATCCACCACTGGAAGAAAGAGAATTTGGGCGAACATCTACACCTACTGGAGAAGAACAGCACACAAATAAGTTGCACTCCATTGTTGACCCCGCTGTTGCATCAGAGATGGATGTTGTTTCTAATTTCCCAAGAAGTCATCCGAGAACTCATGAAGGCTTGAGTGACGACTAGATATGTACCAAACCAATCTACGATTAGTGGAAATGAAACCTGGACGAGCATCTACAGCATCTCTGTAATCTAAACTGGAAACGAGTATCTTCTCGCCGGGAGTTTCAACATCAAATTACGGGTTTTCTTTGTGTGTGGTGTAAATAGTTGAAACTGAAACTATTGTTAGTTTTCATTAAAGAGATAACAGTGTACATAAGTGACTACAGCTAAAAGACTAGGCGAATGGTAAAAATATATGTCCATTTTGTGTAGTGATATTGAAACTCCATCTCCTTTCAATAGCACCAGGAGAGAAAATGACAAATATTTTACATCATTTAAACCAAAAAGAACAAATATTTTGTAAACTTCTTATATGACAAAAGTGAAAATATAATTGTGTATTTGAAACATCTACATTTTTGTTTACTGTTTCTATAGCTCATTAAGTGTTTTTTGAACATACAGGTACAAATAGCTTGAAAATGTGTTGTTCTAAAAAATGAAAAAAAGAATTGTGTATTTTAAACAGATCTTCATTTTTGCTTACTGTTTTTATAGCTCATTAAGTGTTTTTTTTTTCAACATACAGAGACAATTAGCTTGAAAATGTGTTTTTCTAAAAAAATGAAAAAAAGAATTGTGTATTTTAAACAGATCTTCATTTTTGCTTACTGTTTTTATAGCTCATTAAGTGTTTTTTTTTTCAACATACAGAGACAATTAGCTTGAAAATGTGTTTTTCTAAAAAAATTAAAAAAAGAATTGTGTATTTTAAACAGATCTTAATTTTTGTTTACTGTTTTTATAGCTCATTAAGTGTTTTTTTTAAACATGTAGGTACAAATAGCTTGAAAATGTGTTGTTCTAAAAAATGAAAAAAAGAATTGTGTATTTTAAACAGATCTTCATTTTTGCTTACTGTTTTTATAGCTCATTAAGTGTTTTTTTTTTTTCAACATACAGAGACAATTAGCTTGAAAATGTGTTTTTCTAAAAAAATTTAAAAAAGAATTGTGTATTTTAAACAGATCTTCATTTTTGTTTACTGTTTTTATAGCTCATTAAGTGTTTTTTTAAACATGTAGGTACAAATAGCTTAAAAATGTGTTGTTCAAAAAAAATGAAAGAAATAATTGTGTATTTGAAACATCTACACTTTTGTTTACTGTTTTTATAGCTCATTAAGTGTTTTTTTGAACATACAGGTACAAATAGCTTTAAAATGTGTTGTTCTAAAAAAATGAAAGAAAGAATTGTACATTTGAAACATCTACATTTTTGTTTACTGTTTTTATAGCTCATTAAGTGTTTTTTTAACATACAGGTACAAATAGCTTAAAAATGTGTTTTTCTAAAAAATGAAAGAAATAATTGTGTATTTGAAGCATCTACATTTTTGTTTTTTGTTTTTATAGCTCATTATGTGGTTTTTGAACATACGGAGACAAAAGCTTGGAGATGTGTTATACTAAGAAATGAAAAAAAAAAAAAAAAAAAAAAAATTGTGTATTTTAAGCAGATCTACATTTTTTGTTCAGTGTTGTTATAGCTTTTTAAGTGTTTTTTGAACATACAGAGACAAAAGCTTGGAAAACTGTTATTCTAAAAAATGAAAAAAAAAAAAAAGAATTGTGTATTTTAAACAGATCTACATTTTTGGTTCAGTGCTTTTATAGATTTTTAAGTACCTTTTTTGAACATATAGGATAAATAGCTTGGAAATGTGTTATGCTACAAAAATTAAAAAAGAACAGTGTATTTGAAACAGATCCGCAATTCTTGTTTAGTGCTGTTATGCGTTTTTAAGTGATTTTTAAACAATTAGGCACAAATAGCTTAGAGATGTCTTATGCCACAAAAAATGAATAAAAACATATACCTATTTTGACCCTCGCAAGGTATAAGCTCTGGAAAAACACATATATCTGGGATATTTGTTCACCCCAAAGTGATTCTAGCAACTATGTGGCGCTAAAGTATAAAATATTTCCACTAAAATAATGATGACTTTATTTTGAGGCCAAAACACATCTTTTAAATTAAAACTCCATTGTTTTAAGCCATATAAGTTATGTATTAGTCATGTCTGAAATGTGAAAACATATATGTTTGTAGTAATTCTATTTGATGTGTAACTTTTATAATAGATAGTTAACATATTTATGGTAATATGATGGTCGGGAGCACAGAATTTTAATTTTTTTGTAAGAAGGTGAGAAAATACCCCTGATATACAATATGTGATTTTCCAACTTGTTACAAATTTAATGCAGTAATTAAATCTTCGCAACAATGCACTTTCTGCACCTCATTTGTATATCTATTGTTGTTACAAGTTTCTAGACAATACATGCACATGCATTGTTGTGACATATTATTATGAAAACAGATACAGTTAGCAATTGCGTTTTGTGGAACATTTGTTCGCTGACTGTGGCAGTGAATGGTTGTTCTTTCCGTTGGCACAAATTAACGACTGCAGTTGAACAGTGATACTAGAGTGTATAGTTAACAGTTGCCATCTCCTGAAAATAAGCAGGAACGACATAATGCACATGTAAGTATATTTTAAGTAATTTGAGTCCAAACATCGTAGTGACAAACAAGTAGTTCAACAAAAGAAAAAGTAAACATTTCACTTTTTGGAGAGTAACACAAATCTTATACCAAACTGAAACGTGCTATTTAACTAAGCCAGCTAGTCATACGTGACCTTTTTCTTATCGGGATCAATCAGATACAATGGCTAGTGATTTATCTTATCGCCAACAACAATATAGCGCCCCCGTGGATAAAGGCCATAAACAAGATGATAAAAACAAACCTGTACAAACAGGTACAACTCCCTTTATCGAGGCACTAAAGATAAGAGATTTTCCAAATGCAGACACAGTAATGATGCGCCTAAAAGGAGGACAGTTGACTCTGTCATATATTAATGAGCATGGATTTAATTTACCCATTGTTGTTAATGCAAAGGAAGGTTTGGAAATACGTATGCCACCAGAAAACTTCTCTGCCAAGGATGTAGAGAATTACATCGGAAGTGACAGAGTGGTAGATGTCATTGACGTTACGCGTCAGAGTGGCATTCGAATGAATCTTGGAGAATTTGTAAATTATTACCTGACTCCACCAGAACAAAGGACCAGGATACTAAACATGATCAGTCTAGAATTTTCCTATACGCCACTCTCGCAAATTGTACAAGCGCCATCTATCGCCAGAGAGCTAGACTGGATTGATTATGCGTGGCCGAAAGATGAAACAATTGCCAAACCTAAGGTTCAGAAGTATTGTTTAATGAGTACTCAAGACTCGTATACTGATTTTCATATCGATTTTGGTGGCTCTTCCGTTTGGTACCACTTGTTTAAAGGAGAGAAAATATTTTACTTAATAAAACCAACAGAAGTAAATCTGTTCTTATATCGGCGCTGGGTGACATCAGGTGCTAACAGGAAAACATTTTTTGGAGATCAGGTTGATAAATGCTATAAATATGTGATGAAAGCAGGTGAGACCATACTGCTTCCTTCTGGATGGATCCACGCCGTGTATACACCTAGTGATTCTCTTGCTTTTGGTGGAAACTTCTTGCATACACTTAGCGTCCCTATGCAGCTACAGATATATGAGCTTGAGAAAAAACTGAAAACACCTAAAAAATTTAGCTTCACTGGATTTGAGCTTACCAATTGGTATGCTGCAAAAAAATTAACTGAAGATATCAGACGAATGAAAGAAATGGGTATCGAATGCCCAAACCGGGTACTTCAAGGTGCAAAAGCACTTAAATTTACACTGCTGAAGTGGAACAAGAATAAAAATATGAACAACAACAAAGGTGATCAGGTACCTTTAGGTATCAATACCACAAATCTCGTAAAGGATCTGAGCAAAGCAGTGAGACAAATGGAGAAATACTTAAAATCTTTATATCCACCTCAACCAGAACGTAAATCTCAAAGGAAAAAAGAAAAAACTACGTGCCACATTTGCATGTAGCTCATGCTCGACCGACGAACACTGCACCATATCCACCACTGGAAGAAAGAGAATTTGGGCGAACATCTACACCTACTGGAGAAGAACAGCACACAAATAAGTTGCACTCCATTGTTGACCCCGCTGTTGCATCAGAGATGGATGTTGTTTCTAATTTCCCAAGAAGTCATCCGAGAACTCATGAAGGCTTGAGTGACGACTAGATATGTACCAAACCAATCTACGATTAGTGGAAATGAAACCTGGACGAGCATCTACAGCATCTCTGTAATCTAAACTGGAAACGAGTATCTTCTCGCCGGGAGTTTCAACATCAAATTACGGGTTTTCTTTGTGTGTGGTGTAAATAGTTGAAACTGAAACTATTGTTAGTTTTCATTAAAGAGATAACAGTGTACATAAGTGACTACAGCTAAAAGACTAGGCGAATGGTAAAAATATATGTCCATTTTGTGTAGTGATATTGAAACTCCATCTCCTTTCAATAGCACCAGGAGAGAAAATGACAAATATTTTACATCATTTAAACCAAAAAGAACAAATATTTTGTAAACTTCTTATATGACAAAAGTGAAAATATAATTGTGTATTTGAAACATCTACATTTTTGTTTACTGTTTCTATAGCTCATTAAGTGTTTTTTGAACATACAGGTACAAATAGCTTGAAAATGTGTTGTTCTAAAAAATGAAAAAAAGAATTGTGTATTTTAAACAGATCTTCATTTTTGCTTACTGTTTTTATAGCTCATTAAGTGTTTTTTTTTTCAACATACAGAGACAATTAGCTTGAAAATGTGTTTTTCTAAAAAAATGAAAAAAAGAATTGTGTATTTTAAACAGATCTTCATTTTTGCTTACTGTTTTTATAGCTCATTAAGTGTTTTTTTTTTCAACATACAGAGACAATTAGCTTGAAAATGTGTTTTTCTAAAAAAATTAAAAAAAGAATTGTGTATTTTAAACAGATCTTCATTTTTGTTTACTGTTTTTATAGCTCATTAAGTGTTTTTTTTAAACATGTAGGTACAAATAGCTTGAAAATGTGTTGTTCTAAAAAATGAAAAAAAGAATTGTGTATTTTAAACAGATCTTCATTTTTGCTTACTGTTTTTATAGCTCATTAAGTGTTTTTTTTTTTTCAACATACAGAGACAATTAGCTTGAAAATGTGTTTTTCTAAAAAAATTTAAAAAAGAATTGTGTATTTTAAACAGATCTTCATTTTTGTTTACTGTTTTTATAGCTCATTAAGTGTTTTTTTAAACATGTAGGTACAAATAGCTTAAAAATGTGTTGTTCAAAAAAAATGAAAGAAATAATTGTGTATTTGAAACATCTACACTTTTGTTTACTGTTTTTATAGCTCATTAAGTGTTTTTTTGAACATACAGGTACAAATAGCTTTAAAATGTGTTGTTCTAAAAAAATGAAAGAAAGAATTGTACATTTGAAACATCTACATTTTTGTTTACTGTTTTTATAGCTCATTAAGTGTTTTTTTAACATACAGGTACAAATAGCTTAAAAATGTGTTTTTCTAAAAAATGAAAGAAATAATTGTGTATTTGAAGCATCTACATTTTTGTTTTTTGTTTTTATAGCTCATTATGTGGTTTTTGAACATACGGAGACAAAAGCTTGGAGATGTGTTATACTAAGAAATGAAAAAAAAAAAAAAAAAAAAAAATTGTGTATTTTAAGCAGATCTACATTTTTTGTTCAGTGTTGTTATAGCTTTTTAAGTGTTTTTTGAACATACAGAGACAAAAGCTTGGAAAACTGTTATTCTAAAAAATGAAAAAAAAAAAAAAGAATTGTGTATTTTAAACAGATCTACATTTTTGGTTCAGTGCTTTTATAGATTTTTAAGTACCTTTTTTGAACATATAGGATAAATAGCTTGGAAATGTGTTATGCTACAAAAATTAAAAAAGAACAGTGTATTTGAAACAGATCCGCAATTCTTGTTTAGTGCTGTTATGCGTTTTTAAGTGATTTTTAAACAATTAGGCACAAATAGCTTAGAGATGTCTTATGCCACAAAAAATGAATAAAAACATATACCTATTTTGACCCTCGCAAGGTATAAGCTCTGGAAAAACACATATATCTGGGATATTTGTTCACCCCAAAGTGATTCTAGCAACTATGTGGCGCTAAAGTATAAAATATTTCCACTAAAATAATGATGACTTTATTTTGAGGCCAAAACACATCTTTTAAATTAAAACTCCATTGTTTTAAGCCATATAAGTTATGTATTAGTCATGTCTGAAATGTGAAAACATATATGTTTGTAGTAATTCTATTTGATGTGTAACTTTTATAATAGATAGTTAACATATTTATGGTAATATGATGGTCGGGAGCACAGAATTTTAATTTTTTTGTAAGAAGGTGAGAAAATACCCCTGATATACAATATGTGATTTTCCAACTTGTTACAAATTTAATGCAGTAATTAAATCTTCGCAACAATGCACTTTCTGCACCTCATTTGTATATCTATTGTTGTTACAAGTTTCTAGACAATACATGCACATGCATTGTTGTGACATATTATTATGAAAACAGATACAGTTAGCAATTGCGTTTTGTGGAACATTTGTTCGCTGACTGTGGCAGTGAATGGTTGTTCTTTCCGTTGGCACAAATTAACGACTGCAGTTGAACAGTGATACTAGAGTGTATAGTTAACAGTTGCCATCTCCTGAAAATAAGCAGGAACGACATAATGCACATGTAAGTATATTTTAAGTAATTTGAGTCCAAACATCGTAGTGACAAACAAGTAGTTCAACAAAAGAAAAAGTAAACATTTCACTTTTTGGAGAGTAACACAAATCTTATACCAAACTGAAACGTGCTATTTAACTAAGCCAGCTAGTCATACGTGACCTTTTTCTTATCGGGATCAATCAGATACAATGGCTAGTGATTTATCTTATCGCCAACAACAATATAGCGCCCCCGTGGATAAAGGCCATAAACAAGATGATAAAAACAAACCTGTACAAACAGGTACAACTCCCTTTATCGAGGCACTAAAGATAAGAGATTTTCCAAATGCAGACACAGTAATGATGCGCCTAAAAGGAGGACAGTTGACTCTGTCATATATTAATGAGCATGGATTTAATTTACCCATTGTTGTTAATGCAAAGGAAGGTTTGGAAATACGTATGCCACCAGAAAACTTCTCTGCCAAGGATGTAGAGAATTACATCGGAAGTGACAGAGTGGTAGATGTCATTGACGTTACGCGTCAGAGTGGCATTCGAATGAATCTTGGAGAATTTGTAAATTATTACCTGACTCCACCAGAACAAAGGACCAGGATACTAAACATGATCAGTCTAGAATTTTCCTATACGCCACTCTCGCAAATTGTACAAGCGCCATCTATCGCCAGAGAGCTAGACTGGATTGATTATGCGTGGCCGAAAGATGAAACAATTGCCAAACCTAAGGTTCAGAAGTATTGTTTAATGAGTACTCAAGACTCGTATACTGATTTTCATATCGATTTTGGTGGCTCTTCCGTTTGGTACCACTTGTTTAAAGGAGAGAAAATATTTTACTTAATAAAACCAACAGAAGTAAATCTGTTCTTATATCGGCGCTGGGTGACATCAGGTGCTAACAGGAAAACATTTTTTGGAGATCAGGTTGATAAATGCTATAAATATGTGATGAAAGCAGGTGAGACCATACTGCTTCCTTCTGGATGGATCCACGCCGTGTATACACCTAGTGATTCT
The DNA here is from genome assembly GCA_030765055.1 of Mantis religiosa. Classification (NCBI taxonomy): domain Eukaryota; kingdom Metazoa; phylum Arthropoda; class Insecta; order Mantodea; family Mantidae; genus Mantis; species Mantis religiosa. Next base: position 34,156,044 of record CM060948.1, read on the forward strand.
CTTGCTTTTGGTGGAAACTTCTTGCATACACTTAGCGTCCCTATGCAGCTACAGATATATGAGCTTGAGAAAAAACTGAAAACACCTAAAAAATTTAGCTTCACTGGATTTGAGCTTACCAATTGGTATGCTGCAAAAAAATTAACTGAAGATATCAGACGAATGAAAGAAATGGGTATCGAATGCCCAAACCGGGTACTTCAAGGTGCAAAAGCACTTAAATTTACACTGCTGAAGTGGAACAAGAATAAAAATATGAACAACAACAAAGGTGATCAGGTACCTTTAGGTATCAATACCACAAATCTCGTAAAGGATCTGAGCAAAGCAGTGAGACAAATGGAGAAATACTTAAAATCTTTATATCCACCTCAACCAGAACGTAAATCTCAAAGGAAAAAAGAAAAAACTACGTGCCACATTTGCATGTAGCTCATGCTCGACCGACGAACACTGCACCAAATCCACCACTGGAAGAAAGAGAATTTGGGCGAACATCTACACCTACTGGAGAAGAACAGCACACAAATAAGTTGCACTCCATTGTTGACCCCGCTGTTGCATCAGAGATGGATGTTGTTTCTAATTTCCCAAGAAGTCATCCGAGAACTCATGAAGGCTTGAGTGACGACTAGATATGTACCAAACCAATCTACGATTAGTGGAAATGAAACCTGGACGAGCATCTACAGCATCTCTGTAATCTAAACTGGAAACGAGTATCTTCTCGCCGGGAGTTTCAACATCAAATTACGGGTTTTCTTTGTGTGTGGTGTAAATAGTTGAAACTGAAACTATTGTTAGTTTTCATTAAAGAGATAACAGTGTACATAAGTGACTACAGCTAAAAGACTAGGCGAATGGTAAAAATATATGTCCATTTTGTGTAGTGATATTGAAACTCCATCTCCTTTCAATAGCACCAGGAGAGAAAATGACAAATATTTTACATCATTTAAACCAAAAAGAACAAATATTTTGTAAACTTCTTATATGACAAAAGTGAAAATATAATTGTGTATTTGAAACATCTACATTTTTGTTTACTGTTTCTATAGCTCATTAAGTGTTTTTTGAACATACAAGTACAAATAGCTTGAAAATGTGTTGTTCTAAAAAATGAAAAAAAGAATTGTGTATTTTAAACAGATCTTCATTTTTTCTTACTGTTTTTATAGCTCATTAAGTGTTTTTTTTTTTTCAACATACAGAGACAATTAGCTTGAAAATGTGTTTTTCTAAAAAAATGAAAAAAAGAATTGTGTATTTTAAACAGATCTTCATTTTTGCTTACTGTTTTTATAGCTCATTGAGTGCTTTTTTTTTTTTCAACATACAGAGACAATTAGCTTGAAAATGTGTTTTTCTAAAAAAATGAAAAAAAGAATTGTGTATTTTAAACAGATCTTCATTTTTGCTTACTGTTTTTATAGCTCATTGAGTGCTTTTTTTTTCAACATACAGAGACAATTAGCTTGAAAATGTGTTTTTCTAAAAAAATGAAAAAAAGAATTGTGTATTTTAAACAGATCTTCATTTTTGTTTACTGTTTTTATAGCTCATTAAGTGTTTTTTTTTTAAACATGTAGGTACAAATAGCTTAAAAATGTGTTGTTCAAAAAAAATGAAAGAAATAATTGTGTATTTGAAACATCTACACTTTTGTTTACTGTTTTTATTGCTGATTAAGTGTTTTTTTTGAACATACAGGTACAAATAGCTTTAAAATGTGTTGTTCTAAAAAAATGAAAGAAAGAATTGTACATTTGAAACATCTACATTTTTGTTTACTGTTTCTATAGCTCATTAAGTGTTTTTTGAACATACAGGTACAAATAGCTTGAAAATGTGTTGTTCTAAAAAATGAAAAAAAGAATTGTGTATTTTAAACAGATCTTCATTTTTGCTTACTGTTTTTATAGCTCACTAAGTGTTTTTTTTTTCAACATACAGAGACAATTAGCTTGAAAATGTGTTTTTCTAAAAAAATTAAAAAAAGAATTGTGTATTTTAAACAGATCTTCGTTTTTGTTTACTGTTTTTATAGCTCATTAAGTGTTTTTTTAAACATGTAGGTACAAATAGCTTAAAAATGTGTTGTTCAAAAAAAATGAAAGAAATAATTGTGTATTTGAAACATCTACACTTTTGTTTACTGTTTTTATTGCTCATTAAGTGTTTTTTTGAACATACAGGTACAAATAGCTTTAAAATGTGTTGTTCTAAAAAAATGAAAGAAAGAATTGTACATTTGAAACATCTACATTTTTGTTTACTCTTTTTATAGCTCATTAAGTGTTTTTTTAACATACAGGTACAAATAGCTTAAAAATGTGTTTTTCTAAAAAATGAAAGAAATAATTGTGTATTTGAAGCATCTACATTTTTGTTTTTTGTTTTTATAGCTCATTAAGTGTTTTTTGAACATACAGGTACAAATAGCTTGAAAATGTGTTGTTCTAAAAAATGAAAAAAAGAATTGTGTATTTTAAACAGATCTTCATTTTTGCTTACTGTTTTTATAGCTCATTAAGTGCTTTTTTTTTTTTCAACATACAGAGACAATTACCTTGAAAATGTGTTTTTCTAAAAAAATGAAAAAAAGAATTGTGTATTTTAAACAGATCTTCATTTTTGCTTACTGTTTTTATAGCTCATTAAGTGTTTTTTTTTTTTTTCAACATACAGAGACAATTAGCTTGAAAATGTGTTTTTCTAAAAAAATTAAAAAAAGAATTGTGTATTTTAAACAGATCTTCATTTTTGTTTACTGTTTTTATAGCTCATTAAGTGTTTTTTTTTAACATGTAGGTACAAATAGCTTAAAAATGTGTTGTTCAAAAAAAATGAAAGAAATAATTGTGTATTTGAAACATCTACACTTTTGTTTACTGTTTTTATTGCTGATTAAGTGTTTTTTTGAACATACAGGTACAAATAGCTTTAAAATGTGTTGTTCTAAAAAAATGAAAGAAAGAATTGTACATTTGAAACATCTACATTTTTGTTTACTGTTTTTATAGCTCATTAAGTGTTTTTTTAACATACAGGTACAAATAGCTTAAAAATGTGTTTTTCTAAAAAATGAAAGAAATAATTGTGTATTTGAAGCATCTACATTTTTGTTTTTTGTTTTTATAGCTCATTAAGTGGTTTTTGAACATACGGAGACAAAAGCTTGGAGATGTGTTATACTAAGAAATGAAAAAAAAAAAAAAAAAAAAGAATTGTGTATTTTAAGCAGATCTACATTTTTTGTTCAGTGTTGTTATAGATTTTTAAGTGTTTTTTGAACATACAGAGACAAAAGCTTGGAAAACTGTTATTCTAAAAAATGAAAAAAAAAAAAAAAAAGAATTGTGTATTTTAAACAGATCTACATTTTTGGTTCAGTGCTTTTATAGATTTTTAAGTACCTTTTTTGAACATATAGGATAAATAGCTTGGAAATGTGTTATGCTACAAAAATTAAAAAAGAACAGTGTATTTGAAACAGATCCGCAATTCTTGTTTAGTGCTGTTATGCGTTTTTAAGTGATTTTTAAACAATTAGGCACAAATAGCTTAGAGATGTCTTATGCCACAAAAAATGAATAAAAACATATACCTATTTTGACCCTCGCAAGGTATAAGCTCTGGAAAAACACATATATCTGGGATATTTGTTCACCCCAAAGTGATTCTAGCAACTATGTGGCGCTAAAGTATAAAATATTTCCACTAAAATAATGATGACTTTATTTTGAGGCCAAAACACATCTTTTAAATTAAAACTCCATTGTTTTAAGCCATATAAGTTATGTATTAGTCATGTCTGAAATGTGAAAACATATATGTTTGTAGTAATTCTATTTGATGTGTAACTTTTATAATAGATAGTTAACATATTTATGGTAATATGATGGTCGGGAGCACAGAATTTTAATTTTTTTGTAAGAAGGTGAGAAAATACCCCTGATATACAATATGTGATTTTCCAACTTGTTACAAATTTAATGCAGTAATTAAATCTTCGCAACAATGCACTTTCTGCACCTCATTTGTATATCTATTGTTGTTACAAGTTTCTAGACAATACATGCACATGCATTGTTGTGACATATTATTATGAAAACAGATACAGTTAGCAATTGCGTTTTGTGGAACATTTGTTCGCTGACTGTGGCAGTGAATGGTTGTTCTTTCCGTTGGCACAAATTAACGACTGCAGTTGAACAGTGATACTAGAGTGTATAGTTAACAGTTGCCATCTCCTGAAAATAAGCAGGAACGACATAATGCACATGTAAGTATATTTTAAGTAATTTGAGTCCAAACATCGTAGTGACAAACAAGTAGTTCAACAAAAGAAAAAGTAAACATTTCACTTTTTGGAGAGTAACACAAATCTTATACCAAACTGAAACGTGCTATTTAACTAAGCCAGCTAGTCATACGTGACCTTTTTCTTATCGGGATCAATCAGATACAATGGCTAGTGATTTATCTTATCGCCAACAACAATATAGCGCCCCCGTGGATAAAGGCCATAAACAAGATGATAAAAACAAACCTGTACAAACAGGTACAACTCCCTTTATCGAGGCACTAAAGATAAGAGATTTTCCAAATGCAGACACAGTAATGATGCGCCTAAAAGGAGGACAGTTGACTCTGTCATATATTTATGAGCATGGATTTAATTTACCCATTGTTGTTAATGCAAAGGAAGGTTTGGAAATACGTATGCCACCAGAAAACTTCTCTGCCAAGGATGTAGAGAATTACATCGGAAGTGACAGAGTGGTAGATGTCATTGACGTTACGCGTCAGAGTGGCATTCGAATGAATCTTGGAGAATTTGTAAATTATTACCTGACTCCACCAGAACAAAGGACCAGGATACTAAACATGATCAGTCTAGAATTTTCCTATACGCCACTCTCGCAAATTGTACAAGCGCCATCTATCGCCAGAGAGCTAGACTGGATTGATTATGCGTGGCCGAAAGATGAAACAATTGCCAAACCTAAGGTTCAGAAGTATTGTTTAATGAGTACTCAAGACTCGTATACTGATTTTCATATCGATTTTGGTGGCTCTTCCGTTTGGTACCACTTGTTTAAAGGAGAGAAAATATTTTACTTAATAAAACCAACAGAAGTAAATCTGTTCTTATATCGGCGCTGGGTGACATCAGGTGCTAACAGGAAAACATTTTTTGGAGATCAGGTTGATAAATGCTATAAATATGTGATGAAAGCAGGTGAGACCATACTGCTTCCTTCTGGATGGATCCACGCCGTGTATACACCTAGTGATTCTCTTGCTTTTGGTGGAAACTTCTTGCATACACTTAGCGTCCCTATGCAGCTACAGATATATGAGCTTGAGAAAAAACTGAAAACACCTAAAAAATTTAGCTTCACTGGATTTGAGCTTACCAATTGGTATGCTGCAAAAAAATTAACTGAAGATATCAGACGAATGAAAGAAATGGGTATCGAATGCCCAAACCGGGTACTTCAAGGTGCAAAAGCACTTAAATTTACACTGCTGAAGTGGAACAAGAATAAAAATATGAACAACAACAAAGGTGATCAGGTACCTTTAGGTATCAATACCACAAATCTCGTAAAGGATCTGAGCAAAGCAGTGAGACAAATGGAGAAATACTTAAAATCTTTATATCCACCTCAACCAGAACGTAAATCTCAAAGGAAAAAAGAAAAAACTACGTGCCACATTTGCATGTAGCTCATGCTCGACCGACGAACACTGCACCAAATCCACCACTGGAAGAAAGAGAATTTGGGCGAACATCTACACCTACTGGAGAAGAACAGCACACAAATAAGTTGCACTCCATTGTTGACCCCGCTGTTGCATCAGAGATGGATGTTGTTTCTAATTTCCCAAGAAGTCATCCGAGAACTCATGAAGGCTTGAGTGACGACTAGATATGTACCAAACCAATCTACGATTAGTGGAAATGAAACCTGGACGAGCATCTACAGCATCTCTGTAATCTAAACTGGAAACGAGTATCTTCTCGCCGGGAGTTTCAACATCAAATTACGGGTTTTCTTTGTGTGTGGTGTAAATAGTTGAAACTGAAACTATTGTTAGTTTTCATTAAAGAGATAACAGTGTACATAAGTGACTACAGCTAAAAGACTAGGCGAATGGTAAAAATATATGTCCATTTTGTGTAGTGATATTGAAACTCCATCTCCTTTCAATAGCACCAGGAGAGAAAATGACAAATATTTTACATCATTTAAACCAAAAAGAACAAATATTTTGTAAACTTCTTATATGACAAAAGTGAAAATATAATTGTGTATTTGAAACATCTACATTTTTGTTTACTGTTTCTATAGCTCATTAAGTGTTTTTTGAACATACAGGTACAAATAGCTTGAAAATGTGTTGTTCTAAAAAATGAAAAAAAGAATTGTGTATTTTAAACAGATCTTCATTTTTTCTTACTGTTTTTATAGCTCATTAAGTGTTTTTTTTTTCAACATACAGAGACAATTAGCTTGAAAATGTGTTTTTCTAAAAAAATGAAAAAAAGAATTGTGTATTTTAAACAGATCTTCATTTTTGCTTACTGTTTTTATAGCTCATTAAGTGTTTTTTTTTTTTCAACATACAGAGACAATTAGCTTGAAAATGTGTTTTTCTAAAAAAATTAAAAAAAGAATTGTGTATTTTAAACAGATCTTCATTTTTGTTTACTGTTTTTATAGCTCATTAAGTGTTTTTTTTAAACATGTAGGTACAAATAGCTTAAAAATGTGTTGTTCAAAAAAAATGAAAGAAATAATTGTGTATTTGAAACATCTACACTTTTGTTTACTGTTTTTATTGCTGATTAAGTGTTTTTTTGAACATACAGGTACAAATAGCTTTAAAATGTGTTGTTCTAAAAAAATGAAAGAAAGAATTGTACATTTGAAACATCTACATTTTTGTTTACTGTTTCTATAGCTCATTAAGTGTTTTTTGAACATACAGGTACAAATAGCTTGAAAGTGTGTTGTTCTAAAAAATTAAAAAAAAAGAATTGTGTATTTTAAACAGATCTTCATTTTTTTTTTACTGTTTTTATAGCTCTTTAAGTGTTTTTTTAACATACAGATACAAATAGCTTAAAAATGTGTTGTTCTAAACAAATGAAAGAAAGAATTGTACATTTGAAACATCTACATTTTTGTTTACTGTTTTAATAGCTCATTAAGTGTTTTTTTAACATACAGGTACAAATAGCTTAAAAATGTGTTGTTCTAAAAAATGAAAGAAATAATTGTGTATTTGAAACATCTACATTTTTGTTTACTGTTTTTATAGCTCATTAAGTGGTTTTTGAACATACAGAGACAAAAGCTTGGAGAGGTGTTATACTAAAAAATGAAAAAAAAAAAAAAAAAAAGAATTGCGTATTTTAAACAGATCTACATTTTTGTTCAGTGTTTTAATAGCTTTTTAAGTACCCTTTTTTGTACATATAGGATAAATAGCTTGGAAATGTGTTATGCTACAAAAATGAAAAAAGAACAGGGTATTTGAAACAGATCCGCAATTCTTGTTTAGTGCTGTTATGCATTTTAAAGTGCTTTTTAAACCAATAGGCACAAATAGCGTGGAGATGTCTTATGCCACAAAAAATGAATAAAAACATATACCTATTTTGACCCTCGCAAGGTATAAGCTCTGGAAAAACACATATATCTGGGATATTTGTTCACCCCAAAGTGATTCTAGCAACTATGTGGCGCTAAAGTATAAAATATTTCCACTAAAATAATGATGACTTTATTTTGAGGCCAAAGCACATCTTTTAAATTAGAACACCATATAAGTTATGTATTAGTCATGTCTGAAATGTGAAAACATATATGTTTGTAGTAATTCTATTTGATGTGTAACTTTTATAATAAATAGTTAACATATTTATGGTAATATGATGGTCGGGAGCACAGAATTTTGATTTTTTTGTAACAAGGTCAGAAAATACCCCTGATATACAATATGTGATTTTCCAACTTGTTACAAATTTAATGCAGTAATTAAATCTTCGCAATAATGCACTTTCTGCACCTCATTTGTATATCTATTGTTGTTACAAATTTCTAGACAATACATGTACATTCATTGTTGTGACATATTATTATAAAATACAGATACAGTTAGCAATTGCGTTTTGTGGAAGTTAGACATGAAAAAAGACTTGAAAAAATAAAAATCCTCAAGTGATAATGTTTTGAAATTCAATAACGTCAGATGTCGATACTGTCGATAAAATGGCTAGGGACTGTTCAGTGAAACGTGGAACGAGAAGGTGGACACTTGCTCTATTCCTTGATATACTCGACTTAACATGCTTGAAATGCTTACGTCCGGTACTGTAAATTTTTACATCATATGAGAGGTAAAAATGCTAGAAGACAATTCCTCTCAAAACTGGGAAAAGAAAAGAGCTAGTCAGACCTCAAACTGAGAGACGAATTCCCGCCCCCCCCCCCCCCCTTCCCTACCAGTGCAGAACATCTGTTCAGCAATAAACTCAAGCTAGTTTCAAGGATCGAAACGACAACCAACAGGACCAAGACAGGCATGTATTTAGAAGTCAATTTCCGTGGGGAGGTCCACAAATTTAGGTTGAATTATTTGCTTTTAATAAAAAAAAATTAATCAGGGATGTGTTTTTATCACGTTAATAAAAAATAAAAACACATGTAATATTCACATGACTTTCTCCACACAAGCTTCTACAAATTGTTCTTAGAACAGTTTGTTTTTGTCTTGTTTCTTTGGATAAATTCTGTAGAAAGGCCTTGCACATTGCACATTTTTTGTTCTTATACCTGGGATAAAGTGATGTAAGTAGTAATCATATATTTAAAAAGCGAACCACTGATTGATGCATTTGAAGTAATAGTTGTCCTTGAATGAAAAAGGGAATAGGAACTTAGAAGTTAAAAATTACATACCTCTAAGTAAGTATCTGGGAATTCTAGTCAACAAATTATAATACCTATATCGGAATTAAATGAAATGTGTAGTGTTTAACGCCCGCTTTTACTACATACGGCACCGCAGGCGGATATCGGAATTGGTTAACTTTGCAATACATTATTGTAACTGATATTATTTTGAATTTTGACAAGTTCTACAGCTGCTGTGCAGTAACTTTTCGTTTATCTCTTAAATAGCTTCATGTCTGCCTGACAGTGAATAGAGACGTTAAGATGAGAAGCTTGAATAAACTTGAAAATTAATTGTTCTTTCTCACTGGCCGTGTGTGGAAATAAAGAGTCAGACTGAAAAATTCAATTCCAATACCGGGATTTGAACCACGGATCTTCTGGTCGCCGTACAGCCTCTCTAACCCTTGAGCTACTATGTCCAACGTGCCGATATGATATTAAATTCTCCAACTGACTCGTGTTTTTCCCGGTAAACCACTAGGAGTTCTCATAAGTACAAGAGACAACCACCTTGATGGCGACTTACAACGTGTAAGTACTTTTAAGGCCCGGGCTTTATAGTTAACCATTATTAGGTCAATTAATGGAAATTAATTGATTATATTAATTAATATTGATTGTATTAATTAATACTTACACGTTGTAAGTCGTCATTAAGGTAGTTGTCTCATGTGTTTATGAGAACTCCTAACTGGTTTACCGGGAAAAACACGAGTCAGTTGGAGAATCTAATACCATGTCGGCACGTTGGCCATAGTATCTCAAGGTTTAGAGCGGCTGGACGGCGACCAGAAGATCCGTGGTTCAAATCCCTGCTATGACATTGAATTTTTCAGTCTGACTCTATCTTTCCATTGAATAAACATTTTCGATTAATTTTAAACTAAGTCTTATTTCAACTATTTATTAAAAGTTTGACACGATAATTCATTTGGGGGGTCCGGACCCCCTGGACCGCCCGTTAAATACGTCCCTGGACCAAGATACAGATGTTCCAAATATGAAACGAAAAAGATGTGATTCCTGTCCAAGGTCAAAGGACAAGAAATTGAAGAAACAATGTGATAAGTGTCACAAATTTATCTCCAAAGAACATGCAAGTGAAAAAGTGTTCCGCATTGAGTGTTCATTATTTCAAGTGGAGAATGAGTAGAAGTTTATTGATAACAGGATTTTTTTATAAAGTGACAATGCACTTCATAATAAAAAGAATTACAGTATTGTGTGAGGTAAATGAACATTTTGTGGTAAAATAGTATAAAGAATTTTTGGAACTAAAACATCTATAGGTATGTTTTCATATTTCAGACGTGGCTAGTACATAGTTGTTAGACTCACTTTGGGGTGAAAGTTTTTCCAGAGCTGATATCATGCTTAGGTTAATATTATATTAATTAAAAGGTAGAAGTATTTCTTTCCAGATACAACTACTACTTCGATTATTGAAAAGGCATTTAAAAAGAATAAGGGAAGATTAAAATGGTTGAGGTGTGTGTGTGCGTGTGTGTGTGCCTGCGAGAGAAAGAGAGAGAGGAAATAACGTCATTAAAAACGGATCGATAAATATCCAAGTTAATACTGCAGAGTCATATAAAAACATCTACGTTTCATGTGGCAACATTGTTTTTATTTTCCATTGAGGCTTAAATACTTGTGCGCCGAACTCGCTGGTCAGGTATAAGGAAACTGAACCGTCCTGGCGCAACTAACTGATAGGAAACTCGCCTCCCTCCCGTAGGCCAGTCTTGCACTCATCGGAATACATCTGCTGAAACTGTACAATAGACGAAGTTTGGACCTCCGTGCAGAATCCCCTCCGCAGCGTGGTCCTGTCCAGTCCAGTCCAGTCCAGTGAGTACATGTTTGAAATAATCATTTCTTTCACTCTATCCGTGGTTATTTATTTATTTTTTTTTTTTTTTGTAATTTACGTCCCCCAACGTTAAGTCATATCGGACGAAGAATGGAATGGATGAAATGATGCTCAAATGAGTCCGGGATCAATGGAGCTTAGAGTTACCCGACATTCGTCTTACACGATAAGGGAAAACCCCGGAAAAACCTTATCCAGATAACTCACTCTGACCGAGATTCGAACTCGGGACCTCTTGAACGTGGGGCAGACATGCTACCACCACGCTACCAAGGCGGCTTATCCGTCGGTAGGCTAAGGTTTGGATGAGTAGAGCCTGACTGAAAAACTCAATGCCATAGCCGCATGGAGAGCGGGAGATCCGTGGTTCAAATCCCGGATACATGGCATTGAATTTTTCAGCCTGCTCTACTCATCCAAACCTTAGCCTACACGTGGCTAGCGGGGAAGAAATTATTATTGTGAATTTGTGGGTTCGTAGAATTAAAAAGCCGAGTTGCAGGAATTAAAAATCTCCTTTATTTTCGTAGAAATGTTCTTATAGATTACAGCAGCATTACGTTACATACACCATCAGTCTACCACGGTCGATCACAATAACAAACAGGGACAGCTCTCGTTACAACTCACCAAGGCGGCCCGGGTTCGATCCCAGGCGACCGCAAAGTGAGATTTGTAGTGGACAAAACGGCGATGGGGCGGGTTTTCTCCGGGATCTCCGGTTTCCCCCGCCACCCCATTCCACCTGTGCTCCATCTTCATCTCATGTATCATCAGTGTCATCGCCTGCGGTGCCGTATGTAGTAAAAGCGAGCGTTAAACACTACACATTTCACATTTCTCGTTACAACAAGACAGCTGGCTGTCTCTCATTTCACAACACTGTTTCTCAACTAACTCTTTGCGAGCCGTCACGTCCTTAAATATCTATTTCCTAAATTCGAGATATTTCTGGACCAAACAGGAATCGAATGTTCTATCACCTTCCAGAAGCGTAACCCTATCGGTGCCGGCAGGTCTTTTATCTCGCGCTATCATTATTTCTTCCGGCATACTCCTTATCTCCAGGCTTTTTGTGTACACAAGCCGCGCTATCACGATCGGGTTCACGACAGTATTTACATCAATTTGGTTTAACTAAGAAGCCTGGGACTTAAGAACTTACAGCATAGTAAGCCGCCACAAAAGGTGCGTGTCTCATTGCATATGAGAACCCCTAGTGGTCTACCGGGAAACATACAAGTCAGTTGGAGAATTTAATGACATGTCGGCTTATTGGCCATAGCAGCTCAGTGGTTTAGAGCAACCGCAAGGAGAGCGGGAGATCCATGGTTCAATTCCCGGCTATGGCATTGAATTTTTCCTTCTGGCTCTATTCTCCCGTAGGGGAGGGGATCCATCCCCTTCATCTGACAAGGTGCAGGCGCTGCGGACCCTTAGCACTCGTGGTACCCCTGACGTTACCAGAGGAACCTCGGGTCGACCTGCCGAGCCCCTCCCGTCGGGGAGTTGTTCGGATTGGGTTGGACTCGAGGGGGCAGTGTGTTCCCGACACCCACGGGGAATTGGGTACCTCCGGCCAGGCTACGGCCACCCGGAGGTGGTAGAGGGTTGCCTAATAAGTCCCGGGTGTTAGCCTGCAGAGTTAGTAGAAGGTGTGCTAGATCACCAGGCGGCCCCAACGAGGTTATTCGGTAGTCTTCCCTGCGGCGTCGACGCGTGTAAGTGGCGTATCCACTTCCATCCGTCTTGACGTAGTAGTCGATGGGGGGGGGGGTCTTTTTAGGCTCAAGGTATTGCCCCATGGAAAAAACCCTGGAGTTTTCCATCGCTCCAAGTTAGAAGGCCCGGGTCCTTGGTCCTACGGATCCAGGACTAATAGGAGTAGAGCCTCTGGTGTTAAATGTCTGGCTCTATTCATCCAGTACATGATTAATTAAATGTTTCTTGCAGGTAGAGAGAAACTCAAAACACTGCACTAAAAATTGCCAAAATATTTACCCAAATATGCATAAATAACCAAAGTATGTACCCAAATATGCACTATCAAATGTCGAATTTTGCTGATATTAATCAAGGGCAATAGTTAAATACTATTCAAATTACTGTACATCTATGCACATTTATTGCAACTGCAACAGTACTGGCTAATGTCTGAAAATATTTTAATCTATTTACAGTGCTTAACTTCTTTCATTAAGAAGCAATATTCTGTTTTCTGGCAGTAATCTACTTCTCCTTACAGTAAAAACATCACACGAAGTAAGGGGGCAAAACTTAAAATTCGTCAATAATGACGGATCAGTTTCTACATTAGCACACTGCTATCTGTGAGGTTTAACTAGTCGTGTGCCTTTTAGAAACAGAAAGGAATACTCACCGTCTCACTCTATGACGAATCAGGCAAAGCAGACATCCCAGCCAACCATGCATCAGTGGCGGAGCGCTCCTTCTCCACTCTGTCCGATTGTTGCTAATCCCCCGATTCACAGTCAGACATTTCAAACGAATCTTCGTTTTCTTCTTCCGATTCCAAGTCTTTTAAATTTATAACTAATCTTTCTGTAATTTAATCTATCAGACCGTCTTTTTCCCGGTAAAACTGTTCGGTGTTTTGTACCATGTTCACACGCGCTTTTCCACTTTTCTGGAGTCACTTTTCTAATCGCATTATGAAACAAGGCTCTTACATCGACACTTTTAATGAAATATTACGTTTGGCAACATCATTCTTCACTTGTGCTCATATAAGCTCTATAGCATTAAAATCGCAATGATAAGGTGGCAATCGTACTACGGTGTGACCGTGTACCTCTGCGAGACTATCTATTTCATACACTTTGAAATTATCTTTTTTCAGTTTAATTAATTCGTATAGCACTGGTTTTGTTGCTCGTGGATCAAACCCAATATTCCTATTATGAAGCCATTCCTACATATGGGATTTGAGTGAAGATGAAGTGGGTGCTTTATTAATTTCTATGGAATGATAAGGGACATTGTCCATAATGATGACACAATAGACGGGATGTTAGGTGGTAATTTATTAACAAACCAATCCTTGAAAATGTTACTATCCATTTCTTCATGGTAGTCTTTGGTTGAATTTGACTTAAAAGTTAGCAGAATTTTTACTGTAACTGAAATTAAGCTTTTTAACAATTTTTTTAAGAACCACACGCTTCCTTTAAGTAAGTCTTTAGCTCTTAAAGCCTCATATATGTCCAGCAAACTAGGCAGAAAGTCCGTACGATACAGCGAATGCATTGTTCGCTTAATAGCAGCAGCTGTGAATGAATCAATTTCTGTTTTTCGCGGTCTTCTATTAGGGCGCTTCTTGCCTGGTGTTTGCAGTCTACCGCCACTACCTTCTGCATTTTTGTGTTCTTTTAAATCCGTTGGACAGAACGAGAAGTAGCAGCAGCAGTTCTCTCAACGATACCCGTCACTGAAATAGTCGGCTTTCCACATTTCAAAGCTTCACATTCGCCACTGAAGAAACTGTGAACTTTGACTATAATTTCCCTAGAATCTGATTTTAGAACTTTCCATCGGGATCCAACTTGAAACAACACAAACACAACCAAAACTACAAGAAAATAGTTCAACATTATATCCATATGTTGCAACACTGAAAACATTTTGTGTAACGTGTAAATCCACAAAACAATAAATTCACAGTACTATAGCTCATACGTCACTGACAACCTTCGAACAAGACACAACGGAATGGGGGTAGCGAGTGTCTACATTCCACTAATCACGACAAAGCAGGGTTGCTGACCCGCCCACGTGTGCTAGACAAGGACAGCATTCTGTATCCGGGATTTCAACGACGGATCTTCTGGTTTCCGTCGGTTGCTCTTAACCATTGAGCTACCATGGCGATATGAAATTAAATTCTCCAACTGACTCGTATTTTTCTCGATAAACCAGCGTTTTCTAAACATTGTTGCATGAACTACAAAACAGTAAGACCCGTCTGTGTCCTGCATTCGAGAGGCCCGGTTTTGATTCCCGTGGCCGACCTAGCAGACCCATGGTTTTTTCGGAGGTTTCCCGGGTCGCTAAGCGAATGCTGGGTAGGTTCATTACATCCCCCGAATTTCCTGTCTCTCCATTTCATCTCCATTATCATTTCATACATCTCTCATCTGGTGGTCTCTTTCAGGGTAGAAGTGTCGGTGGCGGTGCATGGCAGGATGATATGCTCTGAGGAAAATTAATTCCTCCTCCAGTAGATCGATTGCCGGTCTCAGCTCCTCTGCTGGGACCATTTCGTGTCGGCCAGCTAAGGAGCTTTGGGGCTTGGATCACCTGCCTTGGGACCATTAGGGCTCGGCTGCTGGACTCATTGCCGTCCGGCTGCTGGGCTCATTGCCGTCCCGCTGTAGGGGAGCGAGTTCGTTGTCCTGGCCTGTCCGGGGAAGTCTCTATCCAAGTAAATTGTAGGGACACTGCCCTCTGCACTGTCGGCCGCCCTCTGTCTCCTTTGCCTCATCCTTCCTCCCGGAGCATAGGAACAAAGAGCCCAGCATGGTGGCCTACGTACCGAATCCGTAATGGAATCCTAATCCTAAAACAGTAAGATCCAAACTGGGCAGTGCGCTGCACAAACCAGAAGCAGACAATTGTGCAACCACTAAATAGAACATGTTCCTAAACTTAAAACACGTTGCCCGCGTCCGTAGTGAGATGGTAGCATATCTGCCTCACGTTTAAGAGATCCCGAGTTCTAATCTCGGTTAGGGTGAGTTATCTAAATAAGGCTTTTTGGGGCTTTTTCCTAATCCTGAAATATTAATGTCTGATAACTCTCGGTTCTATGGCTCCTGGGCTCATTTTAGCACACCCTTATTAGGAAAGGAAATCCTTGTTTTTTCTATTAGTATCAATCTGTGCATCTGATATTAATTCTGCCATGCTTTGTTTAGTACAAGTAGGTTTTGAATTACTAGTGGTGTTTTCAATCGGCATAGGAACCAATATAAAGAGTAAAAATAATTCCGATTACATAATAAAAGAGTTACAGCACCTAAAATGGAAAAGGCGTAGTAACACATGACAATATATTGACTACATCAAACCCAATCTCAAACATTGGCGATGAATGTGAAAATTAATTCAATGGTTTCTTCAATGACAATGACAATTTAACTAAAGTAATTAATGATATTAGACGAACAAGTTTTCAGTAAGTAGATATTGTGACTTTGTGGGTTCGTAGAATTAAAAGTCCAACTTGCAGAAATTCTAAATGTTCTTCATTTCCGTAGAAATACACTCTGCTCAATCCTTCAGTAGCTGCATTACGTCACATACACAATTACAACCTACCAAGGTCGATGACCACAACAAACAGCGTTCTGATTACATCTGTTTACATCAACTCTCGTTACAACATTTACAACTGCTTACGACTGACTCTTGGCGAGTGGCCGCTTTCTTAAATACCTCTACTCATATTACTAGATATTTCCGGAACATTCTGTAACAAACACGAAACCCAATGTTCTGTAAGACAATCAAGATTTCACTAGAATGTTCCTAATTTTATCTGTTTTGGCATGCCTTTTATCTCCGCGCTATGTTTATCTGCTTATGCAGGCTCTTTATCTCCGTGATACACTGTTATCGCTCCCGCGAACCCTTTTAGCGCGTAAAGTCTGTTTAGTTAACGCATGTGCAGTTCATGCAGTTCAGAGTCAAAGGAACCTGAGCCTCCCGCCCACTAATGACCGTCATAAATCTATCTCCACACTTCAGAAATAGAACACTGTCGTTGAGGACCAATCGCAACCCTGATTTTCTCAAAGTGACAGTTGCATGTCTACTCCACGTGGAGACTCAGTTGCCAAAGTTCCAACTTCCAGTTGATCTGTTTCATTACGTGCACAAATTCGTTGTGTCACAATGTGGAGACCGTGGGAGGGAAATGCAGTGGTAAATGCACTTGAATTAGTAGATAACTCTGAGTCAGTGAAAATAATCAAAGTGAAGGCAGTGTGAATGAATTTGAAAGTGTTGCTGGGCCGAGTTATGTTACTGGAAAAGCCTCAAAAAACAAAGTTATAACGGGAACTGTTTCTAAGCAAATTCAAGCGCTTGTTTTGAACACATATAAATATGTACTGACAAATAATCTTGGTAAGGGGTCATGCAATGAACCTGATGATAAATTCTGGGTATTCACGGAAATACAATAAGAAATATTGTGACGAAAGACGCCGATCAAGTGTGAAAACAAAAGGAAACGTTTCTCTAAAGCAGATAATTTCACATGCGATTTAATTCGTCGAGAAATTTATAGGTTCTGTGCAAAAGGGAGAGCTCCCACCTTAGACGAATTGGTTGCACATTTGCAAGAAATTTGTGATTTTCCTTATGGGCACTGCACTTTGCGCGGCCTCCTAAAGGAGCTGGGTTTCAAATATCGCACTTTGAATAAGTTAAGGCTTATTATGGAATCCAGTAGAATTGTAGCTTGGCCATATATATCAAAACTAAGGAAGTTTCGCAGTACGATATATATAATGTCAAAATTAAGGAAGTTTCGCAGTAATGGACATAAGATAATTTATTTAGACGAAACCTCGTACAACACCCATGACGTATCGAGAAAGGTGGCAACCTTGCAGAAAGGTCTGGGAGAAGAAGGGTCGGGGGTTGTAAAACGGTTATAAGGGTTCGTCAAAGGTAGAGGCCGACGTGCACACGCGTTGACTAAACAGACTTTACCAGCGACAACATAGAAGTTTTGTAGAGTATAAATTTTTTTTAAATGAAAATTGTTGTCGTATCAGAGGACACCAACAAACAAAATGGATATTAGCTGCAGTATCACTCAGTTGCCAAAAGTGTAATAAAGAATATTGTGACTTTGTGGGTTCGTGAAATGAAAAGTCCAATTACACAAACTCAAAAATGTTCTTTATTTCCACCGACTTACAGTTAAACACTTGCCAATTACGCAGAATTGCGTACTGCACACAATTACAATTCACCAGTTCGTCCGTTACAATTTCACTCGTACTCGCGATTACATCAACTCCGATACTCATACACAGTTACGTACAGTCTTCCGTTGCACAATCTTTTCGTTCATTAACACGTCACTGACTAACACTGCCTTCTTACACCAAGAACTGTCCTCACTCACACACACACTGACTAACTGACTTCACTTCGCTCCGGCAGCCCCTTTTTATAGGAATATCGCAGCCTTCTGGCTTTCACGGGAAGGTTCCAGAGATGAAGGATCCCGTAATTTCCAGAACGCAGGTGAAAGAGAAACAGACCGCACAATCATGTTTCTTTTTCAGCCGTCCCTGTCACCACTATAAGACGGACGAGGGGGAGGCGTGGCTAACACGGACCTCCCCTGTCTTCCGCTCTCAGCTGCTTCCATAGGGTGTTCCAACGCTCGCGTGACAATATACATTTGAAACATCCAGAACTATTGAAAGTGATGCAGAAGTAAATGTAAGGTTTGCTTATGGCTTGAGAAGCATTGGCAATGGAATTGAGGCAGGTAAGACATTGGCTGTTGTTCTCAATCTACCAGCCCCACCCCCCATCAAATTTAACAAAGTAATTAATATCTAACACCACAGAGCAAGTGATCATGGAATCTTGGAAGAAGAGAAGGGGTGAAAAACGAAAGAGGAAGGATGCTGGTGACGAAAAAGATGCATAATAAGGATCTGGGGAAATTCTGAGGTGTAGTTCCAACATAGCAAAACTTTAATGTTGTTTTCCATTTTTTATTTTTTTAAATTTTGGATGCGCTCATCTATAAAACTACTACAGCTACAAGTCTAATTTTTTTCTGGAATTAAAGCAATATTTAAACTGTTTTTAAAGGTACTTGTAGAAAGATATGTGAAAATTTGAAATTAAAAAAAATAATCTTGAGTATTTTTAGAAGTAAATTCAAGACATTTATTTAAAAAAATCACATATCCTTTATTAAAACACCATCATAAGATCTATTATCTTTAATGAATTGTGAAAGTGGTGTAAAATAAGAAGAAAAAGTTTCAAATTGATGCGTTCAGTGGTTCTTTAGCTATGCACACCATAAAAATCTCATTTTAACATTGGTGAGACAGACCATTCCGGCACCCCTTAACGTTGGATGACGTAAGTTTAAAACATATGCCTTCCGGTACCGTAACCTTGGTCAGTCCAAAGAAAAGAAAGAGAAGTGTTTACGCTAGAGTTATCTCTTTCCTTACTATGACAGACCTAGGTTGATTCCAATTGTCACCGATCGCATTGTTTCGACGAGCGCGGCCGGCGTGCACAAAGAGACGGTGCACCGCGGAGATAAAAGCTTGCCGAAGCAGATAAAGAAAGAGACAGATAGCTGACTGGAAGGTTTGATCTCTTGAGACACCATTTGTGACTTTGTGGGTTCGTAGAATTGAAAGTCCAGTTTGCAGAAATTCCAAAATGCTCTTTATTTCCGTAGAAACACATTTTGGTCAACCCTTACAGTAGCAGAATTACGTAACATACACCAATACAATCGTCAAGGTCGTCGACCACAAACAAAAGAATTCACTTTCAAAACACAGCTGCACGAGGACGATTCTCAAGTTCCGATTACGACTCTGTCTACTGGCGAGTCGTGGCTTCTTTATATACCTCTACTCATATTTCTAGAAATTAATCGAATGTTCTGTAACAAACAAGAAATTAACTAACAATAACTTCCCTCTAAAAGGTATATGTTGCATATGTCCATTAGCTTATTTGTCATCATGGACTGCTATAACGGAATTGTGGAACACGTTAAACACTCATAAGCAATAACTAAGCAATAGCTCCTTTATTGCGGTTTCATTAGCCAAAGAAATTCTTAATAGTAGCAAGTTACTGCGGAGTATGCCAGTATGTTTACAAACAGTTACAGCACGCGGCACGGCGTGTGACCTATACCTGCGAACTCCGACAGCGTGAGGCTCGCGTCGTTGTTCCTGTCACTGCTTAATCCACACTCATTCTGGAGCATTTTTAATGTGGCTCTATTGTTGGTAAAAACTATTTATATGTGTCACATAGAAGCTGAACAACTTCTATATGTTCGTTCGGTGTCGTTTTGAAACACTCTGTATAAGCTGCGCTGTGACTTAGTGGTTAGACCGCTTGGCGCTCACCTAGGCCTCCCGGGTTCGATCCTAGGCGACCACAAATTGGGATTTGTGTTAGACAACATGGCGCTGATGTGGGTTTCCTCCGGGTCCTCCAGTTTCCCCCACCATCATTCCACCGATTGCTCCATCATTCATTCATCCCAGGCGTTGGGCTGACCCCCCAACCCTGATCTCATCAGATCAATACTGTCACCCAATTATCGGAAGGCATGACTAACTGACAGCTGAGTAGGGGACAGGAGGCATTCAGACCACGCCTACCCATTTATCTCGTGTCACTAACTGAGGGAATGGTTAGGAAGTGTCATTGGTCGCTAGCGGCCTCTTTCCCCCTCCCCCTGACGTCTGGAACAGTCGGGATATTTCATCTAACCTGGAACCTTCTAGACAGGTCAGTTGGTCTTATATAAGCGACGCGCCGGGCTGGAAGAGAGTGCAGTTCTTGGTGAGCAGCCGTGAGGAGCGCCGTGCTAGCGAACGGACTGGAAGACTGTACGTGTATCAGAGGAGTTGTACGTAATTGTGAGTGCGGAGTGGACCTGTGACAAACTGGTGGATTGTAATTGTGTGCGCTACGTAATTCTATGTAATCGGCAAGTGTTCCATCTGTAATTCGGTTGAAATGAAGAACATTTTGAGTTTGTGCAATTGGACTTTTAATTTCACGAACCCATAAAGTCACAATATGCTTCATGCCAACATAAGATTAAATTCGCCAATTCTCCATAGTAGCTCAATAGTTGGAGCGGCTGAACGGCAACCAGAAGATCCGTGGTTCAAATCCCGGCTATGGCATTGCATTTTTCAGTCTGGCTCTATCTTTCCATAGTTTAGCCTACACATGGCCAGTGTGAAAGAAGACTTAATTTCCATTAAAAGAGTTAATGTTTGCAATCTAATTGCAATAAAATGTGTATATTATACTTTATGGAACGAAACACATTCTGCCAGAGCAGGAAATAATCTAAAAAAAACTGCTTCTGAACACGATTTTAATGATTTGACCCCTTGAATTTCCCAAACAGGAGTCATTTTCAGTGTAATGCAATTTTTGGCGTAAAATGCAAGAATGAATTCTGTAACAAAGAATTGCTAGGAAGTATACAAGGTTTTTTTCACCTTTAGGACTAGTGCGTTTAATGAATATACATTTCAGAGTAAGTCAACTAAATGAGTTAAACCTACTGTAGACACACAACAAGGAGGCAAGCTAGAGGAATGTGTAACATAATCACTTTTACTGTCCCAACGGTGTTTATGCTTGCCTTCCCAGTATGATAAGGAAGCTATATTCGTTTAAAATACAAATGTTGTCACATAACTCACCCAAGCATACTAGTTATCTCTACAGTTGCTGCGACAGAGCGTTGAGGCGTATCGACCTTCAGGTGACCAGCGCTGCCATCGTCTCTTATCGGGTCTTATCTGGCCGATTACAAGATTGAAATATTAGTAAGTTTATGTACAGTAAGTTACGAAACACAAATAGAGCGATCGGAATCCGCGTGTGTCTATATACAAGGGCTGTTCAATAAAGAATGATCATAATTTTTTAGGCCATAACTTTTAGCACTAAAATTCAAACTTGTTATATTCCCTTAGCTTAATGTGAAACAAACACGCCGTAGTAGTTTCATTGTTGGTACTCCTGGTTCCCACCTGTGAGAACCAGGCAAGTTCAGACATGTTCAGTATTGCTTACCGCTGCAATGGAGGTAACATGCAGTTAAAGTTGATGTTAGAGGAAGATCCGGCGTTTATTTCAAACGTAATCACTGCTGATGAAACTTGGCTACATCATTTTGATCGTGAGACCAAACAGCAAAGCTCAGTGTGGAAATCTCTTTCAACACCAACCTCCATAAAAGCAAAAGTGGTTGTTTCTGCTGGGAAAGTTATGCTCATCTCATTCTTTGATATTCATGCAATGGTTTATCAGCATATTGTACCTGCACACACATCAGTAACTGGACAATACTACAGGGATGTCCTTAAAACATTGCAAGTCCATATCAGGCGCAAAAGATCACATTTCCACCAAGCGGGCTGGATGCTGCACCACGATAATGCGCGGCCGCATATTACCAATGTTGTTGCTGAATATCATGCAAAAATCAACGTGAAGTGCATCCCTCTCTCCCTATAGTCCGGATTTAGCCCCATTTGACCTTTTTCTGTTCCCTAACTTGAAGAAACGCCTTCGTGGGAGGCATTATCCATCATCAGAAGCAGTGGTGAAGGCTGCGGAGGCGATTTTGAAGGATCTCTCCAAAAATGGTTTCCAGCATGTCTTTGAAGACTGGCAGAAACGCTGGGACAAGTGCACTGCATTCAGGGGAGACTATTTTGAGAAGGACCATAAAAATTATGAGGATAAGTAAAGGTACGTTGTCAAAAAAATTGTGATCATTATTTATTGAACAGACCTCGTATGTTTTCTCGCGCCTGCCGATGTATGACACATTGCTGTCCAGAAGACATGATTACATCTGAAGAGAGTATACTTACACTGGACTCGCCGTGTATGTGCGATAAGCTGAGGTAAACACCTCTTTGTTGTGAATTTTTTCCGATACGTCTTCTTGCTTTGCCATGTAGTAGATCTGGCAGCTTATGTGACTCATAGGCACTCTCATACACTCATTTCCTAGTAAACAGCTCCACTAACAGAGCAGGTAAACAGTTCAAGCCCCTCTCCCCTTCATTCACTTCTTGCCTTCTTGTCGTGGGTATACAGTAAACGATTTTTCTACAGATGTTGGACTCTAATCCTAAGGTCATACCCTAAATAAAAATATCAGGTATAACATTCAATCAGATATTGCATAAAATAGAATATAAGTTGACTCAACTTCACAAGGAAGCCGTTCTTATTAATATAGGGTATTTGGAGTAAAAATGAACATAGCAAGGGCCTTTCCAAAGTCAGCAAGAAGGAATAAAAAAATGCCCAACGAAAAATCAAATTAAAAGACGCGTTAAAAACACAGCAGAAGATGAATGGCATTAGTATTTGGTGATCAACAAATATCAACACATAAAACATTTAAACAATCAATAAAACTGGTAGGCATTTCAAATACAGAACTCGTAGCAAAAATTTGTAACAATAGCTTTTGCACTGGGCAGATCAATCCTTAAGTGTGTTGCTAATGTCGTCCTCTGAGGTCTAGGGGTAACAAGCTCGTGGGTTCAAAGCCAGTGGAGGGCAGTGGAAAATGAGTCCGGGGTCTATAGAGCTTAGAGTTACCCAACATTCGTCTATCACGATAAGCGAAAATCTCGAAAAACCTTTTCCAGGTAATTCACCCTAACCGGGATTCGAACTCGGGACCTCATGAACGTGAGACACATCCACGCTGCCGAGGCGGGTGGAAGGAAGTAAATCAGGTTGTCCCGTGTCGTAGATATGGGCACGTAAAAAGGCCAGGACGACGAACTCGCTCTCCTACAGCAGGATGGCAACGAGCCCAAGCAGCAGAGCCCTAATGGTCCCAGGCAGGCGATTCGAAACCCAAAGGTCCCTGGCTGGCGGTCCCGGAATGGTCCCAGCAGAGGAGCAGAGACCGGCAACCGACCTACTGCAGGAGGAGGAATTAGTTTTCCTCAGAGTATATCATCCTGCCATGCACCGCCGAGACACCCGCCGACACTTCTACCCTGAGACCAACAGATGAGAGATGATATGAAATGATAATGGAGATGAAATGGAGGGGGATGTAATTAACCTACCCAGCATTCGCCTAGCGACCCGAGAAAATCCCCGAAAGTACCCATGGGTCAGGTAGGTCGGCCACGGGAATCGGACCCGGGCCTCCCGAATGCGGGCCCCAGACGAAACCACCTGAGCCATCCCGCTCGGTCACAATTACATGGTGCGTTGAGTTTATAACACCTATTTTTTTTTTCAGGACTGGGACCAGATAGCAACTTCTGTTTTTTTTAAATACACGTGGACTCTTTGTGAATGCGTGACAGAGATGGCAGCACTGTACAGTGCATAGAACTCTATTGGCAGCAACCAGAGCTACCACTGTTTTTGACACTTAAAATGGCGACATTTTCATTGCAAGAACAGCGTGTAATCATTCGTTTTCTCCATTTTCGTGGTGTGACACCTCTTGAAATTCATAGCCAGTTGAGTGAGGCATGTGGTGATGGTACCATGGATGTGTCTAATGCTCGTTCCTGGATGCGACAGTTTAATGAAGGCAGAACATTGTGTGACAACAAACCAAGACAGTCAAGGCCTCGCACCAACTATTCTATTAGCCCCTAATTTCATTGATTATACAGATTTTGTTCCATAACCTCACTCACTATATGCAAGAAATAACAAAATGCATGTTTCGCACTGGGGGACAAACCTGTATAACCGTTTATCGTAAAGTCATTTGTACTAAAGCTACCACAGAAATGCCAGGAATACAATTTAATTTGGAATTTAGAAGACAAAGGAGGGGCACATGTCAATGGTTGGAAGAAAAATAAACCATATATTATACTTACGTAGGAAATGAAGCTAGCTACAGTGAAACAATGAATATTACACAAATATAAATATTTGTAACAAAAACTTCACTTATCTTAAGACAATTATGTTAATTCTTCTTTTTTAACTGAGATCGATTTCAGAAACAAATTGCTTGCGTCTTTAAAGTCCATCAACACACTTCGTCGTCAAGGATACCGATTACCATGTTATTGTGTTTTTTCAGTATTACCAAACTCTGAAAATGAAACAAAGTTAAGAACAGAATCAACTCCTGGTATTTAAAAATTTATTATGCGATGTTTATTTTTTAAAATAATATTTTCCCAAACCATTAAATCTATCGGACCATTTAATTGTTTTAATAATTTAACTTCTGGATTTATTTCATGGTTAAATGACCAAAAATGATCTGCTACGGCCGAATTATTAGTCTGTTTATACTTAATGTTACGAAAATGTTCTTTCGTTCTTGTTTCTAAATTACGTTTCGTCTTTCCAATATAAACTTTATCACAATCTAAACAATTAAGCTGATAAATACCAGATTTTTTATTATTAGGAATTTTATCTTTTTTAGAGAAATGTAGTAAATTTTTAATACTATATTTATTTTGAGGAACTAAAGCTATACCAACTTCTTTAAAAAAATTGAAAATGTTTATTAAACCAAGGATGGTAAGTAAATTTTTTAAAATTATAATCGTCTTTTTTTTAATAACTTAAAAAAATTACTTACCATCCTTGGTTTAATAAACATTTTCAAAATAATTTTAAAGAAGTTGGTATAACTTTAGTTCCTCAAAATAAATATAGTATTAAAAATTTACTACATTTCTCTGAGTGGAGGACTGAGAAGAACAATCGAGGCAACCAATTCTTATTGCAATAAATGGGGTTTGAAAGTGAATGAAAACAAAACAAAGATTATGGTCTTCAAAAAATGATACAGGTTGCGTAAGGATGAGAAATGGGAGGTTAATAGAAGAGAAATAGAGGCAGTAAGGAGATTTGATTATTTCGGGACAAGGTTGAGTTCAGATGGTAGCTGGAAAGAACAAAAGAAGATGTCTGTGGCAAAAGGTAAAATGGTCATGAGGGTGATAAGATTATGCTACAGTAAACTGCCAGATATAAATGTCAAATGGTTGGAGAGGATTTATATGGCAGTAGTAGAAAATAGAATGCTTACATGGATCAGAGGTTTGGGGAGTAGATGAGGCTTGGAGAGAGACTGATAGAGTGCATAGATCCTTTTGTAAATATATATTAGGATTACCGATAGCATCACCTAATGGGGCAGCACAATTGGAACTGGGCAGGCATTCTACTAAAATTAAAATCTTGTCAAGGGCAATGAAATATTTATACAGAATCACAAACTTGGAAGACGGCAATATTATTAAAGAATGTTTTCATATTCAAAAGAGAAGTAACTGGGGTGGGTCTTGGGCACATAAAATGAATGACGTGTTGAAGCAGATAGGTATGGGTCATTCTTGGATAAATGCAGAGTATGGGTATAGAGGCTTCTGGAAAGAAGTTAAGCTAAGATTAGAAGATATTGACAGACAAGACATTTTTGCCAGTACAAGTGACAAAAGCTCACTGAGATTATATAGAGAAATAAAAATAACTGGGGGAGGGAAGGATATATAGATATATGTAGTAAGTTAGGGTGAGAAGGTTTTGCTTGGACGAGAACAGGAGTGAGAAACTTGAAAGGTATAGGTCAAGAGAGGGAGCTAGATAAATGTCCATTGTGTGGAGAAGAGAATGCAGATTTCCATTGTATATTAAACTGTAGTCAAACAAAGATATGGAGAGAGCAGGACTGGCTACTGGGAGAATTTGGGTGTGAAGTAGTAATTAGAAAAAATTTGTCAGTAAAAGGGGAAAAGAACAGGAGAAATGTAGGGAATTATTTAGGGAAAGTCAAAGAGAGATGGCTAAGAACAATTAAGAGAAAAATGTAGAGTGGGATAGGTGAAATGGCAAAATGTGTAAAAAGGAGTAGAGGGCCTCCAATACACAAAAACCTAGGGTTAGGTGTATGGGGACTGAATTATTATTATTCAATAGCAAGCAACATGGTAGGATTTTCAGGATTTAGGAATATATGAAGTTTTTCAGTATGGATTTTATAATTGTAATCTTGATTTTGTATTTCCATTTGATGATATGAAAGAAAAGATGAGAAATAAATTACAAATTACATTTCTCTGAAAAAGATAAAATTCCTCATAATAAAAAATCTGGTATTTATCAATTTGATTGTTTAGATTGTGATCAGGTTTATACAGGAAAGAGGAATCGTAATTTAGAAAGCAGAACGAAAGAACATTTTCGTAACATTAAGTATAAACAAACTGATAAATCGGCCGTAGCAGATCATTTTTGATCATTTAATCATGAAATAAATCCTGAAGTAAATTATTAAAACAATTAAATGGTCCGATAGATTTAATGGTTTGGGAAAATATATTTAGTTTAAAAAATAAACATCGCGTAATACATTTTGAAATAGCAGCAGTTGATTCTGTTTTTAGATTTGTTTCGTTTCCAGATTTTGGTAATACTAAAAAAAACGTAATAACATGGTAACCGGATCCTTGACGACGAAGTGTGTTGATTGACTGACGATGTAAGCAATTTGTTTGTGAAATCGACCTCAATTAAAAAAGAAAAATTAACATCATTTTCTTAAGATAAGTGAAGTGTTTGTTACAAATAGTATAAGTTTGTAAACAACAAAATGGAGTGTAATAAACACTAATTGGAAAAGAATCGCTACGAATATTTAGCAATTTCGATGCATACAGCTTGAATAATCAGCTTTGTGATTTTGATTTTAAACTAAATGATTTATTATAATGATTGAAATTATTTATTATGTTACATCGGATTTATATAAATGTTCAAAAGCGGAATTTTTAAAAAATTTCGAAAAGACTTCACCATTATGAGCAATGCGCCTCCCCTAAACAAAAATACCAAACAACTTGTGAATAAGTGGAAGCCATAGATTAGAACCGAGATAGCACCGACAGATACCAATTGAATGAAGCAATACATCGATCGCCCTTGTCCTTTCTGTTAACAGTGTTTCCATTATTCATAAGCTTCAAAGCAGTGAAACGTTTCTAAGAAACCTTTTGAATGTTCGCTTTCCCACTACAGGTATTAATAAAGGACGAATCAGGACGTTCGTTTAACTGGTTTATTCTCTATCTGTTTCTCTGGACAGAAATACTTTCGTCAGTGTTATGCTGATACTATGGGTAAAACTGCTTCAGAGTACGTACGTAGTTCTAACAAAGCTGTCAAGATAGCTGCAGATGTTAAATTCAAACATAATATAGGGTGTCCCACCTAACTCTGTGATTTCAAATATATCCAAAATGAAACAAAATATGGAATTCCAATTGGCCAGGTATCTATGTAAGGGGCCCACAAATGAGAAGGCATGCACAATCCACAAAGGCAAACAAATAACACTTCCAAGTTGCGTTTTTTAAAAATGGAACGTGTATTTATATAACTCACCCTGGATAAGGTTTTTTCCGGGCTTTTCCCTTATCCTGAAAGACGAATGTCAGGTAACTCTAAGCTCCATGGGCCCCGGACTCATTTGGGCATCATTTCACCCAATTCATTCATATTCCGATATGACTTAACGTTGGAGGACGTAAATTGCAAAAAATCTAACCGTCCGTCTGCCCGTGGAGCTGGCAGTCCTAATGTGTTGGCTGCGTGTCCACCCAATATGGGTTTAACCACAGAAAGTAATTTTTCATAGTTGTATCAATTATGATACGAAAACGTTTATGATTTTATGTTTCACTCCTCTCAGAAGATGCAATCAATCAGCTCGTGGTTAGATTTATATAAGGAGTCCAACATTTGAAGGCCACTTCTGAGCAGCAGTATTTGCTGAGCAGAACAGAGACTACCACCAACCCCATTAATGCCACCCAGCAAAACACGGTGCACACAGTCAAACACAGGCCAACATACACTGCAACTTTATCCAGGAAGCACCATTGGAATACAGCTCCGAAATATTTCACCGTATCGACCTTCTTCTATCCAACCTACTGCGAGAGCTCAATCACTTCCAAGACCTTCCTTGGACAACAAAACCTATTGAGTCCAACAACACAGCTACGAAGCCGCTGCTAGCCCCAACCCACACTTTTAATGCCCTCTAATAAGATTGCCACAACTCTCCCAATATCTATCCTTAGAACCCTTACCAAATCCGAGTCACTCCGCTGTGTCCATTCACACGCAGTATAGCATCTAATAATGGAGGTGCACCTCCGAACTCCATTATCTCACGCCCCTCCCATTGTTATAGCTTGTTCCTCCTCCTATCCTCTTTCCCTTCTTGTTCCCCACAAAAAACTGCTGATGGATTAGCTCCGTGCTTATCCCCGATGCCCGCATGCCATGTGAGGTACCCGAAAAAGCTGAAACTGACGTCTAGTGGGTTCATAACCTCCAAGGGACTTAGTGATGAACTTCTATGTTGTAATATAGCGAAGAATTCTCTACCCCGGCGCCTAATTTCATCGCCCATGTATGGAAGAGAAGAGGCTTCG
Source organism: Mantis religiosa (assembly GCA_030765055.1). Lineage (NCBI taxonomy): Eukaryota > Metazoa > Arthropoda > Insecta > Mantodea > Mantidae > Mantis > Mantis religiosa. Next base: position 34,185,146 of record CM060948.1, read on the forward strand.
TGAAGCAACCTCACGGGGAAGGAGTGGCCAACAGAGTAGATGGACCGAAGTCCTTTGTTCTGAGCACGTTAACACCATAGCAGTCAGCTGTCTGCGGCCATGCCTAGAACTAGCCAAGTGATGGAAAAATGTTTCTTTATATGTTAATAATGCAATGTTGATTTCTTAAGTCACTGCTAATTTTCACGTAAATTACTTCAGCTATTGAATATATTGAATACTTAGGATATTTAGAGTCTGCTCGGCCATGAGGTGTTTCCTACCTCTACAGGCAGACCAAAATGGTTGTTATACTCAAGCCAGGCAGACAGTCTTACTTAAGGCCTAAAATTGTTCGTCCTATCAGCCTGACAATCTTTATAGTAAAGGTGCTGGAAAGGCTGGTAGATGAGGCATGGTTCATAAACCTATATAACCTTATCAATATGGCTACTGGTCAGGTAAATTTTAAAATGGCACTTCATCAGTTAGTCATCAGACATTGAGTACTGCACTGTGGAGAACTGCCTCTGGTGGTCTCTCTAGATATTAGGGCCCCTTCAATATTCTTTTAGGCACCAGCAAGCGGAGTCTGGATAAGAGCAGTCCAGTGGTTAAAAACTGGATAGTGGCCTCCTTGGAAGCCCAGCTGACTATGGTGTCCATGGGAAGGGTAAGACCATATGATCATCAGTATCCCAAGAAGGAATTTTGTCACCAACATGTGATGTCCGGTTGCAGAAGAGCTGCTTAGCACACTCAACAGAGATAGGGGAAATATACACCCAGGCAATGCAGATGAAGTGCCTGCCTGCAAGAGTAAAATTCCTGAGTATTCTTTTGGAACACATAGAGGGCTTCTCAAACACTTTGGAGGATTGGTGCAGAGAAACAAAGCTGAATAAGACAGAAACAATGGTCTTCACAAAATGGAGGGAGCTGCCTGGAATGGTAGAGCACCTTCATCTTGGGAAAGAGTTGAAGGTGACTGGATTGGCCAAGTATCTGAATTATCTTAGAGCAGGACTGATGTTTAAGAACCATGTGGATTATAAAGTGAAGAAGATGCAATGCTATGTGAGCTCCTAGGAGGACCATAGTACTGAGTTGGAGCCTCTGACCAAAAGTGGTCGGAAACTATACACTGCTGTAATGAGGTTATTTTTAACCTCAGTGGTATTGGTTTGATGATCTGAGTCTTCAGTTGCCAAATTTAATTTGCTGCAAATATTGATATTTGATAAAAAGGATAAGCAGATTACCCGACATTCGACCTTGGAGATTTCGCACATGCCTCCTTTACACTTATTTGTGAAGGAGGTTGAGAGAGTGAGTGGTAATCACCTTTGGTTGTTAGGGGCATCACTGATCCTGACTGGTGTGGATCCTAGAGACTGGGTTTCTTTTGAAAAAATAGGTCCCGACATGGTACATAGATTCTGCTTTAGGAGCAAGTTGAATGCAGGAGTCTACAGCACCAGAACTAGTCTCACCATTCATCTAGGTAGTTTCACCACTGTTTTCCAGACTAATATGTGTACAATTTTTGCCTATGTAATGCAAATAAATCTTTGGCATGCACATGGGGGATATCAGAGTCTCTTTATATAGCACGGCAGCTTTGAAAGCCTTAAGAGCAGTCAAAATTACATTCAAATTGGTATGGCAATGCCAAAGGATATTGTACTGCTTGGTTACCCTTTGTGGGTGCCTGGGCATACTGGAATTAGAGGTAATGAGATGGCAGGTGCCCTGATGCAGACGAGAGCAGTCCTAGGATTCATAGGACTCCTCCCCAACTTTTCAGTATACCCCAGAAGTGTCAAGAATGAGATAATCCAGCTTACAGATCGCACTCAACTTGAGATCTGGAGTAAACAAACTGCTGCCAGGTAAGTCTATGTCTTTATTATGTGACCAAGCAGAAAACTGGGTTTCTCCTAAGCTTAACTAGGCTTAGACTGAAGTGTGTTGTTGACTATCTGACTGGCCACAACACATTGCATTAACACACGCATGATGAGGCTCTCAGAAGATCCTATGTGTAGGAAATGTGGGATGGATTTTGAATCCCAACATTGTACATTATGCAAATGTGAAGCATTCTCTATACACCATACATTTTCTTAGGTTCCTCACTATACACCATACATTTTCTTAGGTTTCTTTTTGGAGTCTGAGGATATAAAAAGGGCAGATATTAAGGATGTGGTCGACATTCGACTTCTCTTCGAGACGCAGAGCAGCACACATCGAGAGACCGCCGCAGCAACATGAAGAAGAAGAACGCCGCAACACGGAAGCAGAGCCAGGCAGTGAAGCCACCTTCATCGCAGTCTTCGCCAGCCAGCTCTCGGGCGCCATCTCCCGCCTCGCTGCCGGTATCGGCAGACGAGGAGGAGCCTCCCGCGGAGCCACCGGGGAAGTTTTGGGCAGCTCGGCCCGCTTCCCCTATCACGCCGGACGCTCACCAAGTGCGCCGGCAACCGCCGGGGGGAGCAGCACCTGAACGGCAGTTTGCAGTTACTTCACCTTCAGATGTACAACCACCGCAGCCGCCAACGGCGTCGAACATTCAGAGCAGCAACATGTCACGTGTTAAGAGAGGTACGAAGAAACGAGCAGTCATCACCACCGCACAGCCAGCCGAGAAGGAACGTCCTGCGACACCGCAGCCAGAACCCGGCCCTGCTACCCGCTGGGAGCAGGCCAGTCGCCAGCACTAGCCAGCCAGCCAGCCAACGCCGCCACAACCATTGCACCGCCGCACAAGCATAGTGGTAACCGGAGTGCCTCGGGACCTGCAAGCACGATACGTGCTTGCTGCAGCGCAGCAGCAGTGGCCGTCAGCAATGAGGGCCACACGCATCACCTCAGCCCGAGGTCCGACACCACTAGTCCGGGTGGAGCTAGCCAGCCACGCGGAACTGGAAGCTGCTTTACCTAACGGCCTACCCTTATTAGAGCGGGTGCTGCGCACTGAAGTCAGCCGGCAGGACCGTCAAGCTCCATGCCGCCGCTGCTGCGCCTACGGGCATGCAGCCGAGCCTGAGTACCACTACTGCGGTGCTTCCAGCCTCACCTCGGTCTGCAGAGAGCACGACCTTCGCCAAAGTCGCCGCTACTGTGCCTCCTGCGGCGGGCACAGCCACTTCACCGGGCAGACGCTATGTCCCCTGCATCCCTGCAGGAAGGCAACGCCTGTCCCTCCTGCGCCGCCAACCACTCAGCAGCAGTTGAGTGCTCAGCCTCAACAAATTCACCAACAGCTGGCAACACCAAAGTACACCACAAATCAGGAGCTGCTCAGGGAGCAAGTTCGCGGTCTGGGGGAGGCTGTTCAGGCTCTCCATTCGAAGTTCCTGGTCGTAATGGCTTACCAACATGGAGGAACTTCTCACAGAGCTCAGGACTTCATCTGCGCAGCAAGCTGCATCACACACAAATATCAGCTCAGAGCTTACAGAATTGCGAGAGGACATAGAGGAGAAGTATCAATTCTCAATTAAACAACGCGACACACACACAGTCATGCTCCGAAGACTCGTCAAGGAGGAAGTGGCAGGCCTCCAAACGATGTTCAACGGACCCAACACCAGAGGTCGACACCAACCGCCGCAGAGACCCTACAATAACCAAAATTCCTCATCCACTTCCAAACAAGACCGCTCCTAATAAGCAAGGGCGTAAGCAGGGCCTTGGTCATGCTTACGTCCTGCCGCCTTCCTCACCTTGGACCTGGCCTCGGCCGGGCCAATATATCCCTTCCTTGAATCCGCAGGTGCTTACAGCGGTACTGCCACAGCACCACTCCTGAATACTCACCAGTGGAGGTTTTTTAGTGGGTAGGGCTGGTGGTTCGATTCCCCCAGTAGAGTCCCACACTCCAATCCCAGGGTTAGTGCGTAACATGCATTTTTCCTCCACTCGAAAAAAAAAAAAAAAAAAAAAAAAGATGTGGTCATTTTTATTAGGACTATTGGACTCAAGAAACTGCTTACTACAGGAGACACAAAGTGCTCTAAGAACCTACATACAGGCCTCAAATGAGACCCCTCAGTTTATCATCCAACATAGATCAAGTCCACACTCAAACACAGAGCTAACAGAGTACATAATAATCAGTGTCTCTAGTGTCTACAATATAGCACAATACAGTATGCCTACATAACTGTCCTGAATAACGTTTCAACTGTAGTATTCCAACTGAAAGCATAGAGAATAACTTGGCTTTAAAAGGAGATTACTTTATTGTCACAAATTGTACTAAAGTATGATGCATATATTTCAGCATCACAGGCTCAGTGATTCCATATATATTATTGAGATGGGTTCATCCAATTAGGTTTAAATACAAAATCTACCACTTTATTCAATGTACAGAATATTTACAGAAAATTTAACTAAGGCTTTATAAAGTACAAAATGATGGCAGTTTCTCTACTAAAGTAACAGCTGCAAAAATAGGGAATAGTTGGCAAATAAAATAAAAAGAAGACTAGAAAAATCAAATAATTATTTTAGTGGTAGACTGCACAAGGAAAGAAATTAAAATGTTAAAACAGACTTATATGTGTTCAGTGCATAAATAAGAGAATGGCAACCTACTCTACTTGACTAGTCAATGGAGGCTTTCAATGACTAAGCACTGTGACAAGATTTATTCTTTTTGCATGAAAACAGGTTTGAAGCAATTAAAATTTCCAAGTTAACAATAATAAATGTAAGTTCCTATTATTGTAACTGCTTGTAAAACTTCAGAGAATGGTACATTTGGAACATTAATTTACTTTACCAAAGATCTAAAATAAACTGCTTGCATCAAGAGGAAAACTTGTGAAACAAAGTTACTTGATTTAGGACTTGCTACAAAAATAAAGATCCACACTTACCACACCGAGCAGGATGACTCAGGCAGTTTCGTCTGTGGCCTGCATTCGGGAGGTCTGGTTTCGATTCCCATGGCTGGCATACCTAACTCATGGGTTTTTCCAAGGTTTTCCCGGGTTGCCAGCCAAATGCTGGGTAAGTTAATTACATCCCTGGAACTTCCTGTCTCTCCATTTCATCTCCATTATCATTTTGCATCATCTCATCTGGTGATCTTTTTCACAGTAGAAGTGTCAGCAGGTGTCATTGCATGCAATTTAATATGCTCCTATACTGCATCCGTCTTAACCCTTTCACCGATATGGACGTCATATGACGTCCAAGTTAAAGTGCCCCAAACCGATATGGACGTGTATAGACGTCCTGCGCATACATGCATTTAATACTCAGTTAACGCCAATTATTTTAATCTTGCTGTTTTACAATCAATTTAAATTAGTTCTATAAGGAATGTAAACGTATCCTTAAAGGTTTCTTTTTGAATTGTACACCTCCAAACCTGGATAAACACCCAAGGGCACATCTGCAGATTCACACCAAATAATATTGGTTTCCTTGCGAACTTCTTTTTCGCAACACACTACACATTTTCGAAATGGTTACAAATTTTTTGGGTGTGGGTGGTATACTTTTAGGAAAGTGTTTTCTCTCAAGTATGAGGGATGATGTGGTGAATTTTGCGACCCCCTAGTATAAAGAGGCCTCTGAGTATTATAATGCTCAATTAGGTTACGAGCTCTTTTTACGCGCAAGTACAGGTAGATGAATGTCTTTTACAGCTCTGAAAATTACTAAACAACTGTGCAGAGTTACATCCAGTGGTATAAAAATACTTTTTTTTACCATTTAACTGTTTTCCGTAAAGAGGGATAGCTGGTAATAGCTGATCCGTATCACCCATATCTGTCCCGCCATTTCCCCAAACAATGGAGTAGCTAACATGCCAGCTGTAGACCAGTACACGTCACTGCTACGTATGTCCTAAAGATCTCCTTCATAATCGTACAACAAATCTTCCAGATTTTCTACAGTAATATCAGAAGCCTGTACACATCATACCCAAGCTAATTTATTTGCTACATTACCGGGATAAGCCATGGTAAACATTGAAATTTAACAATTTCAAATGTGCCGTTCATTGAGCTCTTGATAGCTATAAGAAATCACTTTGAACACAAAGAGAGTAAAAATAACTGAAATACAGAGCGAAAACTGCTGCATAAGGCTACTAGAAACCTTGGTTGAGAAACACTGTAATAACAGATGCTGACAGAGTTTTCATTCCAGTGTGTGAGTGTGTGACGCAACATATTCTCGTCATATTATCGCTTGGCATAGCATAAATAAACTAAACTTGAACCTGAGAAGACGCTTGCGTAGCTATACATACATACTATGGCTCGTATACACGAAACAAAATGATTCACATATTAGGCGCGTTCGGCACAAAGAATGGCTTTTGCTACAGTGAAACAAAGTAGTGAAATTTCAACAATTTATTAATGTAGTCTCTACTTTATTGTTACTGTATATTTATACTGCCTTTAATGAGCTTTAAACCAGTTTTTGTTTCGTTTAAATAACTTAATAAATACGGAAGATACGGAATTGTATTTATGATGCATTTTTACAGCATTTAACAATTTAAATGTCCTGTTCTGTTTATTGGGTATCCGTTTCCGGCCCCTGAAGGGTTTAAATGGCCATCGGCGAAGCGGTTAAGAAACACACTTTCTGTATTACTCCTCGCCCACGTGCACAAGTGTGACAGACAATTGTGACACTTTCACCCATAACATTCAAACAAGTTGTATGCATATGAGTAGCTTACCAGTACATTTTGTTTGCAGAAATTGCTCACAGGAAAGTGTGCTTCTTAGGACCGCAGGAGTATAGTAAACACTTCCTCCTCCACTGGGACAGTTTGTAGTCTCCAGACCGGCCTGGTGGGCTGTTTCAGGACCATGGTGGATGGGATGCCAGTTGTACTGGCCCACGGGGAGATTCCAACTGGTCAATTGTAGTGACACTGCCCTCTGCACTGTCGTGACTCCTCTGGACATTTGCCTTCTCTCTCCTCTTGCTTCCTGCTGGGGGTGCCTCACTTGGGGGCATAGGTACAATAGACCAAGTTTGGACCTCTGACCCAAATCCCCTCCGTAGCATAGTCCAGTCCAGTCCACACTTACAACATTTTAATGGTAATTGTTCTTTCATGCAAGCTATATGTAGGACAAGGTTGGAAAACTAGAATCAGATGGAAAAATTTCATTCACAGCTGGGATTTTAACCAGGGAACCTTGTCCTTTACACGGCCTGTGTGAATGAAGAATTATCATTGATTGGCATAGTTGGTTAGACTATGAAGTACTTATGAAATTGTATGTAACCATTGGGGTATGACATCTCAAAATGGATTTTAGATCTTCTTGAGCTTAAACCTGAAGAATGTGAGCTAGTTTGGGGAATTTAATATTGTGTTGCCATGTTACCTCAGTTGGCTGGAGCAACAAGATCTGTGGTTCAAGTCTTGGCTATGGCACTGGATTAAAGTCTGATTTTACCTTTACATAACGTCTTAAGTTTCTTCAGCAAATTGAGTATAACAGTTTTGTTCTTAATTTTAAACTATGTAATGGAAGATTTGAAAATGTATACTCATAAATGCAAGAGGCTAGAGATCGAAACCAAACTCTCTAGCACAAGGAATCTTCTGCTGGAAAGGATTAAGATAGTAAAACACTCAATTTTTTTTCTTTTAAATATTTATTGGCTTTTAATGCTAAGAACTGATGCAATTACTGCATCCAAATTCCATATAAAACTCTCATGGAACTTATACAGATATAAATAAATTCTTCTTTTTTTGAACAGTTATGATTTAAAATGTTTTAAGTATTACAATGAGAGACTCCTAAAGATTTAAATTCTAAGATATCTGTTTTGATAGACACATAAAATTATCCACGGAAATATCTTCCTTCTTATCTGACTGTCAAGAACTGCAAGAAAGGCTATAATAAATGAATAACCATTAATGTCAATTGTGTTATTGGTTACTTATTGACAAATTTATGCCAAGTGTAAAAGTAATTCACTAGATGACAACAGTACTGATAAAGAACTATATAAGTTTTCACAGCAAACCTATATAAATGCATTTATGTTATGTCTTTTTCTAAATTTAAACTTGTGGGTCTCAAAACCATGCTTTTGGTTACTTGCTGTCTGTATTATAATGAGCTAGAACAGGTTAACAACCAGAAACACTTTCTGGCCCTGCAATTTTCCTGTTGCCTATTTTCTTTTCATTCTAAAAACATATGCTTCATATTTAAGCCTATTTTAAAGGTTAGCTGTATAATTTAGACAGATTTAAAAAGTGAAGCATTTATATAATTATACTCTTAAGGAAAAATTTATATGATAAAGCCAAATTAACACAAAATCAATTTAATCAAGCAAAAAGTATTTTATTTTAACAAATTATCTAAGGACTATAAAACATTTAGTGTTTATGTTGTAGTGCACATCAATCTTCTTTCTTGAGTAAGAATACATAACTTTCATTCAAGATTCATAAAGTCACCAAACTGATTGAAAAGCTCAATCACTATATCACAATGATTGTCAAGTACAACTGCCAAAGTGTCCAAAATTCACCTTTCATTTTTATGTTACCACAAGAGAATTTGATTAACTACTACTGCTCATTGTATTCTCTTATAATAACTGAATCATTGTAAATTATAAATATGTAAGGGACTTTAATTTTTCACTAACTCTTGTTTCAAATAAGTTTGCCCTGTATCGCTTAGTGCTCATGTATTAGTATTAGTTTATTTCAATCATACAATATACACAGTTGGTGTTACTGAAGATCACGTCAGAAGCAATTATAATGGATAAGATACAAATAATTACAATGATACAATTAGTGGTACTAGACACCTCAATATTAATAAATGGTAATTAATAATTATGATAAAATAATAAGAATTTAAAATGATGCACACAAAACCAAGGTGTAAGTTATACAGAACATATTATTGAATACAAATAATTGTTGTGCATCACTGATAACAAAACAACCAGTTAACAAAGAAGAAAACTACAAAAGTAGGATACTTCTAAATTTATGCAAGTTATAACCATTTCAGAACAAAAATGACACTTTAAATGTGTAGCATAACTACATCTTCGTTAATGTGTTTAAGACTAATTAGTACTGTTGTTTAAAAATTCCTTTGAATTGTAAAAACAGTGTGTTAGTAGATATTTCTTGAGTCCTTTCTTAAACAGTTTTATATCAGTTAATCCCTTTAGATCTGTTGGTAGTACATTAAAATATTTAGAACCTGCATTAAAACACGATTGACACAATTTGATAATGCAAGCCATCTTGTCTGACTGAGACTTAACATGTTTTATTGAGAAGCATGCATGCATTTTAGAAATTGTTCCAGGTTACTCTGTCTTTTAGGAGGATGGAAAAAATTGCTTGACACGTTTTGCATCAGTGCTTCAACATAGGAAGGAATCTCCTGCATCGCATCGCATTGCATGGCAGGTACTGACAGGCTGTGTTAGCCCGAAGATTGTTGCTGTGTGCCCCCTAGGATAGGGTTTAACCACAGACAGGATTTTCTTTTCGGGATGGTTTAGGATGGCAGTTTTTGATTGAGGATGGTGGATTATTTCGAGGTAATTTAGTACTCCTCTCCTGCGATTCTGCTACAGCCACTAGGTGTGCTGAATGACATACACAACCAATAATAAATGTTTGTGGATTATCGTTAAGAAGATGAGTTTTAAACGACTCCTTTTTGCCCAACATAACACTGGCATTGTCAGAACAAAAGCCCACAACATTCTCTATATTGAGATCAATTGCTGCAAGGTATTTTATGAACAAATGGTAAAGATCCTTTGCAGCAGATTCATCGCTACCAATTGCAACCAAATCAAGAAGTTGGGTTTTAGTTTCCTCGTTATGAATATATCTTATTAATATACTAAGCAGCAGCGTATTACTGATATCTGTACTCTCATCTACGAAAATAGAATAATCATTACCTTTCAGTTCTTTACTTAAATCTTTAAAATGTGAAATGTGTAGTGTTTAACGCCCGCTTTTACTACATACGGCACCGCAGGCGGTGACACTGATGATACATGAGATGAAGATGGAGCACCGGTGGAATGAAATGGCAGGGGAAACCGGAGGTCCCAGAGAAAACCCACCCCAGCGCCGTGTTGCCCACCACAAATCTCACTTTGCGGTAAATCATCTTTGATTTTTGAAGAGAGAACATTCTGAACAATACTTCTACATTTAGTGTGGCCTTGACTAACATTATTTGCAGTTGCTGAATCTTTGAAATTCAGTTTAGACACTTCAACAATATGCTGAATGAAATTGAAACTGAAATTATGGGCGGCAACTAGCAAACTAAATCTTATGTCAGCAATAGCAACATTTTTGTCTTCTTTCACCAAGCGAAATATCTGTAAAGAAACAAATGAATTGGAACTACTGTATTCTATATAATATACCAGTGGCAGTCTGTCAATGGAATGAAGGGAATGACTCATTCCCTTCGATTTTGATAAGCTTTTTTTTTTAAAGTGAATTATTTTTATTGTTTTGCACAGAGGTTGCAGATTTCAGAATTTATTTTAATGTTTAAGTTTAATTTATTTATAACTTTATAAATAAATAAGCTTTATGAAAGGGTAGCGCCAGACTGAAAAATTCAATGCCATAGCTGGGATTTGAACCACAGATCTTCTGGTTTCCATCCAGCCGCTCTAACCATTTGAGCTACTATGGCCAACGTGCCAACATGACATTAAATTCTCCAACTGACTCGTGTTTTTTCCGGTAAACCACTAGGAGTTCTCATAAACACAAGAGACAACTACCTTAATGGCGACTTACTATGCTGTAAGTACTTTAAGGCCCGGGCTTTATAGTTAGGACCACTATTAGGTACAATTAATGAAAATTATTTGTTCTTTCACACTAGCCGTGATGATCCAAGATGGCGGCGTGTGGAATGGTCACGCGAAACAGGACTTACAAAAAAAGTTGTTTAAATGATAAAATAATGGAGTTTGTGAGCGAAGATGGAATAGAAAGCAATTTCAAGAAGAGTGATTCATGTGGAAATAAAGGCAACCATGTGGTGGAACACAGAACAAGGAAAGATGACATCAAATCCAGGAGCCATAAGGAAATGGTGGGCGGCGGAAGCGTGGCATGTGTGACTACAAGCAAAGTAAGCAAAAATGCAGTCCGCGGCAATGTCTGAGGCTGAAACTAACTATAGAAATGAAGTTCAAACAAACTCTCAATGTATAACCATAGAAATGGAAGGGAAAAAAGCGGGAAGCCGATATAATGAGAACAATTTTAAGGACGCTGACGCTGTGTATGATAAACACTCAGTAAACAAGCATGGTGAATGTGAAAGAGTTTCCTCTCTTCACAAAATAATAGAAATACTTAATAAAGATTTAAATGATGCTAGGACTGAAATAAGTCGTCTAAGAAAAGAAAACTTCATCTTGTCTGAGCGCTTGCTCAGAACACGTGAACGAGGAATTGACCTAACCTATACAGAAGTCGTAGGGAACGGGCCTAACAGAATACGGCAAAACAATGCCCAGTCAACTCAAAAGAGCTGTAGTGATATTGCCATCGAAAACCGCTTCAGTGTGTTAGAAGAAGTGGACAATAGCAAAAACCTAGAACACGGAGAAATGAAGCAGGTGGAGGTAAATGCCACGGTAGCAGATGCTCCCAGGAAGGATAAATACCGGTGGAAATGTGAGGATTACAAGAAAAATACATGCATTATGTAAAAACAGCATTATGTACAGTAAGTTCATATAAAATGAGGTCAATCCAAGTTAAAAAAATGTCACAAAATGATCCAACAACTTCAAAAACTACAGAAAAGAATTATATTACAATGGATACCTGCACATTGTGGAATTGCTGGAAATGAATCAGCTGATTTTCTTGCCAAAAAAGATACAAATTTAATTCAGAACAGTAAAAACTTACCCTTTACATCCATAGAAAGATTAATCAAAAGCAAATATAAAAACAAACAAAACCAATCAATATCTAACAAAGCCGAAGATAAAAAAAATGGAACATTTTAATTAAAAATCCAGAAATTATTCCAGAAATCCCACGTAAAGCTGCAGTAGCAAATTTTAGATTACTTACGGAACATGATTATTTGGCCAAAAACTTACACAGAATAGGAATTTATACAAGTCCAAATTGTCCTCTGTGCAACAAAGAGGAAATGACTGAAAAACACCTTTTAACCTGTGAAGCCCTACCTGTTGGACCCACTACACAGAAATATTGGAGAGCAAGAGAGCTAATGGCTTCATTTTGAAAACATACTATAAAACTTTATTTTTGGAGATCCTTGCACTTAAGAGGTGCTCATCCTTGCCCTGTATCTGTAACAAAAAAAAATATATTCTGGCAGCTCAACCATTCGGTACAATGCCACAAGAATTATTAATGAAAGAGGAATAAAGTAGGGGGACCCTCTAACACCATTACTTTTCAATATTATCCTCAACAACATAATCAAACAGGTAGAGAATTTGCCAGGTGGTACTGCCATAGAACAATCTCAAATCAACACATTAGCTTTTGCTGACGACTTAGCCTTAAATGGACATCCATCTCTTGACAAGTCTTATATGAGCGATGGAACGAATAATTTAGGACTCAAAATTTAATCTATAAAATCCAAATTCTTTTAGATTATTCCAAAGAATAGAACTTGGATACTTAAGGATCCTGCATTGCATGTAAATTACCAAATTATACCCTTTTCAAAACCCGAAGAAATACTCAATTACTTAGGCAAAAAATATTAAACTCTGGGCCAGTTAGATTGAGAAATAATTTAATGATAATATTCTTACAGCTGTCAAAGCCTGCTCTAAATTAAATGCAAACAGTGACAGAAGTTGGAATTCTTTAATTCATTTATTGTTTCTAAGTTCTTACATTTACTATCTTAGCATCCTTCAATAACAATGCTACAAGATATTGACAATAAATTAAGAGATAGCTTTAAGCATATATTTCATCTCCCTACACAGATGGCCAATGGATTCTTTTATCCAAGAGACAGAGGATTGTGGCTTCACAAATGACCAATCTAATCTTTATGATTTCTCAGAACAGGGAATAAATTTTCAAATTTAATAAAACCTAATATGCATGAAGCCTTTGAAATCGGCTCTCTTGGCAAGCGCTTGGAGAAAGTGGTGGCAGATGTAGGGCTTGAGTGGCCTTCTACATTACAGAAGATAAATTTACACAAAATTGTTCTCAAAGAGAAAGAACTTAATTCATGGCGTTAATGTATTATCCAAGGCAAAGGGAGTGGCTCCTTTTATACAAATCCTTTAGAAGATGCCTGACTACTCAAGCCCTACATACTGCTGCCCTCTTAATTCATAGAGGCTGTTAAGCTTAGGACCAGCACCCAACCCTGCAAGATTGTCAAAGCCTGTTACATGCCAAAAACTGATGTCTTACGTAGGAATTGTCATAATGCCCTGAAACTACCAGTCATATTCTAGGCTTTTCACCTAGGTGGTGGTGATGATATTGTCAACAGAGAACAATTAAGAAATCCCTGCCATAGATGACAACTTCCATTTAACCAGAAGTATAGAGGACAGCATAATGCCAAGCAAAAGCAAACCATCCACAGGAATCCACTTGCCTGCACCACAGATGATGGTGAAGAGGTTACGAGGAACTAGTCTTGAGTAAATAAGACATTATTACAGAAAAAGTGTTTTAAGCGATTTATCTGTTTATCAATTACATATGTAAAACATGAATTAAGCCCATCTCGGTAGCGTGGTGGTAGACCATCTGCCTCACGTTCAAGATGTCCCGAGTTCGAATCTCGGTCAGGGTGAGTTACCTGGATAAGGTTTTATTTCAGGGTTTTCCCTTATCCTGAAAGACAAATGTCGGGTAACTCTAAGCTCTATGGACCCTGGGCTCATTTGAGTATCATTTCACCCATTCCATTCATCGTCCGATATGACTTTGGAGGACGTAAATTACTAAAAAAACATGAATTAAGACATGAATTAAAACTGTAAAAGTTATAAAGTTCTATGAATAAAACATGCCTGATTAAGTAGGACAGGAGCAAAAGAGCATTTTGCATTTTAAATCCTAAACCTATTTTCTCTAATTCTATTTGTACACTATTTCAGAAAAACTTTGTGAAACCTACACAGCTTTGTATGAAACATTTCTGATAGAATTCTGCAGGAATTGAACACTACTTTTACCAGTAACACTTGGGCTAAGGATTTTTTGTTTGTTTTGAACAATAGCATATCCCATCTTGCTATGTATATTATGTTGCATTACTGTAAAGACTTTTCAGCTAACATGTTGGTGGAAATAATGCACCGCAAACATGGTTTCAAGACCCATGATTATAGCAAAGAAAAAATGCTTATCATCATAGGGCTAGCTAAGATAAAATTTCAGCATTTATACTATTGGATTAAAACTCATTAAAACATCTTAATGTAAAAACAAAACTCTTAGGCACTGAACTATTTGATTTAAATAAAATTATGATGCTATAATTCATTGTCGTCAATGAAAATTTTCTTCTTGAAATACAAGATCTATTGCTTTCAATACATTTTCAACTATATATTTTGGAGCTCTTAATTTCTCTTCTACAGGTAGAAAATCACGTGGTGAATGATCTAAACGTGTACTGCTTGGTCCTTGAGCATATACGCCAGTCTGAAAATTGAAAAAGAAATGCAGGAAGCTAAAACACCATCATACCTCACATTGAGAAGAAGACTCATTTTGACTAAGGAAATATTTTGCACCAAACTTGGCATTTCATTTGCTGTCTTTCAAACTATACAGTAGAACCTCATTTACCCGGATTAACTGGGACCAGGGCTGATCCAATTTAACGAAAATCCAGGTTTTCCAGAGGATGGAAAAACAATAATAAAAAACCATATACATCAATGAAATATTCTTAATGGATATGTAAAATATGAAGCTATTAACAGTGAAGCAAACAAATATATACAAATATAACTATTTGTAGCTTAAAACTTCACTTATCTTATAAGAAATGATGATACTTTTCTTATAAACTGCCCGGGATCGCAATTTCATGTAAAAGTTTTACACATCCTCAGTCGGAAACAACTAAGCTGTCATCGTTACGAACGTTAGATGTTAATATGTTCTTGTTAGTAATACCAAAGTCTGAAAATAAAACAAATTTAAAAACAGAATCGACAGCCGGTATTTCAAAATTCATTACGCGATGTTTGTCTTTTAAAATAAATATTTTTTCCCAAACCATTAAATCTATCAAACCATTTCATTATTTTAATAATTTAACTTCTAGATTTATTTCATGGTTAAATGACCAAAATGATCTGTTACGGCCGATTTATCAGTCTGTTTATACTTAATGTTACGAAAATTTTCTTTCGTTCTGGTTTCTAATAATAAAAAATCTGGTATTTATCAATTTAATTGTTTAGATTGTGATCAGGTTTATATTGGTAAAACGAAACCTAATTTAGAAACCAGAACGAAAGAACATTTTTGCAACATTAAGTAAAAAACTGATCAATCGGCCGTAGCAGATCATTTTTGGTCATTTAACCATGAAATAAATTCTGAAGTTAAATTATTAAAACAATTAAATGGTCTGATAGATTTAACTGTTTCAGAAAAGATATTTATTTTAAAAAATAAACATCGCCTAATGAATTTTGAAATACCAGCAGTTGATTCTGTTCTTAGGTTTGTTTCGTTTTCAGATGTTGGCAATACTGAAAAAGCATAGTAACACAGTAACCTTTATCCTTGACCACGAAGTGTGTTGACTGAAGATGAGGGCAAGGGCTCGTGAAATTAATCTCAACTAATAAGAAAAATTGACATTATCTTGAGATAAGTGAGGTATTTAATATTCATTTTCAGTAACACTACATGATGCAATAATGCCTTGTGTAATCAGTTTATACCTTTCGTCTGTCGATTTGCAACCAATTGTCAATGTCCTCATCAAATAGGAACAGCCATCAATATTTTTAAAAATGTCTATAAAATCTTCTTTCACACTTATTTTTCTCTTCATCAATTCTGCTTTCTGGCAAGTCACACACACTAGGCCACAACTTTGTCCATGACTTCATCAAAGCTTCTCTTCCAAGTAGGTGGGGCGAGTGCAATGAATTCGCTCGGTGGCAAAAGTATTTGAGTAATGTACTTACCGAGAATAGTAATTTATTTTCTGTAAAACAAATCTTCATTTACTGCACTAAACATCAATTTTTTTTTCCAAAATGGTCTGGGTTAATGAGGTTTTACTGCACTAATATAAAAACATGCTGAATATCCTTTGTCATATCTTGCAACACAACAAAGATATGTAAATGTACTTACTTCAACCAATATACTGGAACAAGATTCAGCTCCTTGATCCCAGTCCTGTGGGTTTGCACCTATAAGATTCTCAATGCTATGTTGCACTTGGGCTGAACGTTTATCTCTAGCATGCCTGTTTACCAAATATCCATTGTAGAGGTTTGCCCCGAACACATCAGTGTAGATATTATCTCTGTGAAACAAAATTAAACTTTATAGAAAATCAGTGAACAGATAATGTGGTTGTAATAAGTGTTCTGCTTCTCTCCACTGCAAGTCATGCTAACAGCAATGGTGAATATGAAACAGGTAGGATACAGTAACACCTATCTAACAATTTGCTTCTAAATTATCCTACCATGCATTATATATTACTTTTAATCTTACTAGAAGTCCTCCCACTAGACTAGTAGATAACCAAAATATATTACATATTATTCCAATTCCTATTAAATATTAAAAAACCTGTAATAATCCATAACCTCCTATCTTAATGGAAATCAATAATTTCTTCCGCACTAGCCATGTGTAGGCTAAGGTTTGGATGATTAGAGTCAGACTGAAAAATTCAATGCCATAGTATGGATCTGAACCACGGATCTCCCGATCTCCGTCTGGTTGCTCTAAACCACTGAGCTACTATGGCCAACATGCCGACATGACATTAAATTCTCCAACTGACTTAGATGTTTCCCCGTAAACCACTAGGGGTTCTCATTTAAAATGAGACACACACCTCTTTGTGGCAACTTACTATGCTGTAAGTACATAAGTCCCAGGCTTCATAGTTAAACCACAATGTTTTTTTGGTAAACTGATGGAAATATTCATTTCTTCCACACTAGCCATGTGTAGGCTAAGATAACTCCTAACTTAAGTAAAAGATAGAGGAGGAGGGGAGGAGAATGGAAATAGGGAAGAAGATGGAGTGACAGTAGAAGAGGGAGAAGTGGAGGGAGGGGATACATGCAATTCCAGCTTTTTTAATATTAATATCAGATTTCTTTGCTCCTTTATTGAAGACGTGATATGTTTTGTATGACTTCCACCCAAAGGGTTCAAACAGGCAGCTTAAGATCTATAAAGCTGCAATATTGGAGTGTGGGTTCACTCATGCTCACATCATCAAATCCATTTTACTCCCACCATTTTACTAACACTTATTGAACAGCATTTTTTATATTTTTGGCAAAATATTATACACTTGGTTTTTAGAACCTAATACAGCTATTCTACAGCTTTTGAACACTTCTATAACTATTTATACAAAAGTCAACACATGCTGCTCCACCTAAATAAATCTCTGTATACTTACACCACAAAAACTACAGGCTATTTTCAGGAATAGCACATCCTACGTATTCAGTGGTTCAGTGAACCCCGAAAATAAAGGTGATTGTGCAAATTATAAACATGTACATTTAAGTAATCATTCTTTATATAGAATAAAAAGAAGTATTTCAGAAAGTGGAGTGCCATTGTTACTAAAATTAGGCAAATGAGTCAATCTTGTATATACTTTCCTCCACTTACAAGTTTTTTTTAATGTAGACTAGTTTCTGGGAACTTCTTACCTATCCTCAGTTATTGGGTTGACTGATGATGCATCTGGTGTCTGCATCTGGCTTGGTTTCGAGCTGCCATCTACTGTTCTGGTAAGTTTGATGTCATCTACGGCGGGAATTTCAAAATTCATCAAGAGGTCCTGTTTTTTCGTAATAAATATGTTTTCCCAAATCTGTAGCTCTAGAGGTTTCTTTGCCTGTTTGATCAGTTCTATTTCTTGTTTTATGTTGTGATTCTCAGACCAAAAGTGATGTGCTACGGCCGACTTGTCCATGTTTTTGAATTTAATATTTCTGAAGTGTGTCCTTTAAGTTTTTGTTTCTTTTGTGTCTGTAGATCAACTTTTTGATGAAATTTGTGTTATAGTTGTTCAATTCAGCAACCTGGTGTATGTGAGTGTACTCCTGTTCATATTCTGTTTTTGTTAGTGGAATGTTGATTAATCTGTGAACCAAACTATGGAATACTGCATACTGATGTACTGGGTTAAATGGGTTGCATTTAATGAATTGTCAACATGTGTTGCTTTTCTGTATATTCCAAATTGTAATCCTGTTGGTATTCTTATGATTTTCAAATCTAGAAAAGGTAGCTATTCATTCTGTTCTACTTCAATGGTGAAAACTATAGATTTTTCTTGTAGGTTTAGCAACTTTATTGCGTCCTTGGTTAGTCTTCTAGGGACTATAGCAAACACATCGTCGACATATCTATGCCAACATTTGAAAATATGTGGAAAGGCTTTAGTAATGTGTGTTTCCAAATTGCTCATGAACAGATTAGCTAGTAATGGTGAAAGAGGGTTACCCATGGCCAAGTCTGCTGTTTGTTGGAAGATCTTGCTGGAGAACGTGAGGCTTTTTTGTTCAATACATAAGATGGTTAATTTGATGTATTCCTCTATTTTATCATCCGCAACGTTGCTTTTGGTTAACCAGCCTTTCCAGCTTTCCTGCCTAACCAGCCTTTGTCTGCTTTCAGATATAAAACTGGTTTTTGGTTCAATATTCGAATAATTTGTTTTTAGTGATTTTCCTGTCCGAATGTCATCCCCTTGTTGGCATAGATATGTCGACGATGTGTTTGCTATAGTTCCTAGAAGACTAGCTGAGGACGCTATAAAGTTGCTAAACCTACAAGAAAAATCTATAGTTTTCACCATTGAAGTAAAACAGGATGAATGGCTACCTTTTCTAGATTTGAAAATCATAAGAACACCAACTGGATTACAATTTGGAATATACAGAAAAGCAACACATGTTGACAATTACATTAAATGCAACCCATTTAACCCAGTACAACTTCAATATGCAGTATTCCATAGTTTGGTTCACAGATTAATCAACATTCCGCTAACAAAAAAACAGAATATGAACAGGAGTATACTCACATACACCAGGTTGCCGAATTGAACAACTTACACAAATTTCATCAAAAAGTTGATCTACAGACACAAAAGAAACAAAAACTTAATGGACATTACTACGTTAAAAAAACTAGAAAACCCAAACACAGATATGACAAATTTACATTTCATCCAAAATACTTCAAAAAATTTGAAAAGATATTTAAGAGCTTCAACATAAAATTAGCCCCTCAGAACAAACACAACATCCGCATCTTACTAAACCACCCTCTAAAAAATAACACACCAAAAACTCAATTATCAGGCTTTTACCAAATGAGCTGCCAGGATTGTGACAAGATATACATTGGTAAGACCAAAAGGAATCTAGGAACAAGAATGAAAGAACACTTCAGAAATATTAAATTCAAACACATGGACAAGTCGGCCGTAGCACATCACTTTTGGTCTGAGAATCACAACATAAAACAAGAAATAGAACTGATCAAACAGGTAAAGAAACCTCTAGAGCTACAGATTTGGGAAAACATATTTATTACGAAAAAACAGGACCTCTTGATGAATTTTGAAATTCCCGCCGTAGATGACAAACTTACCAGAACATTAGATGACAGCACGACACCAAGCCAAATGCAGACACCGGAAGCATCATCAGTCAACCACAGAACTGACGCTAAGGAAGAAGTTCCCAGAAACTAGTCTTCATTAAAAAACTTGTAAGTGGAGAAAAGTATATACAAGATTGACTCATTTTCCTAATTTTAGTAATCATTCATTGTTTCTTTCTCATACTAGATCATTTTATCTGCATTTTCAAAGTACTTTTACTACATGAAAAATGCAAACGTAATTCAGAAAGTGCATTTACATGTCATAGCATTACCAAGGTTCGATTTCTCTTCTCATTCTTTCGATAGAGAGGCGCAAGAGAAGAGGTTGCTAAGCATGTGTGTAATTATGCTGGCTGACAAACCAGCCCAACTGCAAGTAGAACTCTGGTGGAAAGGTACGAATTGACCTGAACTCAAAGTGGTTGCAGACAGTACACTATCAAAACAATTAGCACATGTGTTTTCATCATAATGGTGTGATTATTTTCAATTGTTTAACAGTGTATTCAGTTATTCACTTACACTTCAGTGTTAATATGCAT
Source organism: Mantis religiosa (assembly GCA_030765055.1). Taxonomy (NCBI): domain Eukaryota; kingdom Metazoa; phylum Arthropoda; class Insecta; order Mantodea; family Mantidae; genus Mantis; species Mantis religiosa. Next base: position 34,205,594 of record CM060948.1, read on the forward strand.
ATTCATCTGTTCAAAGAGCTTCTTTTTTTCAAAAAAGAAAAAGAATTAACAGTGTTCAATATCTTTTAGAAAAAATTTCTCAGCTTTCAGCTTGGAAGAGCAGTGGGAAGTAAAGAAGCTTGGTAGGCTGGTACTTCCACTCAAATTAAAACAAGTGCAAACAAGCCAAGGTAAAGAAACTTTGCAGAGCTTTTAATGGAAATATAAAAGAAATAGTTGAATTTGCAGCTGCATTTCTTCAAATACGTTATTTTGTTTTCAATGCCTGCTATTGCTAACGGTAAAGATACCAACTGGAATTGCACTGGTGTCAGACCTAAGTTAACACAGAAATTTAAGAGCATGAGGAATCTATTGAACATAAAAATGCAATATTCTTATTCAAATTTATAACAGCTTGTAAAAACAGAAATTAGGCAACAACTTAGCTCAGCTTCCAAACAGTATATAGGAAGACAATGACATAATGACAAATTGTCATGTTCTATGGTTGTATATGTTCTGCAACAAGTGTAAACTTGCCTTACTTGGACTTAATGAAACTGCAGAATCTAACAATCCTGGAATATTCAGAAGACAAATTTCACTTCAGCTTTAGATAACAGATGTAACATAACACATGAATAATGCTACACCCAGCTGGGAGCAGGCCAGTCGCCAGCACTAGCCAGCCAGCCAACGCTGCCTCAACCACTGCACCGCCACACGAGCATAGTGGTAACCGGAGAGCCTCAGGACCTGCAAGCACGATACGTGCTGGCTGCAGCAGTGGCCATCAGCAATGAGGGCCGCACGCATCACCTCAACCTGAGGTCCGACACCACTCGTCCGGGTGGAGCTAGCCAGCCACGCGGAACTGGAAACTGCTTTATCTAACGGCCTGCCCTTATTAGGACAGGTGCTGCGCATTGAAGTCAGCCGACAGGACCGTCAAGCTCCATGCCGCTGCTGCTGTGCCTACGGGCATGCAGCCGAGTCCTGTGCAGCCGAGCCTAAGTGCCACTACTGAGGTGCTTCCAGCCTCACCTCAGTCTGCACAGAACATGACCTCCGCCGAAGTCGCCGCTACTGTGCCTCCTGCGGCGGGCACAGCCACTTCACCAGGCAAGCGCTATGCCCCCTGCACACCTGCAGGAAGGCAATGCCTGTCCCTCCTGCGCCGCCAACCACTCAGCAGCAGCTGAATGCTCAGCCTCACCAAATTCATCAACAGCCGGCAACACCAAACTACACCACCAGCCAGGAGCTGCTCAGGGAGCAAGTCCGGGCCCTAGGGGAGGCCGTTCAGGTTCTCCATTCAAAGTTCCTGGTCGTAATGGCCAAGATGACCAACTTGGAGGAACTTCTTACAGAGCTCAGGACTTCATCTGCACATCTAGCTACAGCACACACAAATCTCAATCAAACAACGCGACACACACACACTAATGCTTCGAAGACTCGTCAAGGAGGAAGTGGCAGTCCTCCAAACAATGTTCGACGGACCCAGCACCAAAGGTCGACACCAACCGCCGCAGAGACCCTACACTCATCAATAACCTTAATTCCTCATTCACTTCCAAACAAGACCGCTCACTACTCCCTGACATATTACCCAGAATCCAGTCACACCCCACTCCTAATAAGCAAGGGCGTAAGTTGGGCCTTGGTCATGCTTACGTCCTGCTGCCTTTCTCACCTTGGACCTGGCCTCGACCGGGCCAATATATCCCTTCCTTGAATCCGCAGGTGCTTACAGCGGTACTGCCACAGCACCACTCCTGAATACTCACCGGTGGAGGTTTTTTAGTGGGTAGGGCTGGCGGTTCGATTCCCCCACAGGAGTCCCACACTCCAATCCCAGGGTAAGTGCGTAACATGCATTTTTCCTCCACTCGAAAAAAAAATCTTTAAGGGCACATCTAAGGATATAAAGGATGATTTACTACAGTGTGGAAAATTACTACAGAGGAAATTAATGAAGAAATAAAGCAGATTTTGTGCCTGTGATAGTAGATGAAATTTCTGATGTATCTTCTAATTTTAAGTTGGTTGTGGTATTTTATGTTACATTCTTATAACAAAATTGGAATTCTATGGACTAAAAAATGAACATTTAAGTTAGTTTGCATCTTATCTAAATGAAAGAAAACACAGTGCTGAAGCAACTAGTGAAACTGGTTATGAAAAACAAACTTCAAACTTGAAAGCAGTAACTCATGGAGTACCCCAAGGTTCAGTGTTAGGGCCATTACAAATACAGTTCTTTTCGCTGATGACACTAGTAACCTGGTGACCAGCAAAAATTTAAATGAGTATAATTAAATTGAATTAGGTTTTGAACTGTATGTCATGTTGGTTTAAAGTGAACAAATTATCTGTGAATCTAGAGAAATTAAAAGTTGTTAAATTTATAACATAATACGTCACAAACTCAGTTAGAAATTGGGATTAATGATATGTTAATCGCAAAAACTATTTGTAGTTGGTTTATTGATACTTGTCACTCACTTTTTTATATTATTGAGAGACTAGTTTCAAAGGCAATAGCCTCCATTTTCAATCTCTTTCCAACTGGCATCTGTTGTCTGCTCTCTCTGGTGTGGAACTATGAACTTTTTTGTCAAATTATCTACTGGAGGTATTTCAAAGTTCATTACGCGATCCTTATATTTCCATATGAATATGTTCTGCCATATTGTCTATTTTGGTTTATCGCTCCTTTTATTAATTTTGGATTTGGATCAATGTCATGACTTTCATTCCAAAAATGAAATGCTACTGCTGACTTATCTTCTTGTTTCAATCTGATGTTTCTAAAGTGCTCTTTGTCTCTGGTTTTTAGATATTTAGTTTGACCTATGTAGCATTTTTCACAATTCTTACAATTTATCTGGTATATTCTGGATCTGTTAACTGATGGGATTTCATATTTTGTTTTTGAATTTAGCAATTTTAAAATTGAGTGTCCATTAGTAGGTGCCAAGATTACATTTTGTTCCTTGAAGATCTTTTTAAATTTATTAAATGTTTTGGGGGGATATGTGAATGAAATGAATTTGTTGTTGCTTTCTTTTTCTTTTGTAAATGTGGTTGCTTCCTTAATGATTTTCTTTAGTTTAGCATTTCTAATTTTCTTCAACACCAAACTTTTGTTGTATTCATTTTCTTCTGCTCTGTGTAGTATTGCTTTTTGTTCTTGACATATTCTTCTTTTTCCATGGGTATGTTGACTAGTCTGTGTGTAAGGCTGTTTAATATTGCATGCTTATGTATAATTGGGTTGTATCTATTATTTTTTATGTAATTTTCTGAATGTGTTGGTTTCCTATAAATTCCAAATTTTATTTTTGTGTTGTTCCTGATGATATTTAGATCCAAGAAAGAGAGTTGTCCATTGATTTCCTTTTCTATTGTGAATTTGATAGTCTTTTCTTGCAGATTGAGTAAATTTAATGCATCATCTAAATGTTTATTCAGTACAATTGCAAAGATGCCGTCAACATATCTACACCAAACTTTGAAGATACATGGGAAGGCATTTTTAATTTGTGTTTCAAATGCACTCATAAATAGTTAGCCAAAAAAGGTGAAAGTGGATTGCCCATTGATAACCCTGATTTCTGCTTGTAGTGTTTTCCATTAAAGCTGAAGAAGTTTTGTTCAATGCATATTTCTGTTAGTGAAATGTATTCTTCTGCTTCTATTGCTTCCATTTCTAATGTAGTTAGCCATTTTTTTAATACAGTCTGTAATTTTTATGTTGGTATGCTTGGAAATAAAGATGAGACATCAAATGAAACCAGTCTGTCATTTTTGTCCAAATTTCTATCTTTGATTTTTTTCTACCAGATCTAAAGAGTTTTTTAAATTTGCACTTTCAAATTTTGGGAAACTATTGAATTTATTTAGTAACCATTTGGCCAAATTATATGTGGGGGCATTTATGCTACTAGTGATAGGTCTCATGCCTTTCCCTGTTTTGTGAATTTTTGGCAGCCCATATACTCTTGGTAATGTTGGATTATCTACTTTAATTTTGTGAAATTCTTTTTTGTTGATTATTTTGCTCTCTTTTAGAGTTTTATTTGTGGTTTCAATGCAGTACTTTAATGGGTTAGTTTCTACTTTTGGGTAATTATTGTCTGCTAACAAATCTTCCATCCTCTTAGTGCAATCTTCTTTTTCCAAAATTACTAGTTTATTTCCCTTGGCTGCTTTAGTATAAATAACTGGTTTTTTAAGGGCTTTTATGATTTGGTTACCAAAATTAATTTTCTTTACATTTTTAACTGTTCTACTATTTTGGAGCATTTGTTTTTTACTGTGTTTCTATTTTCTTCATTAAGTGTTTGTGTAGCAATTTGGATGTCAGTAATATTCAGCAAATTCTAATCAAATTAATTAATCTCTATTATGTTCTCCATATAACAAAAAACACAAACAAACCTGAAAAGATAAAGTATCACTCATAAGCAGCATACACCTAACTCTAAAATATCAAATACTCACCCTATAGCATACAGATGTTTTAGATGATGTGTAATTCCTATTCTTTTAGCTTGATCTAAAACCATATGATGAGCATGATGATATGTTATTTCACTAGGCTTCCCAATTAATGCTGTGTATATTAGATTGTGTCCTGTTATCTTCTTATACAAATTTTCCAAACACAACAGAAATGCACCATGACCAAACCTGCAATGTGAGATATGTCTGATCAACTTACAATTTATATATGAAAAAAAGCTAAAAATAGTGATGTGTTAAGATGTATATACTTAAGACGAATCTGTACCAGTAACACTAACATCATGTTTTTTAATCTCTGTTAACATGTTTCGTGAATATGTTCCCATCTTACAAACATGTCCGATTGATCTGTGTTATTTCTGTTGTGGTGGTTGTCTACAATGGTGGCATGTGGTAGTGAAATGTTCCTGTGTGTACTTGGGTTAGGTAATGTCGGATAATGAATGCAATCGATGAAATAATGTTCAAATGAATCCAGGATAGGCAGAGCTTAGAGTTACCCGACATTCATATTTCAGGATAAGGGAAAACCCCAGAAAAAACAGAAAAAAACTTATCCAAATAACTTACCCTGACTGAGAATTTGCTCCTTTACAATGAACTGCTTACTCCTTTCAACCAAGTAAGAAAACGGACTGCATGTCACCTTAAAATACGTGAGATGACTATTTCTAGAATCTCTATAAAGAGAAGCAGCTACAGGCAGGTTCATCACGAATTGTAACTCCCGGAAAACAACGACCAATAGCATCTCCAATCACACAACTGGATAGTTTGCAATTAGATGCAATAAGGCGGCACATTTATGACTATTACACCCAAAAGGAGCATCCTACTTTTTTTTTTTTTTTTTGTAATTTATATCCTCCAACGTTAAGTCATCTTGGATGATGAATGAAATGGGTGAAATGATGCTCAAATGAGTCTGGGGTCCATGGAGCTTAGAGTTACCTGACATTCATCTATCAGGATAAGGGAAAACCTTGGAAAAAAACCTGATCCACATAACTAACCCTAACCGAGATTCAAACTCGGGACCTCTTGAATGTGAGGCAGACACGCTACCCTCTACACTACCGAGGCAGGTGACATCCTTTCTCCATGATCTGGGATTTGAGTTCAAAAAAACTAAATAATAAAAAACTGATACTCAAAAGATCAGATATTGTAGTGCTACAGGCTTTGTTTTTAAATACTAATTAAGAACTTGCATGTAATAGTGTGGATAGATGAAACCTGGGTAAGCACTGGCCATACTGTCGACACATTTGACCATGACAATTGACAGAGTCATTAATAAATTACTATTTAAAAAACTCACACCTGGAAGATGCTACAATGCAGTGAATGTGTGTTGAGGATAACTTATTTTTGTTCTTAAAGTAGCCTAATACAGATTAAATGTGCATGGTTTCATTGAGGTGAGATAAATTCAAACACTTGTTTAATTAAGTTGGAAATTAATTGTTTGTTCACATTAGCCATGTATAGGCTAAGGTTTTGGATAGAGTCAAAACTGAAAAATTCAATCCCATGGCTGGGATTTGAACCACGGATCTCCTGGTTTCCACACAGTCACTCTTACCCATTGAGCTACCATGGCCAACGTGCAATCATGATATTAAATTCTCCAACTGATTTGTGTATTTTCCCGGTAAACCACTAGGGGCTCTTGTATTCGAGATACACCGTTTGTGGCGACTTACAATTGTAAGTACTTGAGTCCCAGGCTTCGCCAAACTCTTATTGTTTAAGTTAGTTGATAGGAATTGTTCCTTTACACTAGCCGTGTATAGGCTAAGGTTTTGGATAGATAGTCAAACTGAAAAATTCAATACCATGGCCGGGATTTGAACCACGGATCTCCTGGTTTCTATCCAGTAAAATGTACTGTTTATACGTTTCGAGTACTGAGAGGATAAGAGAGGAAATGTTGCTATATGCTTCTCGGAAACATTGCAGCTCCCATGTAGAGAAACAGATGACCTTCATGTATCTTCTTTTAAAAATCAGACTGTAAGGTGTATGGTTGATATGTGTTGAGCAGAAATTATGAGACATTTCTGAGGAAGGTTATATTACACTAATTGCTGGCAAAACATTTTACATTTCAGTTACTTTTCAAGTGGTGGAAGGGAATGGCAGTGAAGTGGTTTTTAGAATAGACATTAATTATAATTAAATATAATTATAACTTTACCCAAGTTTTCATTCACCATTCGCCCACTGGTGAAGTGCAGCTGGAAAATGTATAATACCTATTTGCTCAGCAATATTACCTAGGCATCCATGCTTCCGCCATCCACTGAAGATCCATATTGCAAGCTAAGACTGGAATATGAGGGTGTGCTATCTCCACAGGAGGATGAGCCGGATTCCCATTTGTCATTAATGTGTCTATAATCAACTGAAGTGCAGTCTCCCACCTCACTGGTTCACCAAACAATACCACTGCTTCAATAGGAGGGAAGTATTCTGGAAATGTGCATGGCTGCAATGTTAAAAAAAAGAAATATCCTTCTCACCTTTAGCAACACATTTAAGTCTATTCCAATAAAGCTTACAAGAAAACTATATGTATTCACACCACTATGCACCTGAAAATTTGATGGTATAATGTCTGCTATATATAAACCATGTGCACCAAAAATCTGCTGCAGAATAGGAACCCAATGTCGTAACAAGAACTTATGGATATCTAGTGTTCGTAACAATAGCAACAGCTTTGTTTCCGGCTGAAGATGTGTATAAGTTTACACAAAATCGCGATCCTGGATAATTTATAAGAATTATCACCATTTCTTATAAGATAAGTGAAGTTTTAACTTACAAATTATTATATTTGTATAAATGATTATCTAGTTCATGGTGCACATAACTACAAAAAAATATTGAAGTTTTTGTCCATTTGCATCTATTCTCTCACCTCCTTTAGTCTATAGGATTATTTCATTTCCACTCTGTATGCTCAAACTAAATGTAATACATACAAATGAATAAAGTTAAATTTTCATCAGGACACCAGCAAGAAATAAGCCATTTCCTGTCTTGAGAAACCTTCCCAGAGGGGTGTTGTCACTACAATGATTTAAGTGGAAGGTACTGCAGCATTGTAGACTGGATTGCTTTGGGAGCACATACAGATTCTGGGATCGCATAGGAATAAAAAGGGAAGTAGACATCAGACATCTTATTTTATTGATTTAGTGGTGTTTGTATTAAAATTTTAAATGGCTTATTGGATTTTTCTACTTTATAAAAATGGCAGAGGGTTAAAAATTCAATTTATAGTCTAAAATAAAAACAAAGATCGTATGTTTTACAAAACACTTAATCCTTAAAACTCTTCCCTGCTGAAAAGCAGATTTGTTACCAAAAACTTTTCATTTATTAGATGTTAATTAGCCACATAGAAATACTTACAACACTTATTCTACGTTTATGATCCACTGCATCAAGTGCTGGAAAAGCATTGCGCATATCTTCTAGCGTTACAACTTCTTTGAAACCTAGATGATGAGCAATCTCCACTATAGGACCTTGTCCAGATATCAGAGTCCTTTTCTTATGATATTGTCGAAACATTCGCAGTGGTGAATGTGCCATCACTACTTGATCCTCGTGGATCTGTAAAGATATATTAAATACTGATGAGTCAAGTAAAAGCTTGTCAGTTTGTAATTATCCGTTCATCCATTATACAAAAATATACAAAATTCTGGAGTGTGCAGTGACCCGCCATAAGAGACGGAAACAGTGTAAACAGTGTGTAAACAGTGAGTGGAGAGTACCATGGGAATAGAAATCCAGCATACAGAGTGAGGATATGAAGCTTTGGAAGACAAAAAATAAAAGAAAAGGAGTGTTAAAAATAAGCCAGCAAATATAGTTAGCAATTATTAATTTTTAGATGAGTCGTATTTATTACACATCTGCTTCACTTTCGTACCTATTTACCCACTAGGTACGAAAGTGAAGCAGATGTGTAATAAATATGACTCATCTAAAAATTAATAATTTTTCGCTTCACTGTGGTGTTCCAATACAGTTAAATCTCGATATAGTTAGCAATATTAATTGCCATATTATTAGTAATTGGTGGCATAGAACAAAATCCAGGAGCCATGGATTTGCAATGCATCGAGAAGTTATTAAAAGAAATGCAAGGATGCCTGAGAAAGAGGATGGACAATAATACAGGAAGGTTGAAGGAAGCAATGAGAAAACAAACTGGAAACAACAAATAGAAGAATTGAGAAAGAAAATTGAAATTGTATCAAATAGGTGTGAACAAGGACAAAGAAAAAGAAACTGCATAATTTTTGGAGTAAAGGAAGAATATAGAACATGTAAAGCAGATATAAGGTACAAAATCATGGGAAGGAATCTCAGCATGGAAGTTTATGTTTGGAAAATCAAAGAAGCATTCATATTAGGGAAAAAAGATAGGAGAACAAGTAAAATTAAAAACTTTAAGCAAGAAATGGGAAGTGATACGAACAAAAAAATTAAATGGAACAAAAATCTTTATAGAGCAAGATTACACAAAGGCAGAGCAACAATTAATGAAGGAGTTCATTGCAAAAAGAAATGAAGCAAGGGCAGAGGGAAAGAAGGCCTTCATGAAAGGTTTACAATTATTTGTTGAGGGAGAAAACTGGAGCACAAGTGTCAGGATCAATGAACGGGAAAAAATTAGCATGCATCGGCACTCTAGCGAAAGAACAAGGCCAACATACTTTGAGGCAGTGGTGGAGGCAAGGAAAGAAGGGGAACCAGAGAGGGCGTGTTACGACTCAATGGCCATAATGTTTGGAGGGAAATACTGCATTGTGGGTGGAGCAGAAGAAGCAGACCACGAGGAGAGGAATACTGTAACAGAAACGGTTGGGCTGATGTCGGCAGCAGGAAGGGGACAAGTGAAGAAAAGAAAAAAAGTGGAGAAATGGAAGTGTTTATGACATTGTGAGAGGAGATTTAGTGGTGCCAGAGGGGAGGAAACTGCCAGAACTGAACAGGAGGCATGTGAAATAGCAAAGAAGGATAGATATAGCACAGGAAGAAATAGCAAGAAGGGATAGATTGCCGATAAACGGGATCAGGCTGTAGCGCTACAGCCTGCATCCCGTTTACTGGCAATCTATCCAGCAGATTCAGCAGAATTCTCGCCAAATACAACATCAGGACCATCCACAAGCCACCTCCGAAGATTAAACATCTGTTGAGACCAGTGAAAGACAAACTGGACTTCCAAGTTCCGGGAGTGTACCGCATTCCCTGTGAATGTGGGACACCATATATAGGACAAACCAGAAGAACCTTCGTTACTAGAATAATCGAACATGAACGGAGCATTCGTTTAATGCAAACTGAGAAGTCAGGGCTGGCAGAGCATTGTTTTGATAACGACCATAGAGCCAATATTCGGGAGATGACCATCTTGGCAAAATGCAACAGTTACTGGGAGCGAAGAATTAAGGAGGCTTTGGCGATTTCCTCTGAAAGGAGCACATTTAATCGTGATACTGGATTTCAGTTCAGCTACTCTTGGAAACCAGCCTTAAAAATGGAAATCCATCGAATTAAGAAGCAAAGATCAATACAGCTTGATAATAAAGTTAAGTAGTTACGTTTCTTTGACACAATTTTCTATACTCACTCTATCTCCTGACCTGGCATTTAATTTACTGAAGTCTTTTGTTCAGTAATGCAAATTTTGATAGTGTTTTGTCTTTATTTATAGTTGTGTTATATCCAGTATTTCATTTTGTGGTTATAACATTTTATAAATATCCTGATGATGGGAGAGATGCACACTCCCGAAACGTTACATTTAATCATCTTTTCACCTGGCTCGCTGCCCGAGAAGAAAGTGAGCGTATTCGTCGCCAGGAAAGCTTCAGGTCTTATTTTAAGGAAGGTAGTTGTTAGATTTCTATGAAACAAATAATTTAATAATACGTAATGGTGAAGTACAGGAAGATAAAGAAGGGGAGTTTATGTTTGTAAATGCAAATGGTCAAAATATTATAGATTATATAGCACATAGTGAAATAATGGAGGGAAAAATCAGTAATTTTAAGGTTAAGAATGTGATGATAAATAGTAGTCACTTACCATTACAGCTAGAAATCAAACAGATCAGAGGGACAGGAGGAAGGGAAGGAGACAATAAATTAAAAGAAACAGAAATATTTAAATGGAAAGATGAAAAGGAGGAGAATTTCTTAGTAGATATGAACTCAGAAGTAGGCCAAAAATTAGAATGTGGAGTAATGATGGCCACAAAAGAGGAAAACATCAGAAAAGTATTTGATTTATTAAAGTTACCAGTATCTAATGCAATGGAGGTAACACGCGAGGAACAATATGTGGCTTTGAAATTCTGCTTTCGTCTCAACAAATCTTCAGTTGAGGCCTATACAATGTTACAGGAGGCCTATGGATAGTCTGTTCTTCCCTACAGTACAGATCAAAGGTGGTTTAAAATGTTTAAAGAGGGGAGACAAAGGAAAGTGGACCCTGTGCTCTAGTTACTGCTCTTACGGAAGAAAACATCAACACTGCTGCTGCCATTGTGAGAGAGGATCGACAAATTACCTTAAGATCACTTTCTGAAATACTGAACATTTCATTGGGTGCCACCCACATGTTGGTGACAGAAACATTACACATGAGACATGTTTGTGCGTGATGGGTTACAAGACTGTTGATTCCCGAACAAAAGGACATTCGCATGCAGGTCTACATGCAGTTGAAGTTGATGTTAGGAAGATCCGGAGTTTCTTTCAAACATAATCACTGCTGATGAAACTTGGCTACATCATTTTGATCCTGAGAGCAAACAGCAAAGCTCATTGTGGAAATCTCCTTCATCACCAACTCCCAAAAAAGCAAAAGTGGTTGCATCTGCTGGGAAAGTTATGGTCATCTCATTCTTTGATATTCATGGAATGGTTTATCAGATGATGTACCTGCACACGTATCAGTAACTGTACAATACTACAGGGATGTCCTGAAAACATTGCAAGTTCATATCAGGCACAAATGACCACATTTCCGTGAAGTAGGCTGGAAGCTGCACCACGATAATGTGCGGCCACATATTGCCAATGTTGTTGCTGAATATCTTGCAAAAATCAACGTGAAGTGTATCCCTCACCCTCCCTATAGTCCGGATTTAGCCTCATGTGACTTTTTTCTATTCCCTAACTTGAAGAAACGCCTTCGTGGGAGGCATTATCTATCATCAGAAGCAGTGGTGAAGGCTGCGGAGGCAATTTTGAAGGATCTCTCAATAAATGGTTTCCAGCATGTCTTTGAAGACTGGCAGAAAAGCAGGGGACAAGTGCATCGCATTCAGGGGAGACTATTTTGAGAAGGACCATCAAAATTATGAGGATGAGTAAAGGTATGTTGTCAAAAAAATGCAAAGAGCTAGTAGCATGGAGTCAGGAAGTATGGAAGAAAAAATGGGCAAAGATACAAAATGAGCTGATAGCCATAAAGATGGTTACAAGGAAAAATGAAAGTAGAAATAGAAATATAGGGAACTTGTTTTGGAAAGCTAAAGAGAAATGGTTCAGAAAAGCAAAGGGGGGGAAAATAAAATATGCTGGGACAGCAAGCGGAAACGGACAGCAAATTAGAGTAGAGGATGGAAGGGTGACTATGCTACTCAGCAAAGCTAAAAAGGCCTGCGAGCCAAGCAGGCTGAGCTAGCAGGGTTAAGAAGGAAAACGGCACCAAAATTTATACCATTAGACTAAGAAATATGTATGTAATGTAGATAAAATATTGTAAATAGCAAGTTGTATAAATAAATTAAATTTAATACAAAATTCTTTCTGTATAAAGAGCACTTCATAGAACTATTTCCAGAAAATTTAAGATCAACATTTTATTGGTTGCATAAGTATCTTAAACATATGGTATTTTAATCAAAATTATTACAGCCATGTTTGAGAAAAACAAAAACTATAAAAAATTATAGCATAATGGTAAAAGGGTAGTTTGGGCTAGGGACTTCTTTGAAAAATTGTTGATATTTATCCACATTTTATTTTTAAATTATGACATTCACAGGCATACAAAGAACTTCTTTCCTAAAAATTAACATTTTTGAATTATGGGTTCTCAAAACTTTTATTTCTGGTAAAATCTCAAATAAAATTTTTGTGTAGAATGCAATACTCTACTTGGTATATAGTAGAGAATACAATAATTTCATTTTAGCAGATTGTATTTTTGCTGGTATTTTCTACTAAGGTCTTGCGCTCACAATAATAAAGAGTAAAGGACTTCCATCAATAACATTTCTTAACGGTATCCCTTCTTTATTTAATATAGTTCATTTTATCAAATTAAATATTTTAAATTATACTTTAATTTTATATTCTGATTAAAACCTAAAATGGAACCACCGAGTATTATCTTTGCTCTTATTGGATATTTTCCAGTTAATATTACTATTTTTATTTGTTTTTAAGCAGCTGCATAGACCATAATTTTTCATTTACAAGGTATTTTCAAAAAGAAACCAAACTTTTGCTTTATTCCTTATTGTACAACATTGTAAGCACTATTCCCTTTCAATAGTCCCCTCTACTGACAATACACTATTCCCATCGTTTCTTCCATTTTTGACATACCTCCTGGAAGAAATTTTGAGCAGATGACGTGCAGATCTCCCATTGCATTGTCCTGAAACTCCTCTATGGTTCAGAAACGATATTCTTTCAACATTGTAAAAACTATTTGTAGTTGGTTTACTGACACTTGTCACTTATTTTTTTTTTTTTTATATTATTGAGGGACTGGTTTCAGCTGTTGCCTCCATTTTCAACCTCTCTCTAACTAGCATCTGTTGTCTGCTCTCCTCTCTCTGGTGGTGGAACTATGAACTTCTTTGTCAAATTATCTACTGGTGGGATTTCAAAGTTTATTACGCAGTCCTTATCTTTCCATATAAATATGTTCTCCCATGTTGTTAGTTTATTTTGGTTTAACATTCCTTTTGATAATTTTGGATTTGGCTCAATGTCATGATTTTCGTTCCAAAAATGAAATGCTACTGCTGACTTTTCTTCTTGTTTCAATCTGATATATCTAAAGTGCTCTTTGACTCTGGTTTTTAGATATTTAGTTTGACCTATGTAGCATTTTTCACAATTCTTACAATTTATCTGTTATATTCCAGATCTGTTAACTGATGGGATTTCATATTTTGTTTTTGAATTTAGCAATTTTAAAATTGAGTGTCCATTAGTAGGTGCCAAGATTACATTTTGTTCCTTGAAGATCTTTTTAAATTTATTAAATGTTTTGGGGGGATATGTGAATGAAATGAATTTGTTGTTGCTTTCTTTTTCTTTTGTAAATGTGGTTGCTTCCTTAATGATTTTCTTTAGTTTAGCTTTTCTAATTTTCTTCAACACCAAACTTTTGTTGTATCCATTTTCTTCTGCTATGTGTATTATTGCTTTTTGTTCTTTGACATATTCTTCTTTTTCCATGGATATGTTGACTAGTCTGTGTGTAAGGCTGTTTATTATTGCATGCTTATGTATAATTGGGTTGTAGCTATTATTTTTATGTAGTTTTCTGAATGTGTTGGTTTCATGTTTCTTTCAACATGTTTTTCAGTTTGAGAAACAGGAAATAGTCTGCTGGGACCAGGTCTGGTGAATATGGTGGATGGGACATAGCGGGAATGTGGTGTTTTGCTAGATAGCTGCAGACAAGGAGTGACGCATGAGCTGGCACATCGTCATGATGAAACATCCGATTCTGGTTTTCCCACAATTCAGGCCTCTTCCTGTGCACAGCATTCCTCATGCACACTAGGATTCCCTGGCAAACTTCCCTGTTTACTATCCTACCACGTGGCCAAATTCATGATGGATGCCTTTATAGTCGAAAAACACAGCCAACTTCACCTTATCTTTGACGGACTCATATGTGCCTTTTCTGGAAGAGGTGGTCCTTTGCCCATCCACTGCAACAACTGCATCTTCATTTCAGTATCATAGCCGTACACCCACGTCTCATTGCATGTCATGATTCTTAAGTTTTCATTGTCATTAACAGCAGCAAGCAGCTCCTCACAAATTTCAACATGGTACAAATCTTGCACTGGCATGATGCATCTCAAGCTTTTCACTCAAAATATGATGGCATGATCCTACACTGATGCCCACCTCATCAGAAACTTCCCAAACAGTTAAACAATTTCCATGAATCACAGCATGAACTCTATCCACATTGCTGTCTTCTGTTGATGTGGAAAAGCATCCAGACTTGGAATTGTCACAGACCGACATTCTGCCCTGTTGAAAATGTTTCAACCACTCATAGCAATGCATGTTACTCTTACAATTCTCCCCATATGATTGGCTAAGCTTTTTGTAAAACCTTTGTGAAAGTTTTGCCAAAGTTTGTAGTAAAATTTCATACACACAGACTTTGTTCAAGCTCCTTCATTGTTACAATTCCTTTCTTGGAAGTGTTGAAAACAGTGTTGCAATAAATTAAATTTAAAGGGAGTCGATTAATGACACTAAACAATACTTTTAAGTTTTCCCAGAACATGTTTCAGAGACTTTACCTCCATCGTCAACCGCGCATTACTGGTTCTCAGTGGTGTAGCTGGCGATATTTTGTCATAGGTCTCCTCTGATGGCAGTTTGAGGAACTTGCTGAACAAATCTAAAAACATACATCTACTAAAACATACATCAGGAAAACAAGAACTGTCCACATGAGAACAAATCTTCATTTCAAAAAATAGGAACAAAGTATTCAATTTCGACATCCCCCAGAAAGATTTGTTCAGCAAGTTCCTCGAACCACAATCAGAGACCTATGAAAAAATATCGCCAGCTACACCATGAGAACCAATCGATGTCCGGTTGACGATGGCGGCAAAGTCTCTGAAACATGTTCTGGGAAAATTTAAGTGTTGTTTAGTGTCATTAATCGACTCCCTTTAAATTTAATCCTTCATTGTTACTTTGTCACTAATCTGATTAACAGGCTACACATGCTTACTTCAGCAGCTGTGGTTGACTTGCTAACTGTCCAAGCGAAATGTGACAAATGGCAGTTTGTTATCTAAACCTGTGGCTAGGTGTGTTCAATAGTTGCAGCACACTCTCGTTGCTGGTTGGCATGCTATTTTGAAAGTTTGGTTTCTTTTTTAACACACCTCGTCTTCTGAACACAATATGCACCAATCTGTTCAAAAGTAATTATTTCTTATATGCATATACGAAATTATTTCTTTATATGAACTGTATGGTACGCATTTTTAGAGAAGACAATCTCTTTAATTACTCAGTTATAGGCTATTAATGCTCTAGTTAAAATCTTTTTAAAACACTTGCCAGCATTTAAAAACATTTAATGCTCCACTTGCTTAAAATCACACCAGACTAGTTTCAGATAGACCTTTTTATTTTTTAGATTTAACCAATTAGGTCATATTGGATGATGAATGAAATGGGTGAAATGATTCTCAAATGAGCCCAGTGTCCATTGAGCTTAGATTTGCGTGACATTCCTCTTTCACGATAAGAGAAAAAAAACCTGGGGGAAGAAACTTTACCCAGATATCTCACTATGACTGAGATTTGAACTTGGGACCTCTTGAACGTGAAGCAGACATGCTGCCCTCTACACTATGGAAGTGGGCAGGGAGACATTATCTCTATCCTCAGATGGTTGGCCAACTGAAGATGGGACAGAATGTCTCTCTGAAACTAGACCTGTTTGATTTTAAGTGGGGTAGTGTTTTTAAACGTTGACAGATGTTTCACTTATTTAAATATTTACCTTCCTCATCAATTTCATTAGATCTTTTGATGTGTTTCATTTATCATTAGTATTCCAAGGAGGATAGCAAAGTAAAAGTACAGTGAAGGTTTATACTCATAGAATTTGCTAAATAGTAGGTTTAACTAAGTAGAAGTGATTATGTTTTCTAGAACAACTTCATTCCTTGATTTCCCTTGTATTTTTTCACTGACTATGGAAACCTCCTCCACATAAATGCATAAAATAGTTGTCAAATGTGTAACAAACACGGATTTAAGGAAGCTCTACTGCTTAACAAATTGATACATTCATAAAAACCTATGGGCTTGTGATTCACCTAGTATATATTTTGAACATACTGGAAACAAGAGGATGAATATGCCTATACAAATCTGTTACTCACAAAAATTGCCATGCAGTTTTCATTTTTCATATGTAGTCTCTTTATATAAAATTTGGACAACTTTTATTATATGTGAATATTCTATTCCTGAATGACTGGATGTAAAAAGAACATTACATATCTTAAAATTGTTTCGCAAGTTTATGCATTTCATTTCTCACACTATAAGCTCTGTATACTTTTTTATCAAACCCCTCTTCATCAAATATTAAGATATTCCCAAAATAATTTACAACATCCAAGGTTATTGCTGAACTTTTGTTTTCCAAGCCAGGCATAGGAAATTATGAGAGCTGGACTTGTTAAATATGCAGCTTATATAAAAATGATGAATGATATGCACGTGTTGCCAAAAGCATTTGATGTCCTTAATGCTAATACCCTAATAAAATATTGGTCAAATGCCCTTGCATCCTATGTTTTTTTTTTAAACACTACTCTAAATATAACGCTGGTAGCTCAATGGTCTACAGCAACCACAGAAACCGGGAGATCCGTGGTTCAAATTCTGGCTATGCACTGAATTTTTCAGTCTGACTCTACCAATTCAAACCTTTCCCTACACATGGGTGGTATGGAAGAACAAATAATTTCCATTAATGTATTTACTCAATGTACTTTTAGATTGTAAGACTTGAAGGTTTCACGACGAGCATTACTAATCAAGGCTTCGCGGGTGATCAGCCGTGTCAAGTTAATAAAGGTCGATCTTTTGGCCATTGCAAACTCCATGGCCTTCTTCAGGATCTGATGAAATGACTGAATTCTTCTCACTATATATGATCAAATGGTGGGTGGGGCTTGTGCTGCCCTGGCCAATGAGCGGTTGATGATCTGTGATTGGGCCGGTTGGTTTGAGCTATGTTTTCTGTTCGCTACTGTTTTCTCGGAGGTTGGTCTTTCATCTGGTGTGACTAGAGTTGCTGTGTTCACTGTTTGCCTGCCTGCACGGAGCCCTCCAAGCCCTTGACAACAGCCAAGGCAGCCCGGGAGTCCGAGGGCCTCCCACCGTGTCCTACAGGTGCAGTGACAGCGGGTGACTGCACATGGAGTAGGACACTGACGGCACAGTGCAAGGACTACGGCAATGACGAACTGCCACGCCGGAACAAAGGACAACCAAACACATTGTTTGCATAGCATGCCACATACCAACAATTGACGAAACTAGGACTATAAGTAGGATAACTAGTAATCATAGCATTTCTAATTCAACTAACAGGTCATCAAGGCCTGAGCTTTAGTATTACAATGCAGATATGCATAAGCAGCACATAAAACTTATATGAATATTTAGCTCTTTACTCTTAATACTAATAGGTCTACCCGGCCTGAGCCATAGATACACAATCTAATTACGCATGATTAACACTTGGTGGTGCCTAAATTTCATGGTCACCACCAAGAAGCAATGTTGACATGCTCGCATGCAACGCATGCCAGCTTAGTAGATTCCACATACTAACCGGGGTGCTATGCAGGACCCGACTAAAAAGCATGATAATAAATGCACAGAAACTAATCTAAGATGCACGAAACTAACATGTGGAGGGTTTTTTTTAGTGAGTATGCCTGGCCCCCTCAGGGCACAGGGACCCTCACACTGTCGGCCATCGCATGTAGGCTGTCACCTGTAACTGGGTTTTTCCCCTCCATGGTAAAAAAAAAAAAACTGTTTGCCAAGGTGTTTTCCTGGAGGTCCATTCTTTGTCCGGGGTGACTAGGGTTGCTGTAAATGTAGGTGTTCCTAATGGCTGTTGTCCACGTACAGCTCAGTTGGAGCCCGCAGTCTCTATTGTCATTCTGTGACAATATTGTGATTGTGATTTGGATGGCTTCCTTGATGATTCTGTCCCAATATCTGCCAGTGTGTTCTAATACTTCGGTGTCTTCAAAGTTAATTTTATGTACTGCCTCTACGCAATGCTTGGCCACTGCCGATTTATCCGGTTGTAGCAAGCGAATATTGCATCTGTGTTCCTTGCACCTTTCTTCTATTGTGCATCCCGTTTGACCTACATACACCTTACCACACTCGCAGGGAATCTTGTGCACTCCCGGGATCTTGAGATGGAGAGGATCTTTTATCAGTCTTAAATATTGTTGGAGTTTCTTAGGGACCATGAAGAAGGTCCTGATGTATCTGGCAAGGATGCGGGAGATCTTGTTAGAAACCGAACTCGACCTTTATTAACTTGACACGGCTGATCACCCGCGAAGCCTTGATTAGTACTTTTAGATTGCTGAAAGACTCAACACATTCAAAGTTTTATCACTTTTATCTCAAAGCACTATTTTATCACTAATGCTCTTGTTGCATCCAAAGTACTAAAAGTGTATAATTTGCCACAAATGTGAAAAGCTCACATTTGTGGCAAATTCTACACTTTTAGTACTGGCATGACTGGCATGAAATGCTTTTACATAATTCATAAAGCGTAAGAATATTGGAGATTGTATTCTCTTTTCTTCTCTGTCATATGTTGTAGTAAAAAGATAAAATGTCTTACAATTAATACCTTCAACCCAGTACACTCTGTAGAATTTTGTTATATGCACTTTCAACTAAATAGTGCATATGATATGAAATAAACAATGAAGCCGAGACATTCTTAGAGATCCTGGTCATCAATAATAAATGTACTGCTGCAGAATTCTTAGCAGCTTACCTGCGGATGAGGGTCTAAGATGAGCATCCATCAGGTATGTATAGCACCACAGCCAAGTTACTGTAAATGAAGTGAAGTCCACAAGCACTTGTTCTGTATAAGATGTTGCCAGATATGCCATCTGAGAATAGTTGCTGCAACGATGGTCAAAATGTTGTACTATCAATGAAAGGCATTTTTGAACCTGGAAGCTGTATAGTAATGTAAAGCCAGAAGTATAGATCCATAGGTTGAGATTTCATTAGATTTAAGTTATTTACATGTGAGACAAAAACATATTTTACATTGCAGGGAAGAGTCAGAAGTTTAATATATGTAAAGAAAAATAAGCTCAATATATTAGTGCTTTGTTTGAAAAGGCAATTTCATACTGATCAAAATTAATGCAATTATATCCCAAAGAAGAAGAAAAAGGTCTTAAGAACCAAGAAATAAATGTTTTATTTTCTCTCTTTACTCTTTTTTCCTTTTGTAGTCCTAACCTTTGTGTATATTTCAAAAGACAGAAAAATTAATTTAATGATAACCTTAACACCAGAGGAAAATTTGGATGTTAAACATGTAGTCTTCCGAGCAAGAGTATAATTATTAACAGAAGATGCAGCACTCCTAACAGAAAAATCCCATTTAAGATATTCACTCTGCTGAATGAAAACTATTATACAACATGTAAAATAATTCTGAAGACAGAACATGCTAAGCTCAAGATTTGCCCATATAATAGCCAGCTGCAAAGTTTAACATGAATACAACAGAAAAAAATTTAACTACCATGCAAACATTTTTATTTGTCCCAAAATACATGAAAATTGCTTAGAAATACACAAAGACAAACATTAACTTCTTATTCTTGAAGGACACACATTTATATTTCAAGTTTATATGACACTGGTATCCATATCATAAACCATCCCCTGAACAATAGACAAATTAAGTTAGAGGTATTTTTGTTCTAGTACCAGTAGTGTTTTTAAGAAACACATTTTTATTATATGCTTAGAATAGGGAGGATAAATCCATACATCACATACAGCATACAGACAACTAGTTGCAGAAAACATACTTTAATCAACATCAATCTTATTAAACACTGCTTATTTTAACATCAAACATTAGTCATGCCATCCACAAGCATTCTCATAGAACATGAAACCTAAAAATTCAGCTTTTTAAGTAATACTGAGTCAATTAACACTTAACTTGCATAATTAAAACCCTCACTTATGACAGGACATGCTTTGCAACCTTGACTGCCAGAAGTGTTACTGGTATCCTGAATGGATTCTTAATGTCCCTCAACTAGATATTTAATGAACCTATATTAAGGATTTAGAGTTCATAAAGGCTAGTTCACTTTACTTTCAAAAAGAATTTTTCTCATATACTGAATTATTTTGGTTACACAGGCTTTATAAGATGGACATTGTTTTCTATGTTAAGATTATGATTCCAAAAATACGCTGCTGCCCGTGACTGTCTTGGATTTATATTTGGAGTGCCTGTTATGTTCTCTCATTTGGGTTCCAATGCTTCTGTTTTATATATACACAATGTTCATTTTTATCTGTGATTTTACCGTGCAAAATTTGAAGTCATCAATAGCATCGCTGATGGGGTGAGTTTATATACGTTTCCCCTAACAGCTTGCGATCGTACTTGATGTGCTGACAGCAGCTTTGAGGACTCCTTCTACCGGCAGGTAAATACACTATTTGAGAGGTGGGTCTGCCCACGTAATATAAAGGTGTGTCATTTCGCCTGGTGCGTAGATACAATAACTGTTTTTGAAAAACTACACAGTGGCCACAATGGAAATCTTTACATGGTAATAAAAACAACAAACACTGGCTTTACATGGTTTTATTTTAAACTTCTCTGTACAATTAATACTTGGTCATATTTCCCTTAACTTCTATCACCTTCATGAGTCTCCTGGGCATTGAATCTGCTAGATTTTCAAAATATTTTTGTCCATTTCCACTCAAAACTTCAACACCTCCTGCAGCTCCGTAATATTTGATGGTTGCAACTCTTCTATTTTATTTTTCATTTGATCCCAAGCATTTTCTATTGGATTTTGGTCAGGGAGTTACCAGGCCAGTGAAGTACAGGTATATTATTGTCTTTTAGGAACTTCTGAACCATCTTTGTGCTATGAGCAGGGGCACCATGATGCATAAAGAACTGACACTGATGAATTGGCCAAAATGTGACCATATGCTGTTGCAACACTTCTAAATAGTTACTTCCCTTCATTGTTGCATTTTCAGGTAGAAAGTATAAGACACCTCTACCACAATTACCACTAAAGGCACCCCATATCATCACACTTTCTAGATGTTTAACAGTTTTGACCGTAAGCTTTGGATCATACCGTGACATTTTTTGGCCTTCTCACCTTTTTGTTCTTGCCTCTGACTAATTTGAAATGGCTTTCATCAGAAAACATTACTTTGTGCCATTTTTCTGATGTCCACTGCTGATATGTTTTGCAGAAATGTACTCGTTTCTCCGACAGAGCTTCAGTGAGAAGAGGCTTCTTGACAGTACACTGAATTGGTAAACCTAAGTCTTTTTGAAGCTGATGCTGAATGGTCCGGATTGCAACACTTTTGAGCAGTCCTGGGTGATTCTTTTTTAAACCTGCTGCTGTAATCCATGGATTAACTATCACTTCACGTTTTAGAAGGTCATCAGTCCGAGAAGAAGTCTTTCTTTTACCACCTGAGCCTGTCTTTCGGGTTGGTATGGTGCCATGTGGAGAAGGTGCTGCTGTGTTGTTAGGTCATAAATGGCTTGTCTTGAAACCTTTAAATCAGCAGCTATACAAATTACCAACGTACCTACCTCTAACAGAGTTAAAGCACAAATTTTCTCCTCACAAGTGAGCTTCTTGCATCCCATTTTGTATATTGGCTGCAGAAATACACACCTTCAAAAACAGCACTGATATAAAAAGGTCAGATGACAACACACAGTAAACAACTTGCTTTATAGCAAATACCAGAGGCTGACTGAGACCTGGACTGCTAATGAAAGGAAGTTGCTGCTGTGCACTCAATCATGTGATTTGCAGCTCCACCCGCTTTTTTTTTTTTTTTTTTTTTTTTTTTTTTTTTTTTTTTTTTTTTTTTTTTTTAGTGATGGGAGAAGAACAAACTGACTGCATTGTGTATGTAAAGATTTTCCTTGCATTTAAAATGTAAAGATTTCCATTGCAGTGACTGTATAATGCAATGCAAAGCTAATTATGTAGTCATAAAAGTATACCATGAAGAATATACAAAGAATATACACTAATTTATTTTTTATTCCTAGAACATGTTCTGCTAATTTTCTGGTTTGTAATGAAGTTACATTGTGAGAAAACTGTGAGTGATAGAAAAGAATTGAGATCAAATTGAAATATTTCTATTTTATGTGACAGGTTTACAATATACATGTATGTCTACTTTAACAGAAAAACAGATGTTCATTGTGAAATAAGTGTTCATTGATTTATCATTTCCTATATTCTTCATGGTCTACTTTTATGGCTGCATAATTAGCTTTGCAGTGCACTGCATTGCAGTATATAGTTTTTTTTATAAACAGTTATCGTCTACGCACCTTTATATTACGCGGGCAGACCCACCTCTCAAATTATATATTTACCTGCCAGTAGAGGGAGGCCTCAGAGCTGCTGTCAACAAATCTAATATGATTGCACGATGGTAAGGGAATCGTATATACACTCGCTCCATCAGCAATGCTATTGATGACGTCAAATTTTGTGCGGTAAAATTACAGATAAAAATGAACACTGTGTATATTTTCCATAATGCATTTTCCTGCATATCCTGTACTTCAATATTGTATTTTAGGTATGGTCCATTTATATGTATAATTGTTTTTAGCATCCTGGACAGAGTTTGTAAACAAAAGCTGAGAGTCAGTGCTACCAGCATAGAAAGTTCTCAAGATCTATGTGCTGCTACATTACTTTATGCTTAATAATTTGTCAATTTGTAGAATTACACCAAGAGAGAATATTAAAAATGAAACACAGACACAATATGGTAATAATATGGTAGCCCATTGCAAATGCTTGAATTACATAATGGTAATGAGAAATGTTAGACATTAGAGTGTGAACTAAACTTTTTTAAACACACATATTGGAAACAAATTATAATTTTAAATCTTTTATAACTCTGAGGGTCTAAAAATGCTTTGGGAGTGGGCTGCACATTAACCCCCTCCCTGGCTATGGACCTATAAACATAAAATTAAAAAAAAATTAAAATAAAAAAACAGCATTAACAGCACATATTAGGTATAATCACTTCGGCAAACACATAACCAAAACATATGGGAAACCTTTTAAAATAAAACACCCCGACAAATATTGAAATGTTCACCTACAATAACCCTTTATACAGTTTCATTAGATGTCCAGCAGAGGAGCTTCAAGAATTGTAATGGGGCACCAACAACATTTAAGGAGTCAAGTTTGGCTAAAAAACATACACTTGTGTTATAAGTAAGGAGTTTACAGAAGCGCAGTAAGTGTTACGTACCATCCGTAAAAACCGCCACACATAATAACAATGGATTTAAGCTATATAAACTTAAATGTTACATAAGATTATAAATTTGCCTATGTACTACTTTCTTTTTCCAATTTACATACTCCAATGTTAAGTCATATCAGATGATGAATCAAATGGGTGATATGATACTCAAATGAGCCCAGGATCCATAGAGCTTAGAATCACCTGACATTCATCTTTCAGAATAAGGGAAAACCCCAGAAAAATTATCCAGGCAACTCAACCTGACCGAGATTTGAACATGGTACCTTTTGAACGTGAGACAGACATGCTACCATCTACTCTACCGAGGCATACTATTTTCCAGATTGTTTTTATACCTACTAATTAAATCATATAAATCCTTTATATATTGATGTAACACAACTTAAAGTAATCACTACAATCAAACAACAGGAAAGCACACATGAAGCAAACATCAGAATTATTGCCTTAAACACATAAGTATGACATCAATGCTATATTCCACATTTACTGCACTCAACATAAAACTTTCATATAAAATATATTAAAAAAGTACTTAACCATTTTATGAGCATAAAAATCTCATAAAATCCATGTAACTGTTTGAAAGTAATGAGTCGGTAATTCAAACACAAACATCACTCAAAATATCCTTACTTGGACATGTTTCGGAGAACGGTTTGTCCCCATCGTCAGCAGTTATCCAACTGGTTGGATCCGTGGTTTACTGAAGTGGGCTGGTTGTCTGTGGTGGCATCTGTTGACTGAGATGAACTTCGAAAGAGAGTTTTCAGGTGGCAATTCGAAATTTAAAGTATACTGTTTGTTTTTTTATAATTAGCAACTTTTCGCAAACATCGAGTTCGGCTGCATAACTGGCTGGCTTTAATAGTTTTATATTTGGTACAATTTCATGATTGGTAGACCTGAAAACTCTCTTTAGAATAAATATTAAAAGCAGAAGCATTATTAACAGTGAAGTATTCATTTTTGAGTTTGATTATTGAGTCACTATGTTTACATTCAACTTCATAACAACATAGTAAGTGAAGTTGTGTGTACTCATTAATCAAACTCTCTTTGGAAGTTCACCTCACAGTCAACAGATACCACCACAGACAACCAGCTCACTTCAGGAAACCACGGATCCAACCAGTCGGATAACTGCTGACGATGAGGACAAACTGCTCTCCGAAACATGTCCAAGTAAGGATATTTTGAGTGATGTTTGTGTTTGAATTACCGACTCATTACTTTCAAATGTTAAATACATCACTATTAAATTTTAGATGAGTCGTATTTTTTACACATCTGCTTTCACTTTCGAAAGTGAAGCAGATGTGTAAAAAATACGACTCATCTAAAATTTAATAATTTTTCGCTTCACTGTAGTGTTCCAATACAGTTAAATCTCGAAATACATCACTGTTTCTAACCTTTTGCTTCAAATAATATCCATGTACCTGGTTACAATTTAAATTACTTTAGGAAAACAGAGACAACATTATAACACTTGGACACATAAATACACCAATATTCAGGTTCTGCATGATTTCATAACCTTTATCAAACATACACAATATTGACAACAAAAAGGAGTTTACCTAGCATGTAGTTTCCTGACTAATTCTGTCTTCAAAATTATGCACCTTTCTGAAATTCTTACCCAAAAGATAAAGGTTGTTCTCACACCACTCATATTTCACCATTGTAACTGGAAACAGTATCAAAACTCATTAACAAATCTGCCACAGTTTGCTGAACAGACTGTGATACTTTGTTACCACCATGTGTCAGCCAATATCTCAAACCACCTGAATTTCTTCACCAACATTTTGGAATATATGAAAACAATCACATTGCATCTTACCATTTAATCATTATTTGCATTAAGTTGCACAAGCCATTATTTGTGAATACCGGAATTCAAAAATAAATCAATTACTTGGATAGTATCATTTTTACTCAAAATATATCCAGGGTTCTAACTACATTCACCTATAAAATTATTTTGAACTGAAATACCTTTTGGTAACAAATAGTTAACAATAGCATTAATTTTAATCTATATACAGTAGCGGCTCATGGAGTAAAATTGTGGGTGTTCACAAGACCTATACTTAAAATGCACACTAGCACTATCTGCTACTGCTACCACCACTACTTCTAGTGAGTGCTAACTCAAACGTCCTATAAATTTTATACAATTTATTAGCCTAGAAAGAATGCATCTATTCCTATCAACTTGCTCATTGTGTCGCTTTACTGACAGTCAGTAAGCGCTGTCCAGCGGAGCACTAATATTCACACGTCCAAACATGGCGAACTGAATACGTGCATTCTTATGTGAGTGTGAATTCCCGTGCTTCTTTATCTTTTCACTTAGATATACCAAGTTGGCACCTACTACTTTTGTCAAGTTACTCTCTTCAGATCTAAACATTAGGCACGGAAAGCAAAAAGCGCTGCAACCGCATAGCCATTTACAGGTTGTGTATACATTGTTGTTAAATTTGAGCCTGTAGTCCCGCTTCTGATTTTTGTAACACGCTCAACTCGGCTGCGGACGTCCTAGTTGCTTGATTACAACTTTTTCTTCCTAACTCAGTTTATCTGTTTTACTTCTTAAATGGAATCCACCGAGTTCATAGCTACCTCTTGAGAGAAGTTCAACAGTTACAAAGATTCCAGAACCTCGTGGTTGGTCGCTGAACACAAAGAATAATTGTTTTGCGCTAAAGTGCTAGTTGTACTAGATGTACTAGGAAACTCGCAGTTGTCTTACTTGCTGATCACCTACAAATTCCAAGTTTATCACAGCATTTAAAACACAACATTTGTTTAGAAACTGGACCATAATAACACATGTATTCAAAGCAACAGTAGCTGATAGCACCAGGAGTTGTAAGCATTTTTTGTATTTGGAGATAGTTATAGTTGAACTCTATAGATCTCTTCCCAGAGATAACCAAGAACTCTGGCATTGCTAATGTGAACTAAAGTGCACATCGTGATTGTGCTATGATCTGGGCATATCCAACCAATGCCTGTTAGTAGCATTTGTCGTCTGCGCATACGCAGAGCTTTAAACGTTACATGATGTAACAAGGGATGTCTGCTAGCTGCAACGTTAGCACATACTCATGTTATTGACATCTACTTACCACACATTCAAAAGGAATGCGCACGGTAAATACAAATAACGAATGAAAAGAGGAAAAGGGCTTTTACAAGACAAACATTGGAGGTTCACGTGCTCTTGTGCTCCTAAACAGCAGCCGCCCCTGTCTATATATGATAAAATTCTTGATATATATATATATATATATACAGCTTAAATTAAAATACGTTCCACAAAATAAGTTACAGTGTTTTCTAAGTTAAATACAAATATATGGCTATATCAAGCAAAAAGACATGTTAAAAATTTGAATCATTTTTGAGACAAATATGTTGATATTTACAGAAGAAATACATAACACTAACTATTCATTAGAAAACCTTTTTTCAGGTTACAGTATTATAACCGAGCAAGATGGCTCACGTGGTTTTGTGTTGTGGCCTACATTCAGTAGGTCCAAGATCAATTTCCGTGGCTGACCTACATGCCCCATGGATTTTTTGGGGTTTTCCTGGGTAGCCAGGCAAATGCTGGGTAGACTAATTACATCCTCCACATTTTCTGTCCCTCCATTTCATCTCCATTATCATTTCACATCATCTCTCACTTGGTGATTGTTTCCAGGGTAGAAGTGTCGGCAGGTGTCTCGGCACTGTATGGCAGGGTGATATGCTCATGGTAAACACTTTCTCCTCTGGTAGGATGGTCTATGATAGCTGGGCCAGCCTAGTGGGCTGTTACAAGACTAGTGGGTGAGATAATAGTTCTATTGTAGGGACCCTGTCCTCACCACTGTCGTGACTCCTTGGGTCGGCTGCACTCTGTCTCCTCCCATCTCATCCTTCCTCCTGGGGATGCCCCACTTAGGGTAGAATAGATAAAGACTGATCACAATGCCAAATCCTCTCTGTCCAATTCTATCCTATCTTATCCCACAGTATTACAACATTGACTACAAGAATTTTCTTTCTGTCTATGCGTACAGGGGAAAAATCTGTAGTAATCCTCTTAGCGGACTTAGTAATAAAAATATTATTCTAATTTTTGTAGCTTTTCCCCTCCTGTTCAGGTTAGAATTACTGGACATTTAGTATCTCTGTTAAACTGGTAATGATTCCATATAAATATACCTTCTGAATGAAATACAATTTGGAAACCTATAAACCACCCATCTCTCCAGATATTTTCTCATACATAAAATTCACCACCAAACGTCATACTCTATTTTGCTAATAATGTGCATGCACAGAACAGGATACCAACCCAAATGCACTAGTGCAATCTGCAAAAATAGCACTATCTGTAAGCAATTTAAATAATGTTCGCCAATGGAAAGAAAGTTTCTGGCAGGAATGTCCTATCCCTATCTGTTTCAATACAGTGCGGCAAGGACACTGAACGCATGCTACACAGGGAGCAGAACCATTCAAAAAACATATGCCCTATACAAAAAGAATTCACTCAGTATACTAAAACTGAGAAGGTATTACTCACAAAAGTAGAAGGCATCAGATGTTGGCCAGAAGTTTTTGAATGGGCTGTAACGGAACTGTCCAGAGTTTCATAGACAAACTACTAGTCAGGATATCGGAACTTTGTCTGATCAGCAATATCTCCCTTGTGCCTCATTCCCCTGGGA
Source organism: Mantis religiosa (assembly GCA_030765055.1). NCBI lineage: Eukaryota > Metazoa > Arthropoda > Insecta > Mantodea > Mantidae > Mantis > Mantis religiosa. The sequence goes on from CM060948.1 coordinate 34,234,311, forward strand.
CTTTCTTCACTGTGGCAAACAGTACACTAACCTTAACTTAACCTTGGTAAACCTCAAATCCAGAGGATCCTGTCGATTTACTGTGGCTGACTATGGCATTAAGGGCCATGTTTGCCACATACTCCTTTTGTTTCCTTGTGTTTTTAATCAGACATCCCCAGCTCTTCCTTATGGAAAATACAGCCACAAAGTGCCTGCTATTGGTCAAAGCATGAACTAATTATGAACTCACATTGTGAAGAACAAAAAGAGAGCAATGAACTTCGAAATTCCAATAGTAGATGACGTCATTCAACTCATTGAACAGCGCCAGGAGAGGGAGGCGGTCGCCTGAAGAACCAGTATAACATCAGCTGATGATGGGGATGCGGAGTCCTTGAAACATGTCCTAATTTCAAAAGTAAGTAGAGCTTAAGTGTTTTTACAGTTCGAGAATTGGTTTAAAAAAAGTGTTTTGATATGTGTGGATTGTTTATCAGAAACTACTGACAGGATTGCTGCTTTTGCTTTTGAGTCTGATAATTAGGCAGCATTTGTAAAATGTTTAATGCTATGTAGAAGCTATCAAAAAGAATGTTTGATTGCTTCAATTTCTGCATCATAACTTCTTGTTCTATATTCTAAGGGTTTACAAAAGAAAAAATGAGAGCATGTTGCTGCTGCTCCTGCACCTTTTCCTTGAGAGGTTAAGCATCCATCAATATAAACATGGAACCAGTCTAGGATGGGATATCATGATTGTTTCTATTGCTAATGTTCATTGAACAGCTGTATTCATATTAGATTTTGTTATTTCTTCTATAAGGTTTATATTATATTCTACTATTGTTAATAGTTGAATTTTATTTGTAAATTTTCTTTTGAGTGGGGTATGTTAAGTTTGCTTTTAAATTTATTTGCAACAGACAGAAAACTGTTCTGGGTTTTGAGAGAGGTTGAGATCATGTATTTATCTCAACTGCTGTGTGGTAGTTTTTCATATTGTATTATCACTTATTCTAATGCTATTTGTAGACTAGGTATGTTAGTAATCTCATGGATTCAATAGGTGTAGTTTTGACACCTCCAGTACTTAAATCGTCAAGCTTGGTTTTGTATTAATTCTAGTTTATTGATATGTGATGATAAAAGGGTTTCTCTAAAATAAGTTAAATTTGGTTTGATATACATTTTATATGCTGTATTTAATGTTTCTCTTGAACATCCCCGCTGTTTTCCTACTAGTCTCTTGAGAAGAGAATTTTTTGCTGGTTTTTCAGTAATATACTTAACATGTTGGTTCTTTGTTAACCCAATCGTGTCACATTTAAATGCTTGGGCAACTAACCAAGAAATCAGATTTAAATCCCCCAGCTCTGTGGTGACAGCTTAATGCTTAAAAAGTCATTTAAAAGCAACCAATCAATTATTTTCTGCTGAAAATTTGCATGCACAATACTGAAAGTATAACTCACCAAGTGTTGTTTTAATATTGCTGCGGTGTGTGATAAATCTCAAAACAATCCTTTAAATGAAGAGCAACACCACACTTTTTACACTGCCACACACTTTCACTTCGTTTACCTCTGCTGTAGCACACGACACACTTTTTATTCACTTTTCTCTTCATTTCAGTTGAGGGAATGTGCATAGGTAACTGAGCCCATGATTTTGCCTGTAGTCTCAAAGGGGTTGTGCTGGAAGAAGGTCGACCTCGAACCGAATACTCTGGCAGGTGCACGGTTTCCAGTAGCTGTTGCACAATTGTTGTTCTGAAGTCTGCATAACTTTTCTTCTTTCCCATCATCTCGTAATACACAATGGAGTTGTAAATACATATATCAAGAAGATAGAAAAATATTTTCTTATATCCCTTCACTGTGCATCACATTATGGGAAACAGAGCTGTCACTTGGTCCTATAAATCAACACCTCCCATCCCCTTCTGGTATTCAAGGGCACTTTTCGGGTTTTGGACCTTTTCTCTTGGTGGTTGGCCTCGTTTTCTTTTCATTTTTCCCGTCTCCGTGATGTCAGTTGATTTGTGTTTAGTGGAGAGAAAATAAATATCCTTATTATCTCTCCACCTCACACACAGGATATTATTGGCACCCCATATCTCATGCTCCCCACGTTTTACTTTATTTGTGCAGATATTGCGTGGCATATCTTTCCGACTAGGTCTTATAGTCTCAATTGCGTTTGTTTCTCAGTAAGTCTTCTAAATAAATCCGGAGAGGAATACCAATTATCTAAAAATAATGTGTGACCTTGGTTCAACAATGGTTCACACACTGAGCACTACATTGGTACTGGCAGGAAGACTAGAATCTACACTATCTTAACCTACATCGATTTTGAAATAAAGGCACTAGATTCACAAATTTTGTAAACTTTTATGCCAAATCTTGCTCGTTTGGATCTATTACACTGCACAAATGAAAGATGACCCCTGAATTTCAATAGACTTTCATCTAGAGCAATATCCTGACATGGGTGAAATAATTCTGAAAATTTAGAAGAGAAATGCTGTATTATAGGTTTTTTTTTTACCACATTGGTTTTCTTTGCTGTCATCCGTGAAATGTAACAAACGGGAAATCAATTTGAATCTTTCCCTACTCATTGTTTAACGAAAAATTGGAGTGTCAAGGCATCGGTTTTTACTCCAGTACAATTGAATACGTGATTTTCGCACTTGAGACATCAGAATAACTAAAGCTATATAGGCCCTAATTTCATTTGCCGTAGTGCTAAACCATTTGTCGTCTTTCAACACTTTTCTGTTGGGATTGTTCAACTGCCTTGTTGCGTAAGCATTCGTTTCGTCACATATTTTGTCGAATAAGTATTCCGAGAAGATTGAGAGTTCAGAAGGCATCTCTGGCGAATACTTGCCCAGTAAGGCTTTACAAACACCACTATTTGCCGTAAACGGGAAAGAATGGGATTATTGTCAGGTTTAGTCCAAATCACGTCCAAATCCAGTCACACTGATGCGCCATAATGCGAACAGGTTTCGAAGGGCCTGGCGCGTCATCGCTGCTTTCATAACTAAATTCATCTTCACCCTCACTGGAAAATTCTTCAGATTCTGTTTCATATTCTGAAAAATCGCCACATTCACAGTCACTATCTAACACACTTTATCAATTTTTTTAAGCCGTCCTCTCATTCGCGCGAACTTTCCTTGCGGCCATGATTGTTACTGAGGCGAGGGAAATAACAGATAAAATTGTTTTCGCTTAAACATTTTAAATTTGTGTAAAGAGTGACATCTGTCGACAACGACAGATTTTAAAGTTGATGTGTAGCAATCAGTCTGTCGCACGGCCGTTTCGAGAAGCTTAAACACCCCCTGGTTTAAACACAGCTGCTGACGTTATTGTGAGCAAAATTACAAACATCGCATATCAGTGGAAATTAATTGTCCTTTCACACTGGCCGTGTGTAGGCTAAATTGTGGAAACGTAGAGTCAGACTGAAAAATTTCCATTTTTGCAATTTCCATTAATTGACCTAATAGTGGTTAACTATAAAGCCCGGGCCTTAAAGTACTTACATGTTGTAAGTTGCCATTAAGGTAGTTGTCTCATGTGTTTATGAGAACTCCTAAGTGTTTTACCGGGAAAATACGAGTCAGTTGGAGAATTTAATGTCATATCGGCACGTTGGCCATAGTAGCTCAATGGCAGAGCGGCTGGACGGAAACCAGAAGATCCGTGGTTCAAATCCCGGCATATATGAATTTTTCAGTCGGACTCTACGTTTCCATCGCATATCAGTGATTCATGCTAGAGGTATACATATGACATCTATGAGAAGGGACGTAAACTGAGCTCGTCATACAATTCAAATGTCAAAATGGCGCGTGAATGATGCAAATGGGTTAATTTATTATCAAATATTATTCCCAAATATTCAGCTTCATTTCTTTTTTCTAGAATTTGGTTATCATACTGAATGTTGTTGTTTTCAAATGCTAGGTTTTGGCAATGAAGCCATTAGCTCTCTTGCTCTCCAATATTTCTGTGTAGTGGGCCCGGCAGGTAGGGCTTCACGTCTATATATTGAAAAATACAATGAGAACGTTAAGCTTAACAGGCTTTTCATGCAAAATCCCATTAGAGAAGTAGATAGGATTGGATTGGACTAGTGGGTTTTAGGGCCCGTCGACAACGAGGTCATTTGGGCCCGCAGAGAAGTAAATAGGAAATGGCATTTCGTGGACATAATGAAAGTGAGGACTATTTAAATAAAGGTAATTTTAAGGAACTTTTGGATTCATATACATACGGAAGCCCCATCGAAATTCAAAACTACTATCCCAGTATAAAATCCGTTTTTGTGATGCTGATTTTGTGCATTTAGGTTAGCCAATTTTCCGAGTAACCTAATTAATTCAGGCAGAGCCATGCCTGCTGTCCAGTATGTAATGACTGACCATAATACAAATTTATATATGGCGGATTTATCTTCTCATTATTTTTTTAGATATATTTTGTGTTTTTCCAAGCTTAACTTAACAGAAAAAGAAAATGTCATTGTTAGAATGGCGAATTTTAGCAGTTTTTAGCATTTATATATACACTTGCAATTTTACGTTTTATAGCATTTTCAAGAAAAATATAACCATTAAACAAATATGACAAATCTCAGGTGTGATAAACTTAACTGTAGAGTAAACCATCGTGGTCCCAGGAGCACAATACAACTACCCTGCAATCATTGCACTCAACATCTCCCCTAGCTAGAAACTGTTATGACGTCACCTCCCACCACGTTCCTATATTTGCTATCCACATGTTTGAGCAAGAGGTGGGGGAGGATAATTTGCACATAGAAGATACACATGTTAACTTCATATAAAGAATAATTTCAGGTTAAAGTTCTGTACGACTAACAGGCCTTTCACTAGCTGTAATGCAGACGTTGCACAACTACAAGCAAAATATACTGAGGACCGTAAGTCAAAAAGTGTTGCAAAGGGATGTTTAACTGCAAAGTAATGGGAAAGCATAGCCAAATGTAGCTAAAATCAAATTTAAAATGTTAAAAGATGTTCTTCAGTCATTTCCTCTTCTTTGTTTCACAGAGGACAATTTGGACTTGTATAAATTCCTATTCTGTGTAAGTGTTTGGCCAAATAATCATGTTCCGTAATTAATCTAAAATTTGCTACTGCAGCTTTACATGGGATTTCTGGGATAATTTCTGGATTTTTAATTCAAATGTTCCATTTTTAATCTTTGGCTTTGTTAGATATTGATTGGTTTTGATTGTTTTTATATTTGCTTTTGATTGATCTTTTTATGTATGTAAAGGGTAAGTTTTTACTTTTTTTCTGAATAAAATTTGCACCTTTTTTGGCAAGAAAATCAGCTGATTCATTTCCAGCAATTCCACAATACGCAGGTATCCACTGTAATATAATTCTTTTCTGTAGTTTTTGAAGTTGTTGGATCATTTTATGACATTCTTCAATTTGGATTGACCTCATTTTATATGAACTTATTGCACATAATGCACATAAATGAATGTAAAAATAGGTCAATTTGTGTATGACATTCACAAATAGTATTTATGAATCTAAAGCATTAAATAGTCCACTGAAATAAAAACATTCCATTTTATATGCGTGATTGGAGGAATTTAGTACCAGTGACGTCAAAATTGTAAAACTATTTGTAGTCGGTTATTGACACTGGTCACTTACTTTTCTTATATTATTATTCTTATATTATTTTCAAAGGCTATTGCTTCCATTTTCAACCTCTCTCCAACTAGCATCTGTTGTCTGCTCTCCTCTCTCTGATGATGGAACTATGAACTTCATGTTCTTGTTAAAACTACCAAATATGTTCTTGTTAGTACTACCTAAATCTGAAAGTAAAACAAATTTAAGAACAGAGTCAATTCTGTTTTTAAATTTGTTTTACTTTCAGATTTTGATAGTACTAACAAGAACATAATAACATCTAGCGTTTGTAACGATGACGACAGTTTTGTTGTTTCTGGCTGAGGATGTGGAAAAATTTCCATGAAATCGCGATCCCGGACAATTTATAAGAAAAGTGTCATAACTTCTTATAAGATAAGTGAAATTTTAAGTTACAAATTGTTATATTTGTATATATGTGTTTGCTTCACTGTTAATAGCTTCATATTTTACGTATTTAGTCAATTAAATACATCACACCATTTTTTATTTCAAATAGAAGCCTTAGACTTTGTTACCATATTCATAATCACTTTTATACTACATATTCAGGGTTATGTTGTCACCAAATAGGTAAGAGTCTAAAAAATTATCTTGTATATAACAGAAAAATTACACACTGGCAGAAAAAAAAATTTCAGTACCAGCAAATTCAAATTATTTCATCCATGAAAACATCTACATGTTATGGATTCATGAATACAATAATTACTTACTAATACTATAATTAAATATAAAATATTTACAAGAACATTTTATTTAAAGTTCTTCATTTAGGTCACATGGTCAAATTCCTCTAGGGTATAAAAGGCATTTTCTGCTAGATACTTCTTAATTGTTTTCACCTTTGGACCTGCATTTATCAATTTAATTTGTTCCAGTAGCTTATTATACAGTTGTTTTCCCATGTTTTTTTATACAGCGTCTGCTTAATGTACCCCTAACTAATGTTCTGTAATAATCACCATTATTTCTTAGACTGTATGTGCGAATACAGTCATTTTTTGGATCATTTTCTTGTAAGATATGTTTTATTGTCTCATAGATGAGCAGAATATTCTGCATCAATGCTTGATAGTACAGGAAAGATTAAATCAGAAAGATTCATGGCTAAATAAGATAAAGGAAATGATGTTAAAAATAGGGTTGGGTGTCATGTGAGAAAACAGGGAATTATTGCAAAGTGGATTTTGGAAAGAACTTAGGTTAAGAATGGAAGATATTGAAAAGCAAGAAATGTTAGGAAGCTTCAACTTGAAAAGCTCACTGGAAATTTATAGAGATGAAAGTAATGTGGATCAGGGAAAAATACATTGATATTTGTGATAAAGCAGCAAGAGAAGGCTTTGCATGGGCCAGAACAGGGGTGGTGGGAAGAGGGAGGGATCTGGAGAAATGCCCATTGTGTCACCAAAGGGATAAAGAATGGCATTTGCTTTTAGAATGTGAATAAACTAGGTTGCATAGGGAGAAGATAGGTAAAAAAGAATGGGCAAGGCTACCAAAAGAAATTTAAGCAATGTAGTGAGTGTAAAAACTAGAAACAATTTAATTGAAATTGGGAACTTTTTGGGCAAAGTAATAGCCAAATGGTTGAGGAAGATAAGTAAATATGACAAAATGAAGATGGAAGTTATTTTAGATAAGTTGCCAGTAGGGACCCATTAGCTCGACAACCTCAGAGTTTGAGTCTATTGGGCCCAAGGGTAACCAGCAACTCAGTGTAGTAATATGTAAATGTATAATAATTTGCAATTGAAATGGAAATAAAGATTACTTACTTGTCTCATAGATGTATACACATGGAACAATCAATATACCAAATCTTTTAAACACTGATCTGCATGTGTGTCTCCTATTTATATTGCTTATTAATCTCATTCCTTTTTCTTTTTTTGTAATTTAAAAAGCTTTTCCACTTCAGTTGTAATAGCACTACTCCATATTTTAAGTGTGAGTAAACTAAAGCATAGTACACTTGTATTAGTGTTTTGTCATCCATAGTTTTTCTCACCTGTCTCATATATAAGCCAGTATTTGGCTTCTTCTTTATGTGGGTTATATATGGCTTTCAATAAATAAATAAATAAATTTAACTGCTTATCTATTAAGACTCCTAGAAAATTCGTGAACTGAATCTCTGGTATTATTTCTCCATCTATTTCCATTCGTATGCTATTTAAACTACATTTCTTTAAATTAATTGGGAGTCGATTAATAACACAAAACAACACTCACTTTTAAACTTTCCCGGAACATGTTTCTGAGGCCTTCCCTCTATCTTCAGCCGGACATCGACTGGTTCTCATTGGTGTAGCTGGCAATATTTTGTCATCGGTCTCCTCTGGTGGCGGTTCGAGGAACTTGCTGAACAAATCTTTCTGGGGGATGTCGAAATTGAATTCTTTGTTCCTATTTTTTGAAATAAAGATTTGTTCCCATGTGGACAGTTCTTCTTTTCCTGTTGTATGTTTTAGTAATTTTGGTTCTGGATTTATGTTGTGGTTTTTTTTCCAAAAATGCGTGGCAACTGCTGATTTTTCTAATTGTTTGTATTTTATGTTCCTAAAGTGTTCCTTTGCTCTTGTTTCTAAATTTATTTTGGTTTTTCCAATATAAATTTGACTACAGTCACAGCATTCAATTTGATATATACCAGATTTTTTGTTAGATGGAATGGCATCTATGATGTTTGAGCAAATTAGGTTTTTTAAGGAGTAATGGTTCACTGCAGCTAGTTGAATGTTTTGTTTTTTGAAGACTTTTTTGAATTTAGCAAAGGCCCATGGATGGTAAGTGAATTTTTTGAAGATCATTTTAGTTTCTGTAGCTGAGAGGGTTGTGGTTTCCTTTATTAGTTTCTTCTTATTTGCTAAGTTCACTTTTTTGTCTACTAGTGATTTGGGAAAGTCATTTTTCTGTGCTATTTCAATAATTTTGTTGTATTCTATTTTGTATTCTTCTGTTGTGAGAGGGATGTTGACCAGTCTGTGTGCTAAACTATTAAAGATTGCCTGTTTGTGGGATCTTGGATTGTAGCCATTAGCTTTTATGTAGTTGTCTGTCTGTGTTGGTTTTCTGTAAATGCCAAAGTTTATTCTATTTTTATTTCTGATTATTTTTAGATCTAAAAATGGTAAATACTCATCTTTTTCAACTTCTACAGTGAACTTGATGCTTTTTTCTTGAATATTTAAAAGTTTTAGTGCATCACTGATGTGTTTTTTTTTTTTTTTTTTTGGCACTATGGCAAATATGTCATCTACATATCTTTGCCAGAGTTTGAACATCCATGGGAAACCTTTAGTGATCCTTATTTCTAGTGCACTCATGTACAGATCAGCCAGGAAGGGTGATAAGGGGTTGCCCATTGCTAAACCAGAAGTTTGATGGATCACTAAAGGTTTCCCATGGATGTTCAAACTCTGGCAAAGACATGTAGATGACATATTTGCCATAGTGCCAAAAAAAAAAAAAAAAACACATCAGTGATGCACTAACACTTTTAAATATTCAAGAAAAAAGCATCAAGTTCACTGTTGAAGTTGAAAAAGATGAGTATTTACCATTTTTAGATCTAAAAATAATCAGAAATAAAAATAGAATAAACTTTGGCATTTACAGAAAACCAACACAGACAGACAACTACATAAAAGCTAATGGCTACAATCCAAGATCCCACAAACAGGCAATCTTCAATAGTTTAGCACACAGACTGGTCAACATCCCTCTCACAACAGAAGAATACAAAATAGAATACAACAAAATTATTGAAATAGCACAGAAAAATGACTTTCCCAAATCACTAGTAGACAAAAAAGTGAACTTGGCAAATAAGAAGAAACTAATAAAGGAAACCACAACCCTCTCAGCTACAGAAACTAAAATGATCTTCAAAAAATTCACTTACCATCCATGGGCCTTTGATAAATTCAAAAAAGTCTTCAAAAAACAAAACATTCAACTAGCTCCAGTGAACCATTACTCCTTAAAAAACCTAATTTGCTCAAACATCAAAGATGCCATTCCATCTAACAAAAAATCTGGTATATATCAAATTGAATGCTGTGACTGTAGTCAAATTTATATTGGAAAAACCAAAATAAATTTAGAAACAAGAGCAAAGGAACACTTTAGGAACATAAAATACAAACAATTAGAAAAATCAGCAGTTGCCACACATTTTTGGAAAAAAAAAACACAACATAAATCCAGAACCAAAATTACTAAAACATACAACAGGAAAAGAAGAACTGTCCACATGGGAACAAATCTTTATTTCAAAAAATAGGAACAAAGAATTCAATTTCGACATCCCCCAGAAAAATTTGTTCAGCAAGTTCCTCGAACCGCCACCAGAGGAGACCGATGACAAAATATTGCCAGCTACACCAATGAGAACCAGTCGATGTCCGGCTGAAGATAGAGGGAAGGCCTCAGAAACATGTTCCAGGAAAGTTTAAAAGTGAGTGTTGTTTTGTGTTATTAATCGACTCCCAATTAATTTAATTTATACAACAACACTGTTTTCAACACTTCCATGAAAGGATTTACATTTCTTTAATTCAAAATGTATCCAGGCTGTCTTTTTAGTGTTTAAAATCTTGCATAAATTGCTATAGTAATGTTTTGTTTTCTTCAATTGCTGATTTGCTTTTAATTCTACCTCAGCAGTTGACTTACTCTTAATTATTATTGTCATATCAACTGCAAATCCCACTGCTCTTTTCCACCTCTTTCTACTAATTTCAAAATTGTTGATGTATATTAAAAACAAAAACAGACCCAGTTTTGAGCATTGTGGTACACCTTGCCAAACAATTTGGATTGCTTAGTGGAGAGTTAAGTGAAATGTAATACATAAATAAAGGTAATAGAATTATATGATAACAAAATCAGTACAAATGAAGCAGACATGTCAAGAAGTGATGTCCAAACAGTTTCATCAGTTATGTGTGTTTGGAGGAATTTAGTAACAGTGACATCAAAATTAATCATAAAAACTATTTGTAGTCGGTTTATTGACACTCGTCCCTCAATAATATAAGAAAACTAAGTGACGAATCCCTCAATAATATAAGAAAACTAAGTGACGAATCCCTCAATAATATAAGAAAACTAAGTGACGAGTGTCAATAAACGAACAACAAATAGTTTTTACAATTAGTTTCATCAATATTTGATGTCCCCCTCTTGGACTACAATATAGGCATATATTCATGCAGGCAAACGATAGTACAGATGACAAATGGTTTCAGGTACGATATTTGTGCTATTGCACAATATTTGTGTTGATTAAACTTTTTTTAAATTAAATTTGTTTAGGCATATAAGAAAACTATTGATAAAATGTACAATATTAGCTTTCACCAGGATTATCTCTACTCTGTTGTTTTCCACTTTTTATATATGACTTGTTCCATACATCTTTTCCCAATAAGAAATTCAGAATTCTAAAATAATTACATTCCAAGGAAATTCTTCTTATCTGTCTTAATAACATGGAAAGGGATTCTGGCAAAGCATTTTTCATATTAAAACTCCACGTTGTTCATGCTAACTGATTAATATTAGTTTTCTGTTTCCACAAATAGTGCATATACAAACAACATGAGTTACAGCTGTCCCCAATGATATGCAGTATTTTGATATCACTGAAGCAGAATCAGAAAAGCAAATTTTAATGTGTGGATGCCTGTTCATAAATTCCTAATAAATTTATAATTTTTTTGTATATTTACAAATTTGTCCTTGAATTGTATAATCATTCCCCCCCCCCCCATTACTACTGTCACTGCACACAATGAACATTTCATTAACATGAGCTCTTAATAACAATAGCCTTATTACAAGTTTAAGATTTAGCACCACACACATGCACATATTACACGCGCGTGATTTTACTTTCTATTCACTTGATTTTTCTCTTCATAATCTGTTTTGGTTTCTTCCACATTATTCATTTTATGTTTTCATATAATAGTGAACACATAACACTTAAAACTAAAGTAGATAATTACTCAGCATTTCAAAGCAAAGGCAAAGCAACTGCAAAGGCATGTGATATATGTGATATCTCTAACCAGAAGAAAGGCAATGAGTGAAATTTGTACTTCTGCTGGACATAAAGATATGCATATGTGCAGTCATTATCCATGACCTTTTCTTCTATGTGTTGCATCAACTTTTAAGTGCAAATCATCCTTAGTTTAGTAATTTAATAACTATCACAGTTTGGCTTTTTCCCTCATTAAATTTCAAAGGTAACATTGACAGGTGTTTATCTTATAGAGAACAAAAAATGGTCAAAAGGATTGGATATGAGAATATAAATAGCTCATTTGTTTCGTACTGCACAATTCGTAACAACACTGCTAGATAAACACTTCGGGCGTTTTTGATTTGAACAATCAATTATGGTTTTTCTGTGAACACACACACACACACACACACACACACACACACACACACACACACACACACACACACACACACACAGAGAGAGAGAAGGTAGTAATTAAATGAGTTCAGGCTATTTGAAGTACCTCTGATTTCTATTCCCGAGCTCTGATCACTCTGGGACCTCATCTCACAACAGTTTTTAATTGTAACAAAAAGAACAAATAATTAATCTACAAACAAATTATTAATTGTTCTTTTTTAAGCTTCTACACACTTATACTGTCGGCTTAAAATTATCTTAATGCATAACAATGCTCAAAACCCAAAACTACATGGAACACTATCCAAATGCCACTAGCCAAGTATAAAAAGAATCAATTTACAGAAAAAGCAAGTGTACTTTTCAAACATGAGCTCTATTACACTTAACTTGCATTTTATTCTTTTGCTACTACAGTGGAAATAATTGGCACTGGAAATAATTTGCCGCAATGATAAGAGTAAAAACTAAAGAAGTGGACAAAACTTAAATACTTGTCACTTTTTCTTTGCTAAACAAACTATTGGTGTCTCATAATTAATGTTGTTAAAAGCTGCAGACAAAGATATTCACATTATGTTTAAAAGTATATTTTTCTTTATAACCAACAGCACTTATTTTATCACCCATATAAAAACACCTATGTAGCAATGTACATACCTCCACTCCAAGCCAACCAGACAACTGTAAGGCCTTGTCATGACGCAAAGCATTTCCTGCATTAGTCACAAATACTGTTGGCACTCTAAACCTCCCTTCCTGATCCACCAATTTCTTAAAGGCCTCAGGGGCTGATGGTAGAACCCTTTTACCTCTCACTATGACACCATCAATATCAAACAGCAAACCAAATGCCGGTTTGCTGTCCTAGAAAAAAACAGACAAAAATATGATTAAAAATATTGAGGTCTTCTCAAGTTAATTTTACAGAATGTACTCCTCTAGTAACATGACCCTAAACTGTTGGGTGATAAGTGATATTCTTTACGTTCAAAAATATTTCTCTATTAAATATTGCAGGCTTAAAGCACCACAAATGCACAGCATTATACTGGTGTGAGATACTCAGCAATTAATTCATTAAATACTATATTAGTTTTAAACCGATATGAGCAAATAGCTTTAGAGAATATTACATTAAAACTTGATATCTTCCTTAAATGACAGCCAAAAACGTCAATGGCGCACGTCAATAGTTTACAAAATTTGTTGTTCATATTTCGGACCACACTGTAAGTCAATGCTGCCATTTCTATCAGCTGATTTTCGCCGATTTAAAATTCATGCAACTCCAGATTCCACAGACAGATGGCATTACTATTCCCTCAAAATAAGCAGTTTTCATTCGCGCAGTAGTGGCAGTATATTCAAACACGATCACAGTATCCATTTCAAGTACAAATCTGCAACCGAACACTTTTTAGATAGAATGGAAAGTGTTTTTTTGAAAAACAACGCAATTTGCAAATAAGTGTCCACATATATGGTACACCTAGCCTATTTGACAAGGTGTTATTGCATTTCTTAAGTGTACAACTCATCTAAATATCGTAATTATGTAGGTGTAACTGTTACACAGATTAAGTTATTTGTATAGTAACATGCACTGATTTAATTAGCCATATTCTATTCTATTACTCCTCGAATTATATTGTGATAAAAAGACGCAAAACGTAACGAAAATCACCTCAGACTTCTTTGTTACTTTCTCTTTTTGACAAATACGTAGCACCAACTTGTGCTGCTGACATACAAAACAGTTTACCTAATAGAGCTATATGTTGGTTCTGAACATAACTCCGACATTCACTCTTGAACTGCTACACTGCCTGTTCCGGTGATCCCGATTCCTCACCACGGAGCCCAACTTTAACACCTGAACTGCTTCCTTCACTGTCCACCGGCTTACCGACTCCTCACAAAGGAACTTGGAAAGTACCACGCTTCTCCACGCTGCTGACCTACACAACTCGACTGAGCGACTGACTCCTGAACCGACTCAATAGTAGGCCGCGCCGTGGCTCAGGGGTTAGACCGCTTGGCTCCCAACAAGGCGGCCCGGGTTCGATCCCAGGCGACCGCAAAGTGACATTTGTGATGGACAACACGGCGCTGGGGCACGTTTTCTCCGGGATCTCCGGTTCCCCCGCCATCTCATTCCACCGGTGCTCCATCTTCATCTCATGTATCATCAGTGTCATCGCCTGCGGTGCCGTATGTAGTAAAAGCGGGCGTTAAACACTACACACACCCCGACTTAATAATACCGCCCATTAAACAATACTCTACCACTCCCCATATCTGCTTTATAGCCCTGGTTCTCGAATAAAATTACAACCGAATGTAATTCTAGAATTACAATCCAGAAAGTTATTTGCACAGTAATATACGACTAGACTCTGGCGTTGTGGTGTTGGTTGGTGGGCGTCAGGAAGGCCGCTCCTCCAGCCAATAAACAACAGAACAACAGAGGCGGAGCACTTGCCCCAACCACACCCAAGTTCCCAAATCAGATGCCAATGGTAGCAACGTGACAATGTGATATGGAATGGGTATAATAATAATAATAATAATAATAATAATAATAATAATAATGATAACTGCTTTATCAATTTTTTGAAAAATCGGTTTAATAATAAGAATTTAATAAGAATTCCTGAAGCAATCCTAAGAAGCGCTATCAGAAATAGTATCCCTCGGCACACCTCTACCTCTCTAAACACTCAGTAATTTTGTACTGAGAAACCGATACATTCCCAAAATTGGTTAAAATTTCACACAATGGACACGCATTCTAAATGAAAGTGAAATACAAAAATGTTTACTTTATATTTTTATTCAGAAATATTGGTTTCGATACATTCAATGTCGAGAAATGTGTGTGTAGTGTTTAACGCCCGCTTTTACTACATATGGCACCGCAGGCGGTGACACTGATGATACATGAGATGAAGATGGAGCATCGGTGGAATGAAATGGCAGGGGAAACCGGAGGTCTCGGAGAAAACCTGCCGCAATGCCGTGTTGTCCACCACAAATCTCACTTTGCGGTCGCCTGGGATCGAACCTGGGCCGCCTTGGTGAGAGCCATGCGGTCTAACCACTGAGCCACGGCGTGGCCACTTCAGTGTCGAGTCCTAATTATTCAACCGTTTTATATATTACTACCCCCTGTCTGATGCAACCTATGTAATATAGGTATAACATGTTTAATCAAAATACAAGAGCAACATTTGATATAACAACCTGAAATCACTTACAATTCACAGCATCAACTATAAACTAGCAGTCATTACGGCAGACAAAAGCCACTACATCTAAGCTCCATATTAATCCACTAAGAGATGCCCATATTGCAATTTTTCCTACACTCTTTAATTTTATATAAACCAGCAGCAATGCATAAAAATTGCAGCAACCGCAATTACAGCCGCCGAGGTTCACTACCGCTAGGTCTCTACACCTTCCTAAGTCTCCCCCACCACTCTACAAACCCCACATCCCTCACTTCGTGTTAAGGCCCGACCAAGGAAGGTACAGATGTATTACAATCTCTTGACAGATAGAGAGTGATGCGCAGTGGTATCTGGACGAGTCCACTTCAGAAAGGTTGCAACTGGAGGGGAGGGCAGGTCATTTGCATATCAGTTGCGAGCAAGTACACAAGTGCAGAGAGAGAGTACCTACAAAATAACAATGAACATGGGTTGAGCCAATACGTTTATCGTACTGTCTTAGTGTTGCCAGTTCCATCGCTAGCGGGCGATAGATATGCAAGATATATCTGTCTTTGTCTCACCGAATCCACCTAGCAAGTATCATACAGATGCTGAGATGTACAATGATACAGATACTGACACAGAAGTTTGCTTAATATTTCAGTATGTGTGTGAGAACATATATAATGATTATCGCATAATCTGAACCCTAAAACCATGAAGTAAAGAACAGTTCGCTTACCTAGCTATTGTTCATTAGCACACAAAACAAAATGACTCAAATTAGATGCGTTCCATGGTGTTTGCTACATTGAAATTAAATAGTTACATTTCAAACTGCCTGTAATGGACTTTAAACCAACTTTTGTATCCTTAAAACACTTAATAAATACGGAAGATATGAATGTGTATTTATGAAGCATGTTTACACCATGAATCACCTGTACTAATGTTGTGCAAGGTGTGCAGAAAGTTTACTCTTGCAGCAACAGTATCGCTTCTTTCAGCAGAAATTTGCGACATCATTGGTTCTCTTATATTTGAACCCAAGAGATTTCAGATTATGCATAGAAGATACAGAATCAGTATATTCTATTTTCCCCCTCATTAAATTGGTCGGCCTTTTGGCAGTTAGATTTTAATGGTCCAGACTTCTCAGGTTGCATTAAACAAATGCTCTATTCATGTAGTCTTTTTGTTTATTCTGGTAGCGATGGTCCTTCTGGTTTGTCCTATATATGGTGTCCCACATTCACAGGGAATGCAGTACACTCCCGGAACTTGGAAGTCCAGTTTGTCTTTCACCCATCTCAACAGATGTTTAATCTTCGGAGGTGGCTTGTGGATGGTCCTGATGTTGTATTTAGCGAGAATTCTGCTGTTTCTGCCGGACAGATTGCCGGTAAACAGGATGCGGGCTGTAGTGGTAGGCCTATCTGATGCTTGCTGTATTACAGGTTTCCCTTTGGTGATTGAGGCTTCGTCATATTCGGAGTAGCTGTTTTGACAGAAAGTGAGTCTCAGGTACTGTAATTCCTGTTTTAAGTGGCTGTTTTGATAACGACCATAGAGCCAATTTTCGGGAGACGACCATCTTGGCAATACGCAACAGTTACTGGGAGCAGAGAATTAGGGAGGCTTTGGCCATTTCCTCTGAAAGGAGCACGCTTAACTGTGATGCTGGATTTCAGTTCGGCTTTTCTTGGAAACCAGCGTTAAAAACAGAAATCCGCCGATTTAGGAAGCAAAGATCAATACAGCTTGATAATCAAGTTAAGTAGTTACGTTTCTTTGACCCAATTAATTTTCTATATTCACGCCAACTCCTGACCTGGCATTTAATTTACTGAAAACAGTCTTTTGTTCAGTAATGAAAATTTTGATAGTGTGTTGTCTTTGTTTATATTTGTGTTATATCCAGTGTTTCATATGTGGTTATAACATTTAATAAATATCCTGATGATGGGAGTGATGCACACTCCTGAAATGTCAATTTCTAATCGTCTATTCACCTGGCTTGCTGCCCGAGAAGAAATTCAGCATGTGCTCTTATGTTTGAGGAACCAACAAGTCTCCCAATATATTCTAACAACCCTGGTAACGTCTTTCCATCTCAGAAATGCCCTGGTGAAAATCCTCACCTTCCTCATCACTTACAGCTCCTAGGTTTGAAGGGAAGCTATAAAGGTGAGTGTGCAAAAAGTGGATTTTAAGTAACATTCGGCAACCCATTTCTTTGTTGCTGCTTAACAGTTCCTTGTTATTATTGTCCAGGAAGCCTTTCACCACTGATTTAAATGATTTCCATGCTGCCAATTCAACACGTTTAAACTTAGATTAAAAAACACTGTCTTTAAGTAGTAGTTTAATTCGAAGACCAAAAAAATATGCCTTCCTTTTATTTAGATTCACTTATTTTAGGAAAGATACATTGTAAATACTCAAATGCACTTCCACTTTTGTCCAAACCCTTTCCTTCTTTTTTTTTTTTTTTTTTTTGCCCAAAATTTTTTATTAACCCAAGCTATATGTGAAATGGTGGAAGAACTTTGTTTGGGTCTACAAGAGGCACATACTTAACATTGCTTGCCCCAGGTGAATAGTTTTCCCTTTTCCCCAACTCTTTCAGTATAAAATGCTGGTCAGTTGCCCTACTGTCCCATAAGCACAAAAAACAAACAATATTTTATGAAACCTCCCTCTGTCCCATTAGCTATGCAACTACCTTGAGGTCAGTACAAATTTCTCAGCCATGGTTTTGATAACTAACGGCAACCAAAATTACGGACATGGAATCATATGACTTCTTTAGCCCTATGGTATGAAATAAAGAAATTGATGGTAGTAGTTTGTCATTATGTAGCAACACTGCATTTAAACTGTATTTAGAAGAGTCAATAAAGAGGTGACAATCTTTAACATAATGCTATAAACATAATTACTTCATTAAACCATTTACATTGACGTAGAAACATATGTTGTCTTTCATTGTGAAATACTTTTTTTTTAATAATTTACGTCCTCCAACGATAAGTCATATTGGACGATGAATGGAATGGTTGAAATGATGCTCAAATAAGCCCAGGGTCCATAGAGCTTAGAGTTACCTGACATTCTTTTTCACTGCGATTTAGGGGTGAATTGTCAACACACATAACAAAAGTTATTGGGATCATTAGTACATTTCCTATGCTTGCTCTTTCTGTAACCTTTCTTTAGCACCACGAATTAGCTAAGAGGGCTGTTCAATAAAGAATGATCAAATTTTTTTACGGTCATAATTTTTCACACTAAAATTCAATCTTATTATATTCTGTTAACTTATTGTGAAACAAACACGCCGTAGTAGTTTCATTGTTGGTATTCCTGGTTCCTGCTTGTGAGAACCAGGCAAGTTCAGATATGTTCAGTATCGCCTACCGCTGCAATGGAGGTAACACGGGAGGAACAATATGCGGCTTTGAAATTCTGCTTTCATCTCAAATCTCTTCCCTACAGCACAGCTCAAAGGTGGTATAGAATGTTTAAATAGGGGAGACAATCAATTTCAAAGGAAGGTGGACCCGGTGCTCCAGTTACTGCTCTTATGGAAGAAACCATCAACACTGCTGCTGCCATTGTGAGAGAGGATCGATGAATTACCTTAAGATCACTTTCTGAAATACTGAACATTTCATTGGGTGTGACCCACATGTTGGTGACAGAAACATTAAAACATGAGACGTGTTTGTGCGCGATGGGTTCAAAGACTATTGATTCCCGAACAAAAGGACATTCGCATGCAGGTATGCATGCAGTTAAAGTTGATGTTAAAGGAAGATCCAGAGTTTCTTTCAAATGTAATCACTGCTGATGAAACTTGGCTACATCATTTTGATCATGAGAGCAAACAGCAAAGCTCAGTGTGGAAATCTCCTTCATCACCAACCCCCAAAAAAGCAAAAGTGGTTGCTTCTGCTGGGAAAGTTATGGTTATCTCATTCTTTGATATTCATGGAATGGTTTATCAGCATCTTGTACCTGCGCACATGTCAGTAACTGGACAAAACTACAGGGATGTCCTGAAAACATTGCAAGCCCATATCAGGCGCAAAAGACCACATTTCTATGAAGCAGGCTGGATGCTGCACCACGACAATGCTCGGTCGCAAATTGCCAATGCTGTTGCTGAATATCTTGCAAAAAATCAACGTGAAGTGCATCCCTTACCCTCCCTATAGTCCGGATTTAGTCCCATGTGACATTTTTCTATTCCCTAACTTGAAGAAACACCTTCGTGGAAGGCATTATCCATCATCAGAAGCAATGGTGAGGGCTACGGAGGCGATTTTGAAGGATCTCTCAAAAAGTGGTTTCCAGCATGTCTTTGAAGACTGGCAGAAATACTGGGACAAGTGCATCGCATTCAGAGGAGACTATTTTGAGAAGGACCATCAAAATTATGAGGATGAGTAAAGGTACGTTGTCAAAAAAAATTGTGATCATTCTTTATTGAACAGCCCTCATACATCACACTTTCACAGTAAATATGAAGTGAAAGAAGAATCCGAATTCCAATACAAAACAACACAGATGGAAAACAGACCACCCAGTGGAATACTCAAGATAATACATTGATTTATTTACCCAGTGAAACAAAAGATGGATAGAGAGGAGCACAATAAAGCAGTGTTGGCTATGAAGCTGAGGGCCATAAATCGATAAATGCTTAAGATAGGAAGCTTTTCCATTATAGAAAACAAAGTAACATGTAGTTAAGTCTTTATGAAATTTTATGTCAATTTTAATTTCAGTTGGGCACACCCATTTAAATACAATTTTTATAGTAGTCTCTAAAATTAAATTTACTGATAAGTCTTACACGATGGAAAATTTTTCTACTTATTTCAAATAATATGCATTTTTTACAGGTATAAAAATATTATTTAATAATAAAATGGCAATTATTTTAAATTCAGTTAATATGAGTTCATATCATAACCCATTTCTGTAAGTTTCTATAAAAGAATAAGAATACCTAAAAAATGTTACGTGATACAGCATTATAAGAGGCATTTTCAGAATTAGCTAGTCATTTCGCATAAGAAATGGCCTATTTTGTTTCGGGTACAAAAACCATGTTCCTTAGTGTAATCTAAAGTAATATTTAGTACAACCATAGGTTTTAATGTGACAAATCATTGGATAAACAAACTCAAATTCATGGATACCTTTCCACAACTTTTCAACATATCTATGCACCAATAATGTATATTGCTTTTAGACTATTAGGTTTTTCAAGTGCTATTTTACCAAAAGATAAAGGAGCAAATCAAATAAAGCAATGAAACAAACCTGAACACTTCACCTCACTAGTAGTATAAGATTACTGTCTTTTGAGGTAGCCGCAAAATGCTAAACCAAAAGAAAGCTGTCTTTCCTTATGAAAGATTGTACTCATTGCCTAATCATCATTTAACAGTGTAAGTTTACATAATTTCGAGGCAGGAATCTCTGAATTCTGTACAAAATCACAGCCACAGCTTTGGTATTTCTGAAAGTTCACATATTTAAGGTAAATTTACACAATGAAGCAAGTAAAACACAAGGCAAACGACGTTTCAAATTTATGTACTCAGCAATTTAAGAAAGCCTGACTTCTGTCATTGCCTAAAAGCAAAGAATATACAAACAATATCATAAAAGAATTGCTAATCAACATAACAGTTCCCAAAAGCTCTAATTATCATGTATATACATACTGCACATTACCACAAACTGATGAAATTGATTCTACACAAGACATCTTGAGAGTTTTGCATATTACAAAATATCATCTTTACAACAAGCTCTGCAATGAAAGATCATAATACTAGGAATGCAGGTGATTTTCCATAGCAGCAAATATGATAAAAGGATGCAGCTACACTGTAATAAAATTAGCAATGCTTTCTCTGTCCTAAACTACTTTAGGGGGTGCAGGTCATAGTTTCATTTCATCACCAATGTACTGATATAGGCTTACGTCACATATTTTATTATTTATTCGAGGTTCATTTACTACGGGCCCTTCCAACTAAAGCAAACAACCGTAACGTAACAAATCTTTTTTTTTTTTTTTTTTTTTTTTTTTTTTTTAAGGCGAGAGCTAGTATAATATGATTATGGTTACGTGATATAACTTTAACGTCAAAATCTATATTTTGGAGTTTCATTTCCTAAATTTAGCATTACATCACGTTATCTACATAATAAAATATGTAACTAGCGTTAAAATGTGTTTTACAATTCAACTTACGAAAAACATGGCAAAATGACAGTATAAGCGGAATTCGAAATATTATTACTGCTTGTTTACCCCTGTTCTGAAATGCATCTTACCTCTGGGAAACAAAACAGTTTAATGTCATTTTCCTGTAACAGGACAACCAAGAACAGCACATTTCTCGCTCACAAGATACTTCTACATCTCGTATTTAAGAAATCGCAGCCACATAACATTTGTTTCAAATTCTCAAAATGTGCCAAAACATCACGTGACTGCAACCAACATAATATACACCATTATACCACAGAATAGAATACTAATAAAATCCATTATTTCGCAATTTCGGTCTTATTGTGAAACTTTTCGAAATTTATGAATACTTCAGTCACTTATTATTTATGTTTTCATTGTATATTTTAGTATTTTTATTACATTGTCATTCTCCTGTATTAATCTGTGTGTGTTACTAACAGTTGAGGGCACTGAACGATGCGCTCACATCCGGTAAAGAGAGACATCTCTTGACAGCGACAACATTTAATATCGATGTGCAGCGCTCAAAATGAATGTAAAGTTCACACCACTCATTCAAGAATGAGGCTTTGGTGATTGTCCATCAATCCTGAGAAAAGCCAAGTCATGCTGTGCATTAAGGGCTACTTTCCCGACAACCTCTCCACTTTCTTTTAATCTGGGCAAAGGATAGGGTGGATGAACTCCCTCAAATATTTGGCAGTAAGGCTGGATAAAGACTTGACCAGCTTGACTTTCGGAGATCACATTCAGGACTTGTCGCATCGGGCATGCGTGGCCTCGACTTCGCTGTACACATGCTGTGGTCCGGAATGCCGATCCCCTTGAAGTTACGTCTTTTTCAGGCTGTTGCACTCCCCCTCAAGCTTTATGCGTGTGAAGTCTGGGACATGGCCGCAGCCTCGATGTTTTCGTATGAGATAGCTGACGAAGCCTCTTCCCTACGTGGAAGATAAAATTAGACGCCGGGCCATAAAATTTTACGAACGTTTAACACACTATCAGAGCGCCCTGGTTATGTCTCTTGGGGACTACTGTCTGCCCACCACAATAAGGCAAGCCAGAAGAATGTGCAACGTAATCACTTTTGCTGAGTTTATGCTCGCCTTCCGGATATGATAAGGATGGTAGGTTCATGTAAAATACACAGTGTTGTTACATAACTCACCCATGCATAATACCTATCACTGTAGTCTACTCATTGCATAGGTAAGCAGCGCCGTCCCCAACATCTAGCACAGAGCTACTTGCAAGTGGTAGCATGCGGCAGTTTCCAGGCTTCAGTTATGGGCAATATGGTTCTACTCCACAGCAGGTTTTTGGTCACATGGTTTATATACAGCAGGCATTATACCATCAAATGTGCAAGTGCAAAGCGGTGTGAGCCCGGTGATAGTTCCCTTGTAATGTTGCACTTTGCAGCTTAAGAGCGCTCAACCCAGAACCACGATTTGGTGATGTTGTTAGTCATATGTTGGCAGCTCTGCAATTGAAACAGATTACGGCTCTTCTTTCTAATATCCGGCGCGGCGATTTTTTTCTAATTCCTTCACACTTTTCATGTTTTAATATAGAACCATGATTTTTAATATAATTTCTTTACTTGTTAGTGCAATTTCATGTTGGAGGGCATTCTTTTAACGTTATTGTTAGTTTATTTATTTACTGCGTAATGTAGCCATATTGAAGAATTCAGTGCAGCCAAACTATGTTTGTTTTTCCACTGAATGCAAAGCTGCCAACAGTCTTACTTGTCCTGAAATTCCACTATCTAGCAGACTATCACCGGTCAAATTTTGTTACTCATGCACTGCTTTGCACATAAACAATCCTACGACACGACGATAATGGAGTGCTCCGTAGGAAATACATGTATGAGCTCACGGAATGTATCGGCTACTACCGCGAAGTGTGCATGATGTCAAATGACACTAAGTAAGGGAAAAAATTGGCGGTCCCGGCCACGTCGTTCAAATCGACGAATGCAAAATAGAACGGCGCATCATCGTGGGCGCTGCAATTCTACATTCATCATTTGGCCGAAAAAAAGGGGGCAAAGTTTTGTGATTTGTCTTCGTATCTTCAACCTGACTAAAGATACGCTGAAGAATAATAACTTGAAAAAAATGGTTGGACTTTCACCATCCACTTTTTTATAGTAAATTGCTGTTTTACTCTCTCCGCAATGTCACTTTGCTTTTACAGCTACATTCACAATACGTTATTTTTCTCTTAATATGTTACTTAATATATTACAATTTGAAAAAGTGATAGCCGTAAGGTGTGATTGGTTTACATTATCGTCACAATGTTCAATTGATAGTAATTTTATGTTTCGAAACTTTTATGGAAAAAATTAAATGACGGTAGGATACTTACCTATACTTGTTTTATAACTATTATTATACCATGTGAGGATACAAATTTTTCTACATTACCAAATGCGAAGGAGTCTTTTAGATCGTAAAGGGAAATCACAGATCTGGAGCAGATCCATCGAAATCATCGCGCCATTTTCCTTTCGATCTAAATATCAGCTGTGTAGTCGCTTTCCTGTTGCACTGTTACTTGTTATCAGTAAAGTAATCCCTACTTACTCTAAACAGTAGCTATGCTATATTTTATCACTATTTTGATAAATAATTTAAATACTCATTTAATGAAATGTTCCTACTAAAGTAACGTTAATTTCCATAAAATAAAATCACATAAAATTGTCGTCGAATGCGATTTTAATAAAAGGTAATTTTTATAATTCTTGATTCAGAGAATAAAGAGACTTCTAGTTCATATTCTGCGTAATTTTACTTGTAATTAATGTTTGTATTAATAATCAACTCAAGAATAACATTATCTATAGGGTAATGACATTAAACTGTGTAATTCTTTCAATTAATCTTTGTATTACCCTTAATATAAATTTGTATAATTACCATCACTGATTAACCTGTCTTCATTAAAAAAATTTAAATATTTATTTAATAATGCCGGTAATAGTTAAATGACAGCCCTAATTTTCTGTGTAACTCTAGTTTTAATTATTTATTGCAATCATAACTCTGTTTCTAAACTAGTAATTTATTACATTGCCAAAAGATTAATATACTTAAAACGACGATATTTCATCCTGTTTCATTTGTCTTATTGGATCCTCTCAACATCATGAGCTGTTAACAACACGCTTACTTCCGGTGTATGAAATATTTTATCTGCCGTTGAATTCCCTATGACGTGTTTGTGTAGTAATTCTCCACTCCTAGGTTTTATCTACAATCCCATCACATAAGCAACTTCTGTTAATCTCTTTTAACTTTAACAATTGATTTATTAATTTGTGCTATTATGTTTTTGCAACACCCCTATTTTTTTTTCATTCAGATTTGAGTGAGTGAGTGTGTGGTGTTTTAGGGCCCGTCGACAACAAGGTCATTTGGACCCGATGATTGACCGATACGTACTATATGCCAGCTTCCGTATTACTATTTGCAGTATTGGAGAGTATACTGTGACTTTGTGGGTTCGTAGAATTAAAAGGCCGAGTTGCAAAAATTAAAAATCTCATTTATTTTCGAAGAAATACTCTTATACATTACAGCAGCATTACGTTACGTCACCATCAGTCGATCACAATAACAAACAGTGACAGCAGATTAGCTCTCGTTGCAATAACACTTCTAGCTGTCTCTCGTTCACAACACTGTATCACAACTCACTGTTTTACAACTACTCACTTTGCGAGCCCTTACGTCCTTAAATACCTAATTCGTAATTCTAGATTGCTCTGAAATAAACCAGAACCCGAACAATCTCTATCATTCCAGAAATTTCTGGAAGAATAAAGAAACCAAATATTCTATCACATTCCAGAAGCGTAACTTAATCTATGCCGGCAAGTCCTTTACCTCAGTTATCTCTGTTTGCCGGCGCTTGTTTACAATAGCCGCGCTATCATTAACTGCTCAGCAAGGTTCATTATTGCCATTAAACTTTATCCGCCGATTGTTTTCTTATTTGTACCGAAATTTTTATGCCTGTTGCCGTGAAAATACTTATCAACGCATTAACGCAAATTAGTTTAGTTTAATGCGGCATATTTCTTAAACTTCTTTTTATTTTAACTTCTGCATTCAAATACTTTCTTTTCAAATTACAAACACGGAAGGACACGTCATTACTTCTGAATAATGGTTCATAATAATGACAATAACGATAACAACAACAATAATAATACCACCGATGATATCCTACATGTATGTTGTCAATAAAATCACTTCCATTAATAATTGACTTAATAATTATTATTATTAGTAGGTAACACTATTCATGTTACTGATATCATGCGCAATCATTATTGCGTATCGTTCAGTCATACGAGGGCTATCCAGAAAGTAGATTACGTTTTCGTCTGTTTCCGCTAGGGGCGGGGCTAGCGCGGCCATCTTGGGGTCAGAGCGTTGCGCAGCTCAGTCGGCATCTAGCCGTGCTAGTGAGAGGTTCGTGCTGTGCTCCGTTCAGATACTGTGACGGTTTGAAATGTCTGCGTTAATTGAAAATCCCGCGAGCTGCGAGGTGCGTGCAGTAATAAGGTTTCTGACTGCAAAAAACTGTAAACCGATATATCGGCAGCTTTGTGAAGTGTATGGGGACAACATTATCACTGAAGGTGGAGTGCGTCAGTGGGTCATCAGATTTAAAAATGGCCGAACCAATGTTCACGACGAAGATCGAAGTGGGAGACCCAGCATAGTGACTGCCGAACTTGTCGAAAAAGTCGATGCTAAAGTCCGTGAAAATCGAAGGTTCACAATAACGGAACTTTCTTTGAGTTTTCCACAAATTTCGCGAAGTTTGTTGCACGAAATCATCAGCGAAAAGCTTGGTTACCACAAGTTTTGTGCAAGATGGATTCCAAAAATCTTGACAGAGGACCACAAAAATCAGCGAATGGCTGCAGCGTTGAACTTTTTGGACGTTTACCATAAGGATGGTGACTCTTTACTCGATCGCATCGTTACTGGTGACGAAACATGGGTGAAACACGTGAACTGTGAAACGAAATTGCAATCAATGCAGTGGGGGAACACAAGTTCTCCCCAAAAACCCAAGAAATGCATGCAAACAATGTCGGCAAGGAAGATGACGGCGACTGTTTTTTGGGACAGAAAAGGTGTGATTTTGGTGGACTTCCTGGAAAGAGGCACTACAATAAACTCTCAAAGGTATTGCCAAACTCTCCAAAAACTCAGAAGAGCAGAGGAATGTTGAGCTCTAAGATCTTGTTGATCCACGACAACGCCCGGCCCCACACGGCAAATGTCACTCGTGAAGTTCTTGAATCTTTTAAGTGGGAGTTGTTTCCTCATCCGCCGTACAGTCCCGACCTGGCACCGAGCGACTTCCACCTATTCCCAGCAATGAAGAAGTGGCTGGCTATGCAGCGTTTTGATGACGACGCACAGCTGCAAGAAGAGGTAACGAAGTGGTTGAAGGCGCAGGCGGCCGAATTTTTCGACGAAGGAATTTCCAAGCTCGTACATCGCTACGATAAATGCCTTAATTTGAATGGTGACTATGTCGAAAAGTAGTATTTGAGTGTGGCTTTCATCTGTATATAATAAAATTTGTTTCCTATACTTTGTTTACTTTTTATTCCAAAACGTAATCTACTTTCTGGATAGCCCTCGTATAACAATCCTTAATGATGAAATTGACAATTCTGGCACTAATTAATGACAATAATATTGATTATATTTTCATATTGATTGATAATTGTAATATTAATGATGGTGTTAGTGCTAATAATACTTCTTGCTTTCTTACAACACTGCGAATGTATTTTGTCTTCTTATCCACATTGTTACGAACAACATTTGTTATCCTGATAAATTTATTGCAGCATTGATTATAATATGAATACTTTAATTTTAATTCGTATGACTTGGTAAACAATCAGTATCCCTAAACAATTAATACTTAATAACATTCGCAATATTCATTTGTTGACTTACAGAACGGAATTAAAAAATATTGATTGTACTCATCTAATTATAGTAACATCGGATTTTAATATTACTACATTGATAACATGTACTTTTCTCACCGTTTCCTTTGGTTGCCTTTGTATTTAATGCAACGATGTGTAATACACTGGCGTTGTCTTAAAAAGTTTCTAAAGGTTATACAATTCATTTCATTCGTGCTAAGAGCACATACATCTTCTCTTTAAATTTGATTATGCACTTGTTAACCCACCGAAGGTAATTGAACTGATTTTATGTCAATGACCGGCATCATTATAACTTCTAAAATTCAGATTATTTTACAATTAACTTTTCTTTCTCTTCAATTATTTGACAAGCATTTATCTTGCTTTATTATTC
The DNA here is from genome assembly GCA_030765055.1 of Mantis religiosa. Taxonomy (NCBI): domain Eukaryota; kingdom Metazoa; phylum Arthropoda; class Insecta; order Mantodea; family Mantidae; genus Mantis; species Mantis religiosa. The sequence goes on from CM060948.1 coordinate 34,262,329, forward strand.
GTTCATTTACGCGCGTACACTCACTGTAACACTGACACTATAATACAGATAAGGCGAATAGCTGTTACCTCATTCCTTTCTTACTTTGAAGCACACTTCCATAATTGCACTCTGTCGAACAATACTTACGTTTGTTACCTTTATTTACATTTTGGCCATGTTTTATTTCTGATGCTAATTTCACTAATCCGATATTAACATTGCTTCCTCCCGTCCATAGTAACAACTGCGTTGAGATTCACTGTTAGTTGATACAGGTCGAAAACAAGAAATTCTTATCTCAGAGAATTTAATACGTTTGTCGTCTTACGCATGCAAAGCGGTCTGCTTTAAAACAATTATCCTGAATGTTTTTCTTTTCATGAGACATGATTTACGTCATTAACGCATTTGATAATTACATCTTTTAAATAAATTAGGTCCTTGTTGATATAAGCGATTTTACGACGTAACTTCGTCTGTCTTAGACTTATGTGTTTTTACCGATTCTTGTAATACAGATTTAATTTCTTTAAATTCCTTTTCTATTGATTTTCTGTTTCTTTCCTGCATTTCTTGTTACTTAGGATTTTCGGACATGCCTTTATCGAAATTTACGTAGTTTCTCGCATGTTATTTCTTCATTGTCCTGAACATTTTTCTGTTATTAGCACCGATGATGACCTCCGCCGTCAGAGAGTTTTCCCAGGAAATGTGAATTTCCCCACTTATTTTTAATCCTGTCTCTTTAGCCTCACCCATGCATGCATGTCAACTTAAAGTGATGTTTCATTAATGTCCACCATATTAAAATTCATTTGCCTAGTTATGTATCCCCCTATCTCTCTTATCCTTTGTTTTGAGAATATTTAAATATTTCACTTTTACCTCTGATTTGAGTTGCATGCAAATAAATCAGTGTACTTATACATTTATAATTATTGAAGTATGCTCTATTTTTCGGAATTCTTTTATTTCATGTCTTAATTATTTCCTGCTTTTATAAAATTAATTTTGCTACGATATGGCAAATGGATTCCTGAATTTCCGATTGTTATATATTTGTAACATTAAGAGACCTGGGCTAAATCTCCTAATTACCTTTATGATCCTCTTTACAAGTACTTTTCATTTTGTTTAGTTAATTTTCTTTTAATGTTGTTGCAGATCTTTGCTGACAGATTAAGCTTCATTTTGTTTCATGCGCACCTTGGTTCGTGATATGAAAAATGAAATGTGTATTGTTTAACGCCCGCTTTTACTACATACGGCACCGCAGGCGATGACACTGATGATACATGAGATGAAGATGGAGCACGAGTGGAATGAGATGGCGGGGGAAACCGGAGATCCCGGAGAAAACCCGCCATAGCGCCGTGTTATCCACCACAAATCTCACTTTGCGGTGGCCTGGGATCGAACCCGGGCCGCCTTGGTGAGAGCCAAGCGGTCTAACCACTGAGCCACGGCGCGGCCTCTCGTGATATGAAGAGAAGTGTAACGACGGCGTCTTTAATTTGTAGCCAAAATTTTCTGTTTATCATACGTAACTTATTTTGTCAGTTTTTATCGAGTTTTATTTACAGGTTTTCCTTATCTTCAAGTTACATGGCTGCCGGATCCGACTTTGGTATTCCAGAATATTCCTTCCAGACGTCTATTGCCAATCACTATGAGTACCCCAAATGTTGTTTCTATCATTCCTCCTATTGTTTCAGGCCACACCTATACGGTGATTATACTGTAGACAATTGTATAGGTGACCTGAACAGATATATTGGGAATGGAATTTTATTATTTTGTTGGTGTGATGTGTATTGACACATCCTTTGGGTCACTTTTGACTAATGTTAGTATGCTGAGAGATGCTCAAACAAATAATGTATTTCGGTATAATCTTATGTTGCATTCTTTCATGTGAGATATAGGGAATGATTAATTTTTTTGTGTGTGCTATTTTTGCGGTGGCATGCCTGGGTTCTAAGGTACGTCGCGAGGCTCTTTAGAATCGGGTATGGCCAGGGCATACCGACCTAGGGAAAGCTCGTGTGAAAGCGGATCTTGAATTATCGTCGTGCGACATTGGGCGAAGGGTCGCCATGTAGGTTGTTTATATATAGGGAAATCGGTCTCCTCGAATTATCGACATAGGTGTTGTCGCCATAGTTGCTTTGAAATTTCGGAAGTCGTATCGCGAGGTCTCTTTCGAACATTTCATGTGTAGGGTTAAAGTTGAAGTTTTAACCTTTATCAGTAATCGCGAGATCTAGTACAGATAGTGGTATTTAAATAAAATCTTGTGGAGGACGCTCCACACTTAGTACAGGGATTGTATTGCTCGTTTTGTGATGACCCGCAGTTAAGAGCAAATAAATGTATTTTTGTGTACCTGCGTTCAGATGATAACGTATTGGGCACCATTCGCAAATGGCCATCGTAATGGTGATGTATGAATGTGCATGTGTATTTGTGTATCCCTGTATCTCCCATGGTAAATTTTTTAATATTTTCATGATGATTGAATTCTCATGCTTGGGAAAATGTATCAGTCTCTCATGACTATTTCTGGCATTATGAGTCGATGCAATGAGCTTGTTATCTCGGTTTGTAAAATATATAGCTCTTTCATCAAAATTTGGTAAATTTATAGATCCATGTTCCTATTGTATTTTTGTGTCAGCTCTAAATTGATGTACCTTTCAGACTAAATGTTTCATTGTTTTACTGTTTATTAATAGATACTTTGTGGCGTATTGTTGTCAAGTATCTTTCACTTGTAATTTCACTTAATACAGTTAATATCATTTGCTTTATTTAAATTAAATTTCTGGTATGATTACCAAGTATATTTCTTGTAACCTTGAATAGTAATTTCTAAGCAGATCTTTCAACCTACTGAGTATTAATGCTACCCATTGTTATTTCTGCACTAAATTCACCAGCAATATGTGTTAGAGACACTGAATCCTATGTCATTATTGGATGTATTTTTATGGTAATTGTGAGAAAAACACATGATTATTTTTCTTTTGTGATTACATTAATTCGGATACAGCTGTTGATCTTCAGGTATACTTTTCTTTATTTTCATTTTTATTTAGGAACTTTTGTCATGGCACACTTTAAAAGAACTCTGATTCCTTCAAAAAGACTGCTGAAGATCATAATGATCTATCCGTATTATTGTGTCGGTTGACTACATTCGAATTATTGCTATTAATGTTTCAAAAACAAAAAGTTCTTGATGTTTGAAATCTTATAAATCACGATCACCGCATTCCACCTTTGTATTTGGGTTTATTTTAAATTCTATTCTGCTGTAAATGGAGATCACTCTTAGAATGATTATATTGTAGACCTTACTAATGTTATGATAATTAATTATTGTAGGCTAATTATTGGAATCTTTACGTTACCTCATGGTAGTCTTCTATTAATTATTATTACGATGATAGTATTTTTGGATTTTCAAAATTGTATTTCTTTTTATGTATATTTTCTTTACGTAGCATACTTATATATTATATATCTTTATATCATACTTTATAATCTTATTTTTTTTTTTATTCTAACCACAATTTTTGGACTTTCTCTATCTCATGCGGTTACATGGAGTTTTTGTTCCTTTAGTTCACAACTTTTGTCTTTAAACCCCTTTGTATATGTTTCACTTTTCTACTCTTATAAATTGATTTTGTGTTTGTTTCTTTTCCCCTCCCCCGTGACGAGCACTGCACGCCAACGCCTACCCGGCACGACCAGGGTTCCACCCAGGGGCAGGAACTAGGGACTCTCTTGCTTGGACCTCTACGTGCGCGTCCAGTCCAAGGGCACCAGGGACGATGAGACTGTAGATTCCTTTCATCCAAGCAAGAGAGTCCCCAGTTCCTGCCCCTGGGTGGAACCCTGGCCACTGATCCTGTATGGATGCGAGGTCTGGGGTTCGGTGGCTCGTACCACCATCCGCAGACTGCAAGCCGTGCAGAACAGGGCTCTTGGGATGATCTACGATACCGAACGTGCGTTTCCATCACACATCCTACACACCCATTCTGGCATACCTTACGTTGAGGACGTTGAGCGTGAATGCTCGCGCACATTGTATACCAGAATTACACCTCATCCCAACCACCTAGTTAACACACTAGGGCAATATGACCACCGCGTACCCAGAAGGAGAAAGAGCCACCGCCTCCCCAAGGACGCCCTTGGTGGTGAGATCAGCCTCTCATCCCTTCACTACTACATTCTGTCTGTCCCGGCCACATTAGGGCTGGATTTGACTTGTCGGCTGACCCCCGGCAGTCCAGCCCCCCCCCCCCCCCCCTGTGTGACCTAAACACGATCATCAAACTAAATGTTTCCCGACTACCCGACCTCTCGCTCCTGGCCCCGCCACACTGGACGGACCCTGAAAGCAGGCCGCTCCTAGCGTGGCGGCATCGGGCACTGGCCTCCTACCTGGAAGCTCACCCCGCCGCCAGGAGCACTAGCAGAGGTCGAATCACGTCCATCACTTTACACGGACATTCAAGCTTTGGAGAGAAGACAAATTCTATGAGACCGCACGGGTAAATCCTCTCAGCGGATAGGCGCTCTGTCCACCGTCCGGGAGCACCCGGACGACTTGTTCTCGCTCATGGCACTCACTTCATTTTCACATTGTCCGGAGGTGACATCCAAGAAGCTACTTCCGTTCTGGACTGTGGCTGTGTGCGAAGGTGTGCGCGTGCTGGTCGTGTTCGGGAACTTTATACTTGCCGTCGCCAGGAGTTACTATGGAACTTAACTCCATCTTGAGAAACAATGGCGGCACCCATGTGCTATTTCGTGCTCTGTCTATCCGCTAAAGTACTTGTACCCTTTTTCTTTTTGTTTTTGGTATTTCTGTCTTTTGTTTTTGCCCATACGGCTTTAGATTTGTATTATGTTTCCATATGATATGATTTCATATAACTGGTGAAGTCTCTTATGTTTTTGGCTACATTTCGGGATTGTGTACTATTGTGTATTTCTAACTGTTTAATTATGTATTGTTATTAGCGCTGTTACTTTTTGTACTCTTTAGATTTTTCTTCCATTCATCTTAAAGTAACCCTTTTGCTTTGTTAATTTTTTGGGTTACTCTTTTCTTAGACTATACAAGGTGTCCGTACGTTGGTGGAGGTACCAACTCTATAACTAACGGGGAAATGTCACATATGCCATCAGGGTTGCATGCGGTTACCCCTAATTCGGAATATTTAATGCATTATAAACAGTTCTAAATTCTCGGGTAAATCGAAATTATGGCTGAAAGTCCCATTTCTTGTTTCTTGCACAACTTAGTTGCACGCTGGGACAAACAGGCTGGTTAACCACAGCCAGCCAAGCCCTATTTGACGTTACGTCCCGTGGGTAATGCGTGGATTTTCTCGAAGGCACTCCTCAGAATCGGATGTTCTACTGTCCGGCCGTTGTATCTCCGGCTCTGACGTTTTGCGACTGCAAGAGGTGGAGGGGGAAGGTTCATAGTACCAACATACAGTAATGAGCAATTGAAAACATATCGTCAAAATTATCTTTAAAATGAAAATATAGGACCATATTAGCTTTAAAACAATAAAATCCAACTTGCAATTTCATTATCATGCAAGATATTCATTACAACAAAACTCTATTAGAATATTTCGTTCACATATTTCACGAACACTAACTGCATCTGTTGGTGGTACTGGGAGTCTCTACATCCGGTGCTCTGGTCAGGAGGTTAAAACTGTCTGCTAGCGCCAATCAGCATTGTCGCTGCTAGGCGTGGCTTCCGAACCCAACACCATGTTGCCAGGTTAACTTTGTTTGAGCCACGTGGACTTTTAGCTACTTGGGCTGGTAAACTTTCTTTGGTATATTTTTCGTGCGTGAATTCCGATTTTTAGTGTTCGTAAGTCCTATTATTATCGCTATTATAATAATATGGCTACTGGTTCGTGAAATACGCAAATACGTGAAATATTTCAAATACGCATGTTGCTCTGCTTGAAATTTCTGCTAAAGAACTGGCAACAACCCGCTTCCCCCTCTCGAGAAATGTCAGAGCCGGAGATAGAGCGGCCGAACTGTAGAACATTCCATGATGGGCTGGGTCCCCCATATTTGGGAGAATTAACGTCATTCGGGATGCCTATATAAGCAGGCGAGTTCAAGCCTCGCCCTTCCTCTTGGACTCTCTTACTTGGACTCTACTCTCGTCTACCACTCGCCCGGTCGGCGGGCGGCAACCCTACGCATACGTCACATATCTCCAAAAGGTAAGGTCCATTTCTCAATAGTATCAATAATAATGTCAGCCTAAGTGAAGGACCTCTTAAATCATAACTTGAAAGTGTTTCAACGTAGCCTTTCTGGGTTACTCTCTTAAATTCAACTGTTAATCGGTTCACGAGCCCCTTCTGGGCAAATCTTAAAATTGTAAATTAGGAATTCTTTACTAGCTCCTATTGGCAACTGAATTGTTAATAAATTATAGTTAATACAAAGTTGCTCTACCTCATTTATAGGAATGCTCCCCTAGTTCACGCTGGCTAGCCCCAAGCCTACGTGACAATATTGTGACTTTGTGGGTTCGTGAAATTAAAAGTCCTATTGCACAAACTCAAAATGTTCTTTATTTCCACCGATGTGGAATGTGGTAATTCTGAAAAAAGCAAAAGATAAAGATCCTACAGAAGTAAAATCATACAGACCAGTGTGTTTGCTAAACACTATAGGAAAGATCCAAGAAAGACTACTAAGTAAACGTATACATGAGTTTAGGACTATGATTGGCATGACAGACACTCAATACGGATTTCGGAAGCACAGATCAACTGATGATGCAATAAATAAAGCATTAGAGAACATAAAATTAAATCCCAATAAGTATGTCATAAATATATTCTTTGACATTTCTGGTGCATTCGATAATCTGTGGTGGCCAGAATTGTTCAAAATTATGAGAGACAAAGATTATCCAAGATGTTTATATAATATGTTGAGGGACTACTGTAAAGACAGAACCGTAACATTAGTAGCTGAAAGCAGGAAATTAATCAGAGATGTTAATAAAGGATGCCCTCAAGGGTCAATATTGGGTCCTATCTTTTGGGATATACTAACTGAACCGATTCTGGAGAGATTAAGACATTTAAATTCCACATCAGAAGTTATAGCGTATGCAGATGATCTGATGGTAATTATAGATGGGAATAATCGTAGAGAAATAGAAAAGAAGGCTAAGAATATCACTGAGACCTTGTAAGACTGGTGCAATGACGTAAAACTAACCATAGCATCCTCAAAATCAGCATACGTAGTAACGAAAGGTAAACTAAAGAGGAACCCAGTAATTAGAATAAACAATGCACCGATACCAAGAAGGCAAAATTTCAAATACTTAGGTATAATTGTCGACGAGAATTTGACTTTTAATACGCATATTGATTACATAAGACACAAAACTTCAAAAGTGATGGGAAAGTTGACGTCGTTGATTCAAAGGAATTTTAAATTACCCACTGATATCATCAAATTGTATCATACAAGTATTGCAGCTGGGATTATGGGATACGGAGCAAGTACATGGGCTCAAAGGCTTTGCAATAAAAGAAACAAAATACTAATAAGAAGAACACAAAGACAGATACTTTTAAGGTATGCAGGCGGAACTAAGACCACCCCCACGATGGCTCTATTCGTAATCCTAGGGATATGGCCGATGGACTTCATCATAAGATATAGAGGTGCAGAATACTGGAGAAGAAAGAATAACCGGCAAAAAGTACGAGAAATAGTAGGTGTAGAATGTGAGACAAGGATGCAAATTAAAAGGACAATATTACAGGAATGGCAAAACGAATGGGACAGTATAGAGGAAGGACGTCGAGTTTATGAACTACTTCCAACAATAGAAGAAAGACTAAGGATGAGCCACTTCAAACCGACTAAAGGAATAATCCATTTTATTAGTGGACATGGACCTTATGCCACCTACTTTAAGAGGATAGGAAGACGAGCGACAAGTCTATGTACAGCATGCAGCATAGAGGACACACCAGAACACCAAATTTTCGAGTGTCAAGAGCATCGAGAAGTGGATAATTTGAGACAAGAGCTGCAAGGAAAGACAACATGGGAAATAATAAGAGATGCAGAGGAGTTCAATAAGTTAGACACAATAACAAACATCATTTCAACAAAAGCTTGGGAACAATATATAACTTCTAAGAAATCGACACCAATGGAATTGGCTACACCTGCAACAGTTCAACAAATAAGACGATCAACTAGACTCCAAAGACGAGAGATGGAAGGAAATATGAACATAGGAAGAGATCCAATTGAGGAAGCAACACCAGTAGGAGAAGAGGAATAAAGAGATTTTGAAATTGAACATATCCATGAGTTGGGAGGAGAAGAGCTAATAAACCAACAAGGTGATATAGACTGAAATCGGACTGACTTGACAGCGATATATATATAATTGAAGAGAGAGAGACTAACTTGGAAACAAAAGAAAAAAAAATAATTAGGATAGTTAGGTTAGTTGACTGCAAAGTTTAGCAGTCACTTAGGTTATTGTTTCTGCAAACAATTAAAAGTTATTCTTATAATTAATAAATGTATAAATGAAAATAAGAAATAGTTAACAGGTTCCGATATAGAATCTAGGCATCGGAACATAAGAAAGCAGAGTTTATTTTTTTTTTTTATTTTTTATTTTTTTTATTTTTTTTTTATTTTTTTTTTTTTATTTTTTTTTTCCACCGAATTACGTTTGGTACACTTGCCGATTACATAGAATTACGTAGCGCACACAATTACAATCCACGAGTTCGTCTGTCACAGGTTCACTCCACACTCACTATTACGTACAACTCTCTCTAGAGCTGACTAAGAACTCCTCTGATACACGTACGCAGTCTTCCAGTCCGTTCTCTAGCACTGCGCTCTTCACGGCTGCTCGCCAAGAACTGAACTCTCCTCCAGCCCGACGCGTCGCTTACATAGGACCAACTGACCAATCTAGAAGGTTCCGGGTTAGATGAAATATCCTGGTTGTTCCAGAAGTCAAGGGGAGGGGAAAGGGACGGTCCATTGACTTGTGGTAGTTTTCCCCCAACCCCTCAGCGAGCGCCAACCAGTTACAAGGCTAGGCATAGCCTGAACGCCTTCTGTCCCCCACCCAGCTGCCAGTAGGCCGTGCCTTCCGACAATTCGGTGACAATATGTTTATGAGAACTCCTAAGTGGTTTACCGGAAAAAACACGAGTCAGTTGGAGAATTTAATGTCATGTCGGCACGTTGGCCACAGTAGCTCAAGGGTTAGAGCAACTGGACGGCAACCAGAAGATCCGTGATTCAAATCCCGGCTATGGCATTGAATTGTTCAGTCTGACTATCTTTCCATACTTTAGCCCACACACGGTCAGTGTGAAAGAACAATTCATTTCCATTAATGAACATGGCAATTGACAAACTTGTTAATAATACAATATTGCGATACTAATGTGACAAGACTTTATACGGAACGAGGAAAGGTTTCAAAAAACGAGAAGCTTGCGTGGAGGTTTTTCTTTTCATTATTCGAGAATGCGTTATGTGCTTACATATGTATTGCATACCATTTTTTGCACTATATGTATTTATATTGATCTGAATTTTAGTAATTAAGATATTAAATAAAACATTAATAAATATAATTGAAGATAAATGTTAGATTTTAGAACGTGCATCGCCTATGTGTTGTTATGGAGAAATTATTTTCGCACTAGTGCGGGAATGTCAAATTACAATGCATAGCAACAATAACGGTAAGTATGGAATATCTGTTACATAGTGTAAACATTATTTAAAGGAACGCACACATGTGAAGACGCTACAACGCATTGAATGTGTGAACAACTTATTTTTGTTCTTAAAGTAGGCTAATGCATGTTTTTGTTGAGATGTGATAGCCTCGAACGCTTGTTTACATTTCGTGTGTTGAGAGGGTATAGAGGGGAGCATGCGTAACTTAGTTCTCGGCAACATAGCAGGACCTTCCTGGAGAAACAGATGACCTTTACATACCTTCTTTTAAAAACCAGACTGTAGGTACAATAAACCACAGGTTTCGGTGCCGAATCCCCCGTAATAATCCTAATGCTAATCACTTTTATTACCCAATTTCTAAAAGCTCCATATAGGTACCTAAGCACAAACACTATTTCTACACATGAAACCGAGAGACGACCTGATGGTTAATGTAAGGGTTAAGGTTGATTTTGTTTCAATTCAACCTGAGAATAAAACACGTATAAGACAAAAGAAAATGGGGAACATCCAGGAAATGAGCGTGATTTAGAACATTTCTGAATCATTCGTCGACGCTGTGTTCACATTATGCAATTCTATTTTAAATTAATGTTCAAAGTAAACGGAAGTGGATATAGTTCCGGTCATATACTCTGATCATCTCATTGTTAGAAGTGTCGCAGTTCGAATCTTCCATGTACCTACACCCGCCACCACAGGTTTGAGAAGTTTTCTACGGTCCTTCACAAATTGAGTAGCTATTAGCAAGGAGGTGGCGTGTGTATCTGATATATCATTTTGACACATGCAGTGGCGTCCTATTTTATGTGCACACATGTACGTATTCACATATGAACAATGTTTTAAATGGCAAATTGGTTTCCCTCATATCTACAATTTTATTCTTCCCCGATGTACCTCCGAATCAGCTGCGGAACTGGATATTCCAGCCTTTTTCTTTCTGTTTTTGTTGTTGTTGTTTTTTTTAAACAATTTACTTGAAACTTGTCGCACGGAATGTAACGAAATGACTTGTGCAAAAGCTCAAATAGTTTCTCAGATAATACATTTTTCTTTTCTGCGAAAAAAATGTTTTTCTAAACCTCCATTTCATATTCACATTTTTAGAATATTGTTGCGAGCATTGTTGCGGCCGGGCGCACAAAGGGACAGATAGTGCGGTGCGGAGATAAGGGACAGGTAGTACAACGCGGAGATAAAAGGCTTAACGAAACAGATAAAATTAGATGACTGAAAGGTTCGCGTTTCGTCTGGTAATTTCTGGAACAGTGAATAGAGAACATTCTACAAACGTCTAGAAATACAAGTGAGCTCTAAAAAGGAGTCGCGATCGCCAGTTAGAGACAGAGTCGAATTGGAAGTTGAGAATCGTCCGCGTACAGCCATGTTTTGAAAGTGGACTCTTTTGTTTGTGGTCAACGACCTTGAGCATTGTATTTGTGTATGTTACGTAATTCTGCTACTGTAAGGATTGACCAAAGTGTGTTTCTACGGAAATAAAGAACAGTGTTTAATGTTTGTAACCTGGACTTTTAATTTCACGAACCCACAAAGTCACAATACTTTTCTACGTTTCCTAAAATGTCCATTTAAATCTAACCAACACACCTGAAAGAAGCAATCGTATTTGAGAAAACCTGAAAATAATGAAGTGGATAAATGAGGATTTGTAAAGTCCTTAAGGCTGTTTCTGTGATAGTATGTATGTAAATAAGTACAGCTACTTCACTGAACTGTAGGATGAAATCTGCTATAGAGAACAGAGCACCATAAACTAAACTTACCTTTTCTTCACACTGTCAAAAATTTATTCTTTTAAAACTTAAGATGGTTCGAAAGTAAAATTAGAGGGCGAATCATAAATTTTAGTGTAACCAATAATTTCATCATTGGCATCCCAGATACAGAATGATCGTTCTCTAAACTCTATTTTGGAGCTTAGTTTTACATGAAAGAATCTTCAGAGATACACTATTAGGTCATAACATATTTAATGAATAAATAGTGAAATAAATATAAAATAAGACAACTACTTTTTACACGCTTTTTACACTTTTGTAATATACTGTAAACATCGCAGTCTCTCATCAGTAATTCACACAAATTAATGGTGATCTTACTGGAAACAGTCCATTTTGTCTTAGTTACTCATGGCTGAAATTCACTTGCACATTTTTTTTTAAATTTTTCATGAACCTGTTGTAACCCTCAAGTCACTTTATTGCACTTTCAGTTTACAATGCTATTATTAGAAATACTGGCACTGTTATTCATACACGGTGACTGAGATGTGGATATTATTCAAAAGGAGCCTATAATAAACATTTTTCTTAAGAATGTTTTGCAGGTGTTACGACATCATTTTGTGCATACGTTTCGACAGCTTTCTGCAGCATCTTCATGTAAAGTTCGATGTCTTCCATGGACGGTAGGAGATCATCTACACTTCTCCTTCTTCTTCGCTTACTCAAATACGTGTACATCATGCCAAGAGCTGGAATACTGATTCCTAAAAGTGCCAAGGGAAATAGGATTTTGTAGTACATGGATCCGCTGGAGCCACCACTGAAAAGACTGTCTTTAAAACTCGGTCTATGGCGTGAAAAATTGAGCAAGCCGTTGTACGGCGTGGGGAAGCGGTTTGGTGGAAAATGGACGTATTTTGTGGGATAAGGTTTGAAAAATGGGGGATTTTCTCTCTCGATAGGTGGCCTACTGTGATAATAATGGCTAAATGGACGAGAATGAGTACTATGTACGGGGTAAGAAGAATGAAGACGTTGGACTGGTTGACGTGACAAACTATATTGTTTGTATTTCTGATTCCTTTTATCTATATAAGGCTCCACCAAAGTGCTTTGTCGCAAAGTGTTGTAAGGGTGATACCGCGTGGGATTCACAGAGGAATAGACTCTGTTACTGGGCATATGAAGCTGCCAGTTTGTTTGTGGAATTGCAGTTTGTTGTAAAACAGCTGAGTTGCCATATGCAGGATTCACAACAGAATAAGATCTATCAATGGGCGCCTGCGATTGTTGCAATTGCCAGCCTGAAGTTGATGTCGCTGCAGCTGGTTGCTGCAAAAGGTCTGATTTAGTATATGCTTGGTTCAGAGCGGCATAGGACACATCAGTATGTGGTTGAGATTGTAACTGCCAACCAGGACTTTGCATTGGGGCTTGTTGTAAAGCAGGATTCACAACGGAATAGGATCTGTCGATGTTTGTCTGAGGTTCTAGGTGCCAGCTGGAGTATAATGACGCTGCAGGTTTGACATACGTGTCCGGTGTTGGTGTAGTAAGCGAAGCCGCTGCTATTTGAGCCGAAATAAAAGAATCGGGATATGTTACTTCAGTGACAATAGTTTGCTTTTCCTTTACTGCAGATTGTTGCACCTGCGTTACTGTTGATTTAGTATTCACTGGATTGGTTGCCTTGCTTGTAGAAGATACTTGCAGGTTTGGTACTGCTACTGGGTTTGCCGTCTTGCGTGTATGAGATACCTCTACCTTGGATGCTGGAGATGTTTCTTTAACTTGCAAGTTTGGTACTGCTACTGGGTTTGCCGTCTTGGGTGTATGAGATACCTCTACCTTGGATGCTGGAGATGTTTCCTTACTAGCAGCAGCAACGGTTTTAGTCGCCTCGCGTACTGGAAGTACTTTATTATTTGGAACAGTTGGCCTTGATGTAGAAATTCCCATTTGAGTCGCGGAGTTGGAAGACCACGCAACGGAATTTTGGGATGGTCTCTCAGCTGCCAGGTGGGGAGCCGAACTTCCGTGCGAGTATTGCACATAGCTGTTGGCACTGTTCTTTGAAGTCCCGTTGTTCAATTGCCTGACAGGAATGTTTGCTTGCTGATCAGCATTGGCCGTGCCAGATCCCAGCAAAGCGAAGAGAATCAAGAGTAGAGCGTTGGTCATGGTTGCCATTTCCATTTTTGTTACACCTGTAAAAACCACAAGACATGTACGTTAATACAGAACTTGTATAGCAATCACAACAAAAATGAAGAACACTGGTGATCAACACAGAGATCGAACATGTACTATTTATGTCTTTATGTTGAGTATTATTGCTCATTTCAGCAATTATTTGCATTAATTTTTATGGTTCATTTAAAGAAAAATTTTCGCCTCGCAAAACTGCATTTAAACAGCCCATTTCACTCTTCAGATTTCTTAAACCTTGCCCTAACAATCTGACCTGTAAACAATAACCATCAATACTTTATTTGCTTTATTAAGAAATTTGGATTTTTTATATAATACAAATATTGCATTATTTAGACCTTAGCAAGGCAATATAAGTGCTGAGAAAACTCCAAAGAATTAGAGGCTCTATAAGTGTATTGTATCAGTTTAAGGTTATATTTAATATCATTAAAGAAACACTTTTTATTAGGATAAACCATTCTACCAGCTGTATAATGCTCGTGCCACTAATGAGTAACAATTTGGGAATAGCATTCATTTCCCTTTAGGATTTATTAATAGTTATTTATGACATTGACATTCAGTGCCATGGTTCCCTATCAACGTCTTAAAATGGTGTCTTTCATATCTCCCCTAACTTAACCCATTGGGAAGCCAACATGTTTAACACTGATGGATTTTCACTGACTACACATTTTAAATCAATACACAGTCATAATTAGAGCCCGGATTTCTAAGCAAAATGCTTATAAATGCTTTTTTTGCTGAAATATGGGGGTTGCTTGCTTATTTTATGTTTTTAAATTAAAGTAGCTTATATTATCCAAATGATGTAAACTTTTGCATAATGTGGGGAAAAAATGTAATTACGGAGGTGACAGAACAAAAAATAGGTCTAAGACAAGGATGCAAAACGAGTCCAATTTTATTTAACTTATTTATAGATGAGATAATAGACAAGGTTAAAGAAAGAAATGAGCACTGTCCGGTAATAGCAAACAAAGAAATTCCTGGACTGCTATATGCGGATGACTTAATGGTAGGATCTATAACGGTAGTAGGATTGCAGAAGGCAAGAAATGAAATCCAGAAATTCTGTGAAAAGTGGGGAATAAAAATAAACATAAATAAGTCGAAAGTTATGGTCCTCAAGAAGGTGAAAAGTGGGTACTAAATGGCAAAAGGGTAGAAGTGGTCAACGAATTTAAATACTTAGGAGTAAGGTTGAATTGGAAAATGGGAAGCACATAGGAGAAAAATCAAAGCAAAAGGAAGGGCGGCAATGAATGGGATAAGAAAATGCAAATATAAGCTAGAAATGACAACCAAGTGGTTAGAAAGAATGTATGAAGCGCTAGTTGAACCCAAAATGTTTTAAGCAGTGGAAATTTGGGGGGGGGGGGGGCTCAGAGTTAAACAAAACGGTGGACCAAAACTACAGAAGGTTTTGTAAAGAGCTACTAGGCTTACCAAGATCAGAACTAGCTTTAGTAGAATTAAGAAAGACAAGAAGAAATGGAATAATAATGGAAAAAATAATAACATTTTGGTATAGGTGTTTGGCCAAAGAAGAAGGGGAAATTATGAATTATGCAGGAGACAGCAAAAAAGATTAGTGAACTCAAATAGTTGGTGGGCAGAGGTAGGAGAAATTATGGAAAAAATAGGAATGGGAGATATATGGAGATTAAAGGTAAGGAATGCAAGCGATGTGGGTAAATTAGTAAAATGCAGAATAGAAGATATAGAAAGACAGGAATTATGGGGAATTTGAGAAAATATGAAATCATTACAATTTTACAAGGAAATGAAAATAAATTGGGAACGAGAAGCATATGTAGATTACTGCAATAGGCAAGAGAGAGAAGGGTTAGCTTGGATGAGAACAGGAACATTTCTAAGGGGGATAAGAGGTAAGGAAAAGGGAATTTGTGAATTGTGTGGGGGAAAAAAAGCATAGAACACTATGTAACAGAATGCGAGGAGGTTGCAATGTGGAGAAAAAAGGTTTGGGAGGAAAAATGGGGGAAGTAGAGAAGAGGATAGTAGCTATAAAATGTTAACAGGCAGGGAGGAAAAGAAGGTAAGAAGTATTGGAGAGTTCTTGCAGAAAGTAAAAAAAAAAAAAAAAAAAAAAAAAATGGGCCAGAAACGTAAAGAATATAGGAAACGAAGATGAGAGGCAAGAAGGGGACTAATTAAGTAACAAAGAGGCATTGAGGTTAAGAGCTACCTGGCAGAGCAGAAGACCAGGGTGTCATGTAAGCCAAGATAGCAACAAGGTAAATTAGAAATATGGTTCAAGGTTTGGAATATGTACAATAAAAATCTAATTTAATAAGTACATTTTCACTCCTAGCCATCATTTTATATTCAGACTATTTACATCGTCTCGCTGAACCAGGAGCCAAAATAAAGACGTAGATCCTCTGTCTCTAGCGTAAAGAAAGTGTTTGTACTGACGCCGATTTGAGTTCAAAAATGTCCTTCCAAATATGGCATTACCTCCTCAGCCAGTTTTAACTCGGTGGGGTTCTTGGTTAAAGGCTGTGTCATACTACACAGAACATTCCAATGAAATAAAAACAGTGTTGTACTCCTTAGATGTAGAAGATGCAAGCAACATTGCCACTGCATAAGAATGTTTTGCTAATATTGGCATCCAAGATAGGATACAGTACATCCATAAGCGCTTCTCCAAAATACTTGCTATTATAACACAGCTGGAAGCTTGAAATTATATCCTGGAACATACACTTTCATTGATAGATGAAATTTCACTAACGCTGTCATCAGAGACTCGCGATATTGTTAAAACTGCCTTTGAGAAACTCAGTAAGGTATAAACGAAAAACTCTGGTTACGAAGCACTGTATAATATTTCTAAAACGCGTTCTAGTACAGAAACGTACAGATATCAAGAAGGAATTCACTCAAGAAGAATTGTGGTGCTTTTTCAAATGTTCCAGTAACCTCACGTGACACTGACACATTCTTTCGCTGTGTAAAAAATTCTTCACTGACAAATGCAGGAGCTTCACACAAGAAAATCTCAAGATAAACTCCCTGTATGTAGGGTAAGAATTCAACGAGACAATATGTTTATCATTAGATTACGCAGAAAATGAAGCTAGTTACAGTGAAGCAATAAGTATTATACAAATATAACTATTTGTAACAAAATACTTCTCTTATCTTAAGAAAAATGATGTCGATTTTTCTTATTAGTTGAATTAGTTGAAGTTGAAATCGATTTCACGAACCCTTGTTGGCGTCGTCAAAGAAAACCACAGGAGAAAACAAATTCGTCGTTAAGGAAGTTACTATGTTATTATGTTTTTTTCAGTATTACCAAATTCTGAAAATAAAACAAATTTAAAAACAGAAACGACTTCCGGTATTTCAAAATTCATTACACGATGTTTATTTTTTAAAATAAATATCGTTTCCCAAACCATTAAATCTATCGGGACATTTAATTGTTTTAATAATTTAACTTCAGGATTTATTTCATGGTTAAATGACCAAAAATGATCTGCTACAGCCGATTTATCAGTTTGTTTATACTTAATGTTACGAAAATATTCTTTCGTTCTGGTTTCTAAATTTGTCCTACCAATGTAAACCCGATCACAATCTAAACAATCAAACTGATAAATACCAGATTTCTTTTATTATTAGACATTTCATCTTTTTAGAGAAATGGAGTATATGTTTAATATTATATTTGTTTTGAGGAACCAAAGTTATACCAAACTCTCAAAAAACTTTTTAGAAATTGTTTAATAAACCAAGGATGGTAAGTAAATTTTTTAAAATTATAATCGTCTTTTATTTTTAAGGGTAGAAATATCATTAACAGATTTCTGATATTTAATTTTTTCAATCTTCTTTTGTATTAATAATATTCAGGGGTGTATTTATTAATCTATAAACCAAACTATTAAAAACAATAAATTTATGTGGAAAAGGGTCGAAACTTTTGTTTTTATGTAATTATCGATATGAGCAGATTTCCTATAAATAACAAAATCCAATTTATTATTTCTTAATATCTTCAAATCCAAAAAAGGAAGAGAACCATCAATTTCAGTTTCTAATGTAAATTTTATAGCTTTATGTTGTAAATTTAGTAGTTTTAAAGCATCGTTTATGATTATAATTTTATTTTTATTTGCTTACTTTTGGTCCTTATTTGTTTCATTTTTCGTGCCTATATGCTTGCTCATTTCACCATTTGATTGTGCTTACAAATCCGGTCTTTAGTCATATTAATATTTATACTTCATTGTAATTAGGGATTTAGTGATTCTCTGCCAAGTTTCAGTGCCTATTGAAAACATGAAATTTGTTTAATCCAAATTGCAGAACTTTCGCTCGTGGTTTTCATAATCTAGTTTATGAGTGCATGCGAATAGAAAGCAATACAAAAAATATCATAACAGAAGAAGAAGAAGAAGAAGAAGAAGAAGTAGTAGTAGTAGTAGTAGTAGTAGTAGTAGTAGTAGTAGTAGTAGTAGTAGTAGTAGTAGTAGTAAGAAAAATGAATTATTTCCATAAGTAATCGTAGTAAATGCAAAAGCTGATTTTTTGTGTGTAATTTACGTCCTCCAACGTTAAGTCATATCGGACGATGAGTGGAAGGGATGAAATGATACTCAAATGAGCCCAGGGTCCATAGAGCTTAGAGCTACCTGACATTCGTCTTTCAGGATAAGGGAAAACCCCGGAAAGAAACCTTATCCAGGTAACTCACGCTGATCGAGATTCGAACTCGGGACCTCTTGAACGTGAGGCAGACATGTTACCATCTACGCTACCGAGGCGGGCACAAGAGCTAATATAAATTTAATGTTAGGGTATGGCGTACATAAAGTCATTTTACATTCCCAGCGTTTTGATATCCAAATAAAAATAGCACATTCCACAAGTATTTAAAAATGGATACTTTTATTAGAGAAAAGGAGCATCAAGTCAAAAATATAAAACGTGTATTACTACAATATTACTGCACTCTTCGGCTTCCGTATTAGCTACATAGGCTTTGCAAGTTGTACAGGGAACCTCCAGTGATGTATTTTTTTGTATGGTAATTGCTAACTATTTAAAGAGGCGTGCTTAAGTGAATATTTCCATTTTAAGGTGTAAGTAATTTCTTTACCTATATTCAAGGCAGAAAAAAGTTCTTAAGCAAAAACCAAGTGTCTCTTAATGAGTAATCTGATTCTTATAAGATTTTATTTTGTGAGATTTACATTCACAACTCCACGTCCCTGATAAATATCTAACAGTAAAGTCTAAAACTAGAAAGCAGGGATTCCAAGGGTGGGCACTGAACTTGAACGTTTTTGAAATAGAGACAAGATCGTTTCTCAACAGACATTGGGAAACAGTGGTTCTACGAGATGAGGTACCAGCAAGGAATACGGCAATGTCAGATTTCTCGATCCGACTTCCGGATTCTGTTACGACATGTTGATCACGTATCAAATAGTGGCTAAAGCATTTCTGGAATAACTGTAGCGTTTTAGAGGAAGTGTCATCTATAGCAGCTTTGTTTCTAATTCTGAAACCTTTAGGCCCGGTTGCATAAAACATAATCTAAGTTCAAGCATATGAAAATGATCTTTAGTCAAGCTGAACTTAGAATTTTGGTTGTATAAACATTGATCTAAGTTAATGGCCTCCTGATGTAAGATCAAATCTAACTGGTGAATTTTCTCCGGTTAACTTGATTGAACTTAGATCAGCAGAACTGCAGAATTTACACAATAGTTTCTGAGAAGAAATAAGTAGTGCAGCTTTAAATAAATAGTAAAAAAGCATTTTGTGTGGTTACTTGCATAAATAATTAGCATCTTTATTTCACAAATGTATGTTAAAGATGCATTATTTGTGTTCATAACCAATACATTTTTATCCTTTTCAGAATTCAGATTACTCTGATATCTCTGATGATTAGAATTTTCAATTTGAAAGGTCTCCTCGTGTTTTCTAACATAGAGGAAATCCCATCTCAGAACTAAATGACAGAAAATTCAAAATGATATTTCGACTATCAAAGCACGTAGTTGAAGAACTGGAGCATAGGCTACATGCACAGTTAAGAACACAAACCCTGAGAAAATACGCTCACAATCCAATATTTATAATCCTTCTCACATTACGGTTCTATGCAACTGAAATCTTCCAGATGGTGATTAGGAATATATTCAATATAAATAAAGGGACTGCGTTTAGAACAACACAAAGTTACAAGGGAGATTGCAGCTTTAAGATCTCATTTCATCAGGATGCTTATGGAAAAGGGTGAAATAAGAAGGGTTATGCGAGATTTAAAGTTAGCTGAACGCATCTTCTCTTTTGCTTGAACTTCCATCTTTTGTTTCTTTTGCAACTCACAGAATTGTAAACAGACGAAAATGAAAAAGATGTACATTCGGCATATAATGGAGATAAAGTAAGCCAAATAATTAACTTTTGATAAATACGGTTTCAATATGGAGTAAATTCTTATACTGTTTATTTAAAATGACATTATTTCTAGGACAAATAAGCATAAAGCGAAAGATTTATTTAGTTTTTGTTATGTCTAGATTGGCTACTCTATGCACTTGAATTAAACAACTCGAATAATTCCGACAATTCTCGAATGCTTTCGATACAACACGAAAGTTGCAACATGTTTGGCGATGTTGCCGCATTTGTTTTTGTGATCTCGGATCAGTACTAAACGGCGTTCATCTGATCTAAGATCAGCATTTTACAACCCACGCGGGTTCGCAAACTTAGTTCAATTTTGATCTTCGATTATAAATGAACTGCAGTTAGCGATTTTTATGCAACCGGGTCTTACAGAACCAAATGTTCTCTAGGGTTGTGACAAAGGAACATTAAACATCGCTACATGTGCTCGGGTACTGATATTTAGTAATGCTAAAATACTTACATTAAGTATAACTACATCACTTAATAATGAACTGCAAAAATCCTAAAATTAGTAATTCTAAATCTCTCTCCTTCAAACTGTGTATGATTATTGTAGGTGTATATACAGCTCCAACCATATTTGAACGCTCTTCCTTCATCATTGCTAAGAACTGATTCATTTTTACTAAAACATCAAAATGCCCTTGATTAGGATTCGAGGCAGGGAACTCAAAAAACAGCAGTGCGGTACCTACCTGGCCAAAGGTGGGAACATTTTACCGAGAACGATAATGGGGTTTTCAGAGAGTATATGGAAAATAAAAGAAGGGTCTTGCGTGAATGTAATTAAAAAGTAATGCACAATCCCTTGTGCCACGAGATTAAAGACATATTGTGAGCAGTATTCCTATTTGCCCTGTTGTACACCACAAAATGTCATAAATCATGCACTTGACCTTGAAAGCAATTGCAATGACATGCAGCATATAAATTACACTATTAAATATATGTTGAATATGGTAGCGTGTGAGGTTCGCATTCGAGAGGTCCCAGGTTCGATTCTGGCTAAACACCCACTCCGACCTTGTGGTTTTCGTGGTTTTTCATGGTCCACAAGTGAATGCTGCTGTGATTTTCTTTCCATAATTTCCCTCTCATTCAGTTGCTTTTTCATCCTTTAGATGTGCTTTTGGGTTTATTGGTGGTGGCGATGCTGGAAGATGACATGGATGCACAGAAAGAGTAAACGAAAGAGTAGATACTCCCCGTGGACACGAGGGTGGCTTGTTCGTAGTTCTCTCCAGCAGTGGAATGGGTCTTCAAGTCTAGAACTGTTGGGAGCTTCCGTGGGTCTTTGTACCCATATGCCTTTAGCCTCCTGTGTTTCCTTCCCTTCATCCCTCGCTCCTGTAGGATGGTAGCCACAATATATCTATGTAGGTTGCAGTGCATGAGCTGTTCTCAACTGCATAACCTATATATTGGATATTTATTCTTATAATTATATCATATGTAGTTTATAGTGTTTTATAATGTAATTCATTATTGATCATGTACGAGGGTGGTCTGAAAAGTTTTCGAGCTCATAGAGATACAAGACATTTTTTTCAAGTTTTCAACATAGTCTCCTTGTAACTCTACACACTTCTCTCAGTGATACTCCCATTTCTGTAACCTGTCCAAATAGTACTCGGCGTTTTTCAACAGTCTCCTTGTAACTCTACACACTTCTCTCAGTGATGCTCCCATTTCTGTAACCTGTCCAAATAGTACTCAGCGTTTTTCAACATAGTCTCCTTGTAACTCTACACACTTCTCCCAGCGATGCTCTCATCTCTGTAACACGTCCAAATAGTACTCGGCGTTTTCCAACATAGTCTCCTTGTAACTCTACACACTTCTCTCAGTGATGCTCCCATTTCTGTAACCTGTCCAAATAGTACTCGGTGTTTTTCAACATAGTCTCCTTGTAACTCTACACACTTCTCCCAGCAATGCTCCCATCTCTGTATCCCGTCCAAATAGTACTCAGCGTTTTTCAACATAGTCTCCTTGTAACTCTACACACTTCTCTCAGTGATGCTCTCATCTCTGTAACACGTCCAAATAGTACTCGGCGCTTTTCAACATAGTCTCCTTGTAACTCTACACACTTCTCCCAGCAATGCTCCCATCTCTGTATCCCGTCCAAATAGTACTCAGCGTTTTTCAACATAGTCTCCTTGTAACTCTACACACTTCTCCCAGCGATGCTCTCATCTCTGTAACACGTCCAAATAGTACTCGGCGTTTTCCAACATAGTCTCCTTGTAACTCTACACACTTCTCCCAGCAATGCTCCCATCTCTGTATCCCGTCCAAATAGTACTCAGCGTTTTTCAACATAGTCTCCTTGTAACTCTACACACTTCTCTCAGTGATGCTCCCATTTCTGTAACCGGTCCAAATAGTACTCGGTGTTTTTCTCTGCAAAATAATTATTCACGAAGGTGATTGCCTCTTCATTTGACGAAAATCTCTGTCCTCCGAGCGCAATTTTCAGACGAGGGAACAAAAAAAAGTCGCTTGAGGCTAGATCTGGTGAGTAAGGCGAATGGTCAAGCAGCTCAAACCGGGATTCGTGGATTTTCGCCATTGCAACCGCTGAAGTGTGAGACGGTGCGTTGTCTTGGTGAAACAGGATATTCTTTTTCTGCAAATGTGGCCGTTTTTCCGCAATTTCTGCCTTCAGCTTGTCAAGTAATGATGCGTAGTATGCTCCTGTAATGGGTTTTCCTTTTTGAAGATAATCGATTAAAATAACTTCATGACTATCCAAAAAAAAAAAACAGTCGCCACCACTTTCCTAGCCGAAAAAATAGTTTTCGTTCTTTTTTTTGGGGGGGGAGCCGATTCCCCCTTTGCAGTCCACTGTTTGGACTGTAAGTTTGTTTCGGGCGTATACTGATGTATCCAAGTTTCATTTACAGTAATTATTTGGTGCCCAAACTCGGATTTATTGCCCCTAAACTGCGCTAAAAGAGCGTTGGAAATGTTCTTTCGAGACGTTTTTGATCAAACGCGACACCCAACGCGCGGACAGCTTTCTCATGTCTAAATGTTGATTTAATATGTGACAAACACGTTCTTTTGACATGTTCACAACCTCTATCTCTCTCACACATTGGCAGCAGTATATCCTTTGCCCTGAATTATATTATGGATGTATTCCACCTCCAGTATTAATATAAGTAAACGAAACAAAAATACAAATAGGAATGAACATAAGGCGGGGTTAGGTGTGGCTGTGGTAAAATGGTGCTCTCTCCTTCTCTATCTCTCTCTCTCTCTCTCTCGTCACTCGGGAGACTTGAGTTCGATTTAACAACGGAAATCTTAAACTTAAATCTAAATTTTTAATCTCAAATCTTTACTTTAATTCATTATGATTCTTACATTATGTATTGATTTCAATATATGGACGTTTTATGCAATTATTTATTCCCCTCCGTATAAAGGTATTAATCTTGCAAGTCGATCATTCTGGTATTCGGTGCATATATCCTGAATATGCATGTTTGAGGAATTTTCAATGAATTCCATGTTCTTGTGACATTTATAATTTGGGGATAATCTTAGATAATACAATTGTACCTTCTGGATATAATATGCTTTGAAACGTAGCTCCTCGAATGTATTTAACGCCCCCAGTTGGGGGAACTGCAGAATCTGTCTCCACACCCTAGTTCTCGAGATTTGAACTTCATAAGCCTTAACCACAAAAGCAACTGTATAAAATTCCTCCTTGGTAATTTTTGCTATGATATGTAACATGCCAATGTTGTAAATCTCTGTTCGTGTTAAAATACAAATTCTCTCTCAATGAAATGGGCTCGTCTGCAATTATATCTACAGAGGCTGAAAATAAAATACACTGTTACAAATTTGGGTCAAATCCATATCAGACACACCGATGTCCCACAGTATTTACCCTGGAGGTATAAATATGGTTTTACTATCCCCTATTTTGATATTTTTCTCATGATTTGAGCCACATAGTAACCCTGTAACTGCCTCTTAATATGCATTTCTTATTCATTACTTCAACCTTTCTACTTTTACAGCGGTCACGATTTGAAGGTTAAAAAATCCCAAAGTACAGTTACGTTTCGTTCAGTACCGCAATGAAGGTAAGTTCTTGAAAAGAAGAAATTAAATGCTATTCAAATCAGTTATGCTTTTTAAATCGTGACAACATTACATCAGCTGTTTTCTCTGTGGATGTTTTGGCGAACACACGGGTTTACTTCCGTTTGTTATTGTTTTTTTAACTTTATGGTAGTACACAAGTATTGTGTTATATATAAAAATTCGACGATGAAACTTCATTGCAAATACACGCAGGCATCTGTGCATCTGTAGTTTTAAAAAGACGCCCCCCGAAGACTTCCACGAAAATCCCCCCTTTCCTTTTAACGAAAATGTTCTTTATTCAATCAAAAATAGATTTAACGATTAAACCAATTGAAATATCGTATAAACGACTTCACTAATGCTCTATTTCACTAACAGATGTTAAGACTTAACACGGCTGTTAGTCTGTTTAGCAATAGTTATACCAAAAATTGCATTTCACAAACAGGTGATAGCTTTAACACTCATGTTAAATCTCTTGTTAAACTAACAAGCCATATTTCTGTTGTTAAGTCGTTAACAATTGTAACATTGTCAAGATGGCGGGCGTGAACGCATATTTCAATGTCGATTTGCTATATTTATGCCCGACTTCACCAACAGATGGTAAAATGGGGTTAACAAATGTAACGTAACAAATGTCACAGCGCTAACACTGCTGTTAAATTTCTTGCACCTCACCAATTTTTTTTCTGAAAATGAGACTTGTAAATATTACAGCTATAGAAGGCTATGGATGAGTCTGTTATTTTCTGAACGTACAGCAATGCGCTTCTGTTTTCATTTTCGTCTGCACACAGCTGAAACAATGGCGGGTGACCAAATCGTAAACAAAAGCCGCGAGACAAATTTCTCATCAATGGAGAAATAATTGTTAACTGAATTGGTGACGAAGTGTAAGGATATCGTGGGAAAAAAGAGGACAGATGCGGGGAATGTAAAAGAGAAAGATGTCATGTGGGGAAAAACTGGAAACGAATTTAATTCAAATGCATGTGTCACTACTGGTGCATAATGTATTATCCACATAATTCAGTGAATTATAAAATGGCAAAGTTATTAATACTTGAAGCAAAGGCGAGATCG
Source organism: Mantis religiosa (assembly GCA_030765055.1). Lineage (NCBI taxonomy): Eukaryota > Metazoa > Arthropoda > Insecta > Mantodea > Mantidae > Mantis > Mantis religiosa. The sequence goes on from CM060948.1 coordinate 34,287,765, forward strand.
GCATATTCCTTTCGATGCATGTTCTAACCTCTCTTGTACTTCCGCAGTAAACTTCATAGCAACTTGTTTCGACAGTCTATACCTCCGTAAAAAATGTTCTTCTGATAGCTCCTCAAAATTATTTCTCCTCATAGACCGTACTCTATTACGAATGCCATTTAGACGGTCTTAAATATAGCAAATCTACATCAACAGCTAAGTTCGCGCCCGCCATCTTGACTATTTACAATTGTTAAGGACTTAACAACAGAAATTTGGCTTATTAGTTTAACAAGAGACTTAACACGAGTGCTAAGCTAACACTTGTTGATGAAATGTAATTTTTGTTTTAACTATTACTAAACTCGTGTTAAGTCTTAGCATCTGTTGGTGAAATCGGGCATTAGACCGTCTATATGGCATTCGTAATAGAGCATGGCCTATGAGTAGAAATTATTTTGAGGAGCTATCAGAAGATTTTCTGTCGAAACAAGTTGTTAAGAAGGTCACTGAAGAAGCAAAAGAGAGGTTAGAACATGCATAGAGTAGGAATATGGCGATCTCGCCTTTGCTTGAAGTATTAATAACTTTGCGATTTTATAATTCACTGAATTATTTGGATAATACACTGTCCACCTCCCGTCTTGAAACGTTCAAGTCACTCGTCATTTGTCCTTCGCTCCTCGTTTTAAATTTACGTAATACTGAGTTAGAGCATGCATCGAAAGGAATTCGCCGATCTCTCCTTTGCTTCAATTATTAATAACTTTGCGATTTTATAATTCACTGAATTCTGTGGATAAATACACTGTCCACCTCCCGTCTTGAAACGTTCAAGACACTCGTCATTTGTCCTTCGCTCCTCGTTTTAAATTTACGTAATACTGAGTTAGAGCATGCATCGAAAGGAATTCGCCGATCTCTCCTTTGCTTCAATTATTAATAACTTTGCGATTTTATAATTCACTAAATTCTGTGGATAATACACTGCCCACCTCCCGTCTTGAAACGTTCAAGACACTCGTCATTTGTCCTTCGCTCCTCGTTTTAAATTTACGTAATACTGAGTTAGAGCATGCATCGAAAGGAATTCGCCGATCTCTCCTTTGCTTCAATTATTAATAACTTTGCGATTTTATAATTCACTAAATTCTGTGGATAATACACTGCCCACCTCCCGTCTTGAAACTCGTCATTTTTCTCCTCCTTCACGCCTTGTTTTAAATTTACGTAATACGGACGAAATTGCTTCGTACTTCTGGTTGTGATATTTGCATTCCAATTAAACTCATTTCTAATCTTTTCCTGCGTCACATCTTTCTCCTTCACATTTACCGCATCTGTCCTCTTATTTTACACGATGTCCTTATATGTATTTACTAATTCAACTAACAATTCTTTCTCCATTGATGAGAAATTTGTCCCACGGCTTGTCTTTTGATTTGATTCACCCGCCATTTTTCAGCTTTGTGTAAACGAAAATAAAAACAAAAGCGCATCGCAGTACGTTCAGAAAATAATAAGATTCGTCACAGCCTTCTGTATCTGTAACATTTACAAGCCTCTCGGTGTTAACACATCTTTGTTAACATTTTCAGAAAACAAGTTGGTGAAATGAAAGAATTGTAACACTTTTGGTAACTCTGTAACGATTGTTACGTTACATTTGTTAACGTGGACTTTAACATCTGTTGGTGAAATCGGAATGAGAGAATATACTGTACTGGACTATGCTATGGAGGGGATTCTGCACGAAAATCCAAACTTGATCCATTGTATCTGTGCCTCAAGTGGGACACTCCCGAAAGGAAGGATGAGGCGAGAGGCCAATACAAATGGCATCCAACCCTACTATGGTCCGGAACCGACTCCACCAGACCGGGCTCGGAGTCTTGAGTCCGTCCTACCGAAGGAGGAAGTTTAACCAAGAGCGTATCATCCTGCCATGCAGCACCGAGACTCCCACCGACACTTCTACCCCGAAAGAGACTACCAGATGAAAAATGATGTGAAATGACAATGGAGATGAAATCAAGGGACTGGAAATTTGGGGGAAGTAATTAACTTACCCAGCATTCACCCGGGAAAAGTCAGGTATGTCGGCCACGGGAATCGAACCTGGGCCTCCTGAATGCGGCCCACAGACAAAACTGCTTAAGCCATCCCGCTCGGTATAAGAGAATATGACTCATTAAATTATTTTAACTTTACCCTTGAGGCAGTTGACAAGACGCTTGCTATTGTTGGATTGCAAGTTCACATATTTCAAGCAATACGTTTTGAAATAATATGCCCATTTTTTAGTCCATTTAAAGATCCCGTAGGGGAGGGGAACGGTCCCCTTCAGCTGCTGTGGTGTGAGCGCTGCGGACCCTTAGCACTCGTGGTACCTCTGACGTTACTAGAGGAACCTCGGGCCGAACTGCCGAGCCCCTCCCGATGGGGAGCTGTTCGGATTGGGTTGGACTCGAGGGGGCAGTGTGTTCCCGACACCCATGGGGAACTGGGTACTTCCGGCCAGGCTACGGCAGCCCGGAGGGGGTAGAGGGTTGCCTCATAAGTCCCGGGTACTAGCCTGCAGAGCTAGTAGAAAGACTGCTAGATCAGCAGGCGGCCCCAACGAGCTTTTTCGGTAGTCTTCTCTGCGAGGTTGAAGCACGTAAGTGGCGTATCCACTTCCATCCCGTCTTGAGGTTATTTTCGATAGGGGTGATTTTTTAAGAAATGTGGTATTGCCCTATGGAAAGAGCCCCGGAGTTATCCATCGCTCCTGGGTTGAAGGGGGCCAGGATTCTTAAACCTACGGGTCTTGGACTAATTGGGTAGAACCCCTGCACTTAACTAACTAGTCTGTTTAAAGAGTATGAAGACTTTTTATTTTTTAAGATTTTGCAGCCACTTTGGCCTTATATTTCTGTAATTCAACAAAACTTTCATTAAAACAATTTTATTACAATGAATTATTTCCGGGCTGTTTTTCCGTGGTCTGTTGGCGTAAGAACGTCCAAACGTTTCGTCCACAACTGTGATAGACATCTTCAGTGGCGCGGTCGAAGTTTCCTTGGAGAGAGTAAACGCAGCGAAACTCTCTTTAAGGAAACTTCGACCGCGCCACTGAAGATGTCTATCACAGTTGTGGACGAAACGTTTGGACGTTCTTACGCCAACAGACCACGACAAAACAGCCCGGAAATAATTAATTGTAATATGAACTCCGGCCGTGAAAGCTTACGTTCTCTCATAAAACTATTTTGTTTAATAGTTACTAATTCATAGGTAGTTTTAATAGATTTGTTAAAATGTCGCTTAATTTTAACAGACAATTTTTAATAGTTCGGTCTCTACATTCCCAACAGGGAAAGTATCTCAGAGACAAGGAAATAACAATGAGAATTATCAGTTTGTGGAGGTATAGGGCAAGGGCACCATATTTCGGATAGGTGCCTAATTTCGGATGGTAGAGCTAATACACTCCCTCGGATATCATGTGAACAAGTAGGAGGAAGTACCAGGTGAACTTTTAGCCATTATGCAGTTAGTTGCGGTGAAGTAGCATTCGTAATTTGTTTTGTTCACGATCAGTGTTTGAAGATCACTCTTCAGAGCGATTTTTTTAGCTTAAGGTAAGGTCCTAAATCACGTAATTACTGCCTGTAACATGCTAGTATATTGTCGCGAACTCGATCGCGATAGCGTGGCTTGTCTACACAAAAAGCCTGGAGATAAGGAGTATGCCGGAAGAAATAATGATAGCGCGAGATAAAAGACCTACCGGCACCGATAGGGTTACGCTTCTGGAAGGTGATAGAACATTCGATGCCTGTTTGGTCCAGAAATATCTCGAATTTACGAAATAGATATTTAAGGGCGTGACGGCTCGCAAAAAGTCAGTGGTGAAACAGTGTTGTGAAACGAGAGACAGCCGGAAGTGTTATTGTAACGAGAGCTAATGATGTAATCTGCTGTCACTGTTATTGTGATCGACCTTGGTAGACTGGTGGTGACGTAACGTAATGCTGCTGTAATCTATAAGAGTATTTCTACGAAAATAAAGGAGATTTTTAATTTCTGCAACTCGGCCTTTTAATTCTACGAACCCACAAAATCACAATATATGTATATGCATTATATATTATATAATCTATTATTATATGCATTAACATTTGAAATTAGTTATATCTTAAGTTAATAGGTGGAAATGAATAATTTCTTCACACTAGCCGTACATAGGCTAAGGTTTTGTATGGATAGAGTCAACATGAAAAATTTAATGGCATGCCTTAGTGGTTTACCGGGAAAATTTATGAGTCAATTGGAGAATTTAATTTCAGGACGGCACTTTGACCATGGTAGCTCAGTGGGTTGGAGCAACTGGACGAAGACCAGGAGATCCGTGGTTCAAATCCCGGCCATGGCATTGAATTTTCCATGTTGACTCTATCAATACAAAACCTTAGCCTATGTACGGCTAGTGTGAAGAAATGAGATTAACTTAATTAACTTTAATAATAAAAAGTTTAATGGTGAAGCCTGGGACTCAAGTACTTGCGATAGTGAGTCGCCACAAACGGTGTATCACGGATACAAGAGCCCCTAGTGGTCTACCGGTGAAATATATAGGTCAGTTGGAGAATTTAATGTCATGTTGACCATGGTAGCTTAGTGGGTTGGAGCGACTGGACGGAAACCAGGAGATCCGTGGTTCAAATCCCGGCCATGGCATTGAATTTTCCATGTTGACTCTATCAATACAAAACCTTAGCCTATGTACGGCTAGTGTGAAGAAATGAGATTAACTTAATTAACTTTAATAATAAAAAGTTTAATGGTGAAGCCTGGGACTCAAGTACTTGCGATAGTGAGTCGCCACAAACGGTGTATCACGGATACAAGAGCCCCTAGTGGTCTACCGGTGAAATATATAGGTCAGTTGGAGAATTTAATGTCATGTTGACCATGGTAGCTTAGTGGGTTGGAGCGACTGGACGGAAACCAGGAGATCCGTGGTTCAAATCCCGGCCATGGCATTGAATTTTCCATGTTGACCCTATCCTTACTTATATCTTGTTTAATCCAAGCTGTTATTATCCAATATGGCGGAATTCTTAATTTAGGATAGGGTAAAATGGGCAAAGATGCCCCAGTGCCATAGATGCCCCAGATCTAAAAACTTTCAACTGTGACACAGGATGGCACCACTATGCCATTCCATTTGAAGCGGAGTTCCTTGTGAGTCAGTGAATGTGAACGTCGCATCGCTTGTTTCTTTTCGAGCGCGTTGGTATTATTTGCAAGGTGAGAATGTATTTTTTTCACCTCCAGAGTTTTGCTGAAGTGATATTTGACCGCGAACTGATTGCCTATTAATAGCAGTGCGTGATTACTAATAGTTGTATTAGAAGAACACTCTTTAGTACACTGTGCCTCTGTGTTGAAATCGCTGACCATGCACGTGGGAGTCACGTGATCGCCCGGGGCGTCTTTGCACCAAAGTCAGGGAAGATGCCTCACCACCGAGTGGGCACAGAAGCCCCACTCTACTTTGGCATGAATTTCATTCAGTTATATTTTTAAAATACTAAGGGAATCTTTATATTGAGTATCATACAGAATTATTAGTTTGCAATCCTAAAATTGTAGTAACTTGCTTGAATACAGCATATATTGCGACCTATTAGGCTGTATGAAGATAATTGATGTTAATTATTTCTAAAAAATAGAATATGTAATTAATAAATAATAACAATAATAATATTATTATAAAGAATCTGCATATATCAACAGTGCCATATTTGTGACCTGGCTGCGGGATCATTTTGTCCCTCGAAAACCACCGGGCAAAGTGCTTTTGGTAGTAGAAGGCCATACTTCCCACTGCAACAACTATAAAATGCTGGAATTCGCAAAAGATAATGATATTCTACTGTTGTGCCTTCCCCCGCATTCCACCAAATATCTGCACCCCCTTGATAGAACATTTTTTTAAATCTTTGAACGGATTTCACAATGAAGAATGTAACTCCTGGTTTATGGCTAAACAGGGTCGTAAAATTACTCGCTTACAATTTGGATCATTGCTAGGAAAAGCGTGGGGGATAGCAGCTACAAATTCTAACGCCACGAGTGGATTCAGAGCAACTGGAATCTATCCGGTCAATGAGAACAGCATTCCAGATTATGCGTTTGCAGTGTCTGATAACGGCTCAATTCTACCAGAGTTTTCAGCACCTGTTAATGTCTCAGAATTAACTTCCAGTGAACCAACTCAGACTCAACAGCAATCTCATCCTTCTTTGCCAGATTTAGATCTGCTTCCACAACCTTCCTGTTCAAAAACAGACTCACCTACACATTTGTCCACATGCATTAAAGAAACACCAGCCAAAATCCTCATGAAGCTGTCCCCTCCACCAGTAATTCCTAAACCAAACTGTCAAAAGTTAAAAGGAGGATCAATGGGCATGTTCTCAACAGTGCTGACAGCATAAAGGACAAGCGAGATGCTGCAACAAAAAGTAAACAATTGCCAAAGGTGCAGAAGCTACCAAGAAGATCAACTACAATCGTAATTTCTGGCGATTCGGAGGACTCAGACAGCGACGTTGAAGATGACACCTGCAAAGAGTGTAAGGAATATTACTATCTCACCAAACAAGAATGCGAGTGGATACAGTGCGCTATTTGTAAAAAGTGGCTGCATAAAAACTGTACCATTTTTAGAGATTTTTGCATTGACTGCAGTAGAAAAAATTCTAACAAAAAGGGGATAAAACGTGTTAAAAATCAAAAAAGTAGAAACATTCATAAAAGAAGCTTCCATAAACCTATCTTTTAAATACTTTTAATTTTTCTTTTGCCTGTTTTGGTTCAAATGGTATGCTACAGATTAGATGTTAATGGGGCATCTTTAACCAATCATATGCCAAAGATGCCCCTTTACACTATGATTTTGTTTTGTCTATAATAAATTATAATGTTATGAATTGTAAAATTTACACTTATTTTGCTAAGTAATGATTGTTACAGCAACTGCTACAACCATTATTGCATGTCTCATATGTCCTTATTGAGGAAAATTTGGAGTATAAAAAAAGTGGGGCATCTTTACCCATTTTACCCTACCTCAAGGCATCGTAATTTCGGATATCAGAAATTAGGAATAAACATTATTTTACCTAACAGACTTTTTGTTCATCAGATGGCACCAGGGCGCAGAAGGAGGTGGTCAGAAGAAGCAATGAGAGAAGCAGTAAAGGTCGTCAAGGAGAAGAAAATGGGATTTTTAAAAGTTTACAAATGGTATGGTGTACCTCACTCTACACTAGAGAATTATGTAAACTACAAACAGAAAGATATAGACAGTTTATTGACTACAAAAATCGGAAAAGTGTGCGCACTTGGTGAGAAGCTGGAAACCGAACTGGCTGCATACTGTACGGTTATGGATGATCGCTATTTTGGACTTAGCTAGCTTTGACCAATAATGTAAAACATCCATTTGATTCGAGTAGCCGTATGGCTGGAAAAAATGTCTCTAGGATTTTATGAAAAGACACTCTCGACTGGCTTACCACAAAATTATCCGAAATTAGTCACAATTTGTGTAACCTAATCCAAATGCTCTGTAATGGTTTTCATTATCTCTTATGTGGACTTTCTTTATAAGACACTTTTTGACTAAGGGACTGGGAGCTAACATGAATAAAGAACGTTGTCACAGAATTTCGTGAAAATTTATTTACTATAACATGTAGAATACCCTTACCTTACAGAGAAAATAAAGCTGTAATTATGTATTTTAGTCACATTATAGCTGTACATATACACTAACGCAAACATCAATGCATCTATTTTAGTACAATCGTAATTCTAAGAATAAAATGGGTTTAGAGTTTCAATGGCCAAAATGCATAAAATTACTTCATTTTAAGTGAAGGTCGTTTACACTTGAAACAGTTAACAGTTTCGCCCTGGTTCTCGTTCCGTTCCTCTCCGTGCATCTACATCCACTAGAAATGTGGGACAGTAACAGGAGTTCACAGTATAATGCCAAGCATCTTGGTTAGAGTAGCACAGATAAATTAATAATTACCTTGGTTTGTTTCCTTTCCCTCTGTTTTAATATTTATTTTCTGATCCTTGTCGTTCCCGCCTTTATCAAGTAGCCATATCAGGTGAATTAGCCTGCCTCTAAATATTCCTATCACCTCAACTCTTACGTTTTTACCCCCTTTACCTTCTACAGATTCTATCATATTTTGACTTATATGGTTTGTATATCTGCGGGATATTTCTTGAACAAATTTGTATCAAATTGAAAAAGCATCCTTGCTAAGCCCTCGATGTTATTTCCGATGATATTTGATATTTATTTATTTGTACAGTTTCCATTACAATTTCAGTACAATAAATTTAACACTGAACATGCCGTATTATATCTCCTGTACAAATACATGAAATTGCTGACCCTATTGCCATGGGTTTTTCAGGGGTTTTCCCGGGTCGCTAGGCCAATGCTGAGTGTGTTAATTACATCCCCCTCCATTTCATCTCCATTATCATTACATATTATCTCTCATCTGGTGGTCTCCTTCAGGGTAGAAGGGTCGGCGGGAGTCTCGGCGGTGCATGGCAGGATGATATTGTCACCCTGGCGGTAGACTCGCGAAGCCGATGAATAAATGATGGCCGGTGGAGATTCGGAAAACTTCGGGGCCGATCGTTACCGGAAGCGAGAGACAGTTGAGTGTAGTTTGGAGAAAATAAACAGTTTTGAGGTGATCTAGCAAATTGTGAGTTTAAACGGTGTATTGCTAGGAAAATAAAGTGTAGTTTTTGCGTTTGTAACCTCGTCTTGTTATTTCACGAACTCACAAAGTCACAATATGCTCTGAGGAAAACTACTTCCTCCTCCGGTAGGTCGGTTGCCGGTCTCCGCTCCTCTGATGGGACCATTTCGTGACCGCCAGCTAGGGCCCTTTGGGGCTCGGATCGCCTGCCTGGGTCCATTAGGCCTCGGCTGCTGGGCTCGTTGCCGTCCCGCTGAAGGGGAGCGGGTTGGTTGTCCTGGCCTTTCGGGGGAAGTCTCTATCCAAGTAAGCTGTAGACTGCCCTCTGTACTGCCGTGATTCTTTGGGACGACCGCCCTCTGTCTCCTTCGCCTCATCCTTCCTCCAGGGGAGTCCCACTTGGAGGCATAGGAACAATGGGCTCAGCATGGTGGCCTACGTACGGAATCCCCTCCGTAATGAAATCCCAATCCCCAATCCCATGCAACTAGTTCACTGGCACCTTCATATTTCTGCGAAAAGTCCACGTTTACTGTTTTGATGTCAGAGGGGCGACGATGCTTCTGCAAGTCGCCCAAGTGCAATGGCAACTGACGCAATTATATTGGCGAGCAAATAGTTCCACTTGGGGCGACGGTTTGAAGTAAATGGTGTTTAGCTCAGCGTAAAGCAATGAGTTTTATCTTAGGGTATGCGTGGATATGTATGAGAATGATAGTTTTAATGACACTGGAATGCCCGTTTCAAAATGGTTTAATGACTGCTTCTTTTATTATTACATTAAACTCGAAGTTGCCGACCAAGGATTACCAATATCACTGTTTAAAGTTACTGAAGGCGGAATGCTTATTACTCGATAATACTTAATTAGTTACGTATAAACCGACAAATATCTTCTCTCATCACTTCTGGTTTGCCCTCGACCAAGACAGAAGAAGAAGTCTGCCCTAATTGGCTCCACGCCGTGGACTGTCCTCACAGCTGCGCGTGGGGTGTGTGTCACTTTCACTTTCTGAAAGCCCTCTTCCTTTAACCAAAGATTCCCTTTGTGACTATTTTGTCATGCCATTATGAATGGTCCGAAGAATACCCTATTCAAAGTCAAGTGATATCCTTTAGAAATCTGCTAAGGACATTGTTTCTTACGTTTCTTTTGTTACAATAACTTGTTCACCCAAACTGCTATTCGACTAAAATGCACCTGCACGTGTTGTAACAAAGAACCAACATTCCTTTGACATCCATCATGATTCTTTACTTATGGCAAACCTTTAATTTCGGTATCACAACCTAACATGCTGAATATGTTACATAAGGGGTCTTCTGAAAATATGCGTAAATGGATAAAAGAACTGTCAATAAAACCATCTGAATCGAAGGTTTCTGGCAAAGAGGATATACATATACTAATTAACATAAATGATACCTAGGCATTATAATCAAGGTCCTGCGCCTTTGCGTAGTAGGTTGGATAGTTATACTCTGGTTCTCTGCCACGGAAAGCTCAAGGTTTCGATCCCACCCTTTGGGGTTGCGGATTTTAAGTGCCGGGTATAACACCAGTGTCCACTCAGCATCGCGAGGAATAGCTGGCGAATCTCGATCAAGAACGCCAACTTTGCGGTTGGGGGTGCCGAGATGCTGACCGCATCTCTTCCCCGTATCAGCTGGATGATCGCTCCCTCTACCTTGTGTATGAGGGCGTGAGGTCGGCAATTATTTATTATTACTGTTGTGGTTGTTGTTGGATATAAAGGCATTTTGTGCCTTTATTTATCTTTTTTTTATTTTTAAGAAAGCTTTATTGGAGCAGAAGTTGCTAGTACTTCTCAGATTTTTTTTCTTTTGAATTTACGCCCTCCAACGTTAAATCATATCGGAAGATGAATCAAAAGGGTGAAATGATGCTCAAATGAGTCCGGGGTCCATGGAGCTTAGAGTTACCCGACATTCATCTAACAGGATAAGGGAAAACCCCGGAAAACCCTTATCCAGGTAACTCGCCCTAACCGAGATTCGAACTCGGGACCTCTTAAACGTGAGGCAGACATGCTACCACCACGCTACCGAGGCGGGCAGTACTTCTCAGAATGTGCACACATCAATAATGGTAATTTAAGGTTATCAACTTTAAACGTTTCTGAAACTTCTCAAAAGTGACGTTATTTTGCAGTATTAAATGTTTACGCTTTCAAGGGTGATAGATGTATAATAGTGAAAATACTAATGTTATTTAATGTCATCCAAAATATAAAAGCAGTTTTGAAATTAAGTTTACATATCTGCTCTTAAAAGTAAATACTGTCGCCGATCGGATTGTTGCCAGGAGGCACGGTCGATGCGCACAAAGAGACAGATAGCGCAGCGCGGAGATAAAAAGATAAAGATAGATAACTGGAAGGTTCGTCTTTCTTCTGGTACCGTCTTGATTGTGACAGAACATTCCACAAACGTCTGGAACCATGAAGGAAGCCGCGGTAAGTTGAGTGGATAGTCGTAATGGGAGAGCCGTAATTGGAGCTGATTCGTGTGCCTGCAGCTGTGTTTTGAAAGTGAACTATTTTGTTTGTTTACGTGTCTGCTACTATAAGAGTTGACCAAAGTGTGTTTCTACGGAAATAAAGACATTTAGAATTTCTGCAAATTGGACTTTTAATTCTACGAACCCACAAAGTCACATCCTCTTCGTTCTTTTTTTTAATGAACGTTATATTACTCAAATTACTCTTTGCAGTGAACATTTTTTCTAATTACTTTGGCAAGGAATCTTAAGAAAATTGTGAAATGTAGGTACATACTTACGTTCAGAAATATTTGTTATTAATTTTAAAGTGCAAAGGTACGAAATATATAACTTAAAGCTTTTGTTTCTAAATTATCTAATTTATAAATTACATGGTAAGATTGTAAGATAAGACAGACATTTTTGCAAATAAAATTCTACTTTGGAAGATTTTATAATTGCGCCCTAAGCAGAGTTTCCTATAGATTATAAAAAGTGAAAGGTATTTTTCTCTTGAATTGATCAAGACACTATTTTTTTTTAATTTTGAAGTTTTTTTATAGAATATATCAATGTATTTTTATAAAACATCAAACTAGTTGCGTAAATACACATTTTCCAAATTTCATAGTACTTTCCTATGGGATTGGAATCCATAGCACTCAATTGTAAGGCAAATTAATTTGATTTCATAAATACATATTAATGAATGCAACAGAAAATGCACTACGTTCATATTGCACGTGACATCTATGCAGAAAAAGCTGATAGGCTGAGAAGCCGAGTTATAGTAACGTTTTAGGTAAATGTGATAAAATTATTTCATGTTATAAGTGAAAAGGATTTGTCCATACAATTTTTATTGAGTATGCCACTCGTTTAGTTATACATTTACTGATTAAGTTTGCCTTGGTTTAATCATTTGTTGGTGAAAGTAGCGTTCCTTTTGTTAATATTACAGCACAGTTTATAAGACCGTGAAGTGCCAAATAAGATTATACATGAAAAACTCATTAACCTAATGCTAGCGACAAGGGGAACAACGTTTCCGGTAGAGCTGTTACTCGTTTATTTGATAAGACTCGCTCGTTTCTTCGAGCCCAACACGTTCGAAAAGCAGCAGTAAGTATACCGAACTATAGTCGAGCTTTCTCATTCATGTGTCATTTATTCGTTCTGCGCCGTGGCGTGGCGTAGCGCGCTAAGGCACCATGCCTTGGTCCCTGGCCACGAAAAGCGGTCCGGGTTCGATCCTACCCATGTGGTGGAGATTTTAGGTCCCGGGTATAGAACCGGTGTCCACTCAGCATCGTGAGGAAAGTGAGGAGCTTACGCTAGGTAAGCGGCCCAGGTCACGAAAACCAACATTCCGGCTAGGGGATGCTGAGATGCTGACCACATCTCCTCCCCGTATCGGTTGGATGATCCCACCTCTGCCGTGTGTAAGTGGGCGTGAGGCCGGCAGTCGGGTTGGTAGGCCTTGGCTCTCTAAGGGCTGTCGCGCCATGGGCTATTATTGTCATTTATTCGGTCGAATATTCGCTCGTTGAGTAGACACACAGCGCTATAGCCAGGCGATTGTTTCAAGGCGTTAACGAGAAGATACATGAAGGTAAGACGAGAAGGTCGTTGCTATGGTAACGTAAACAAAGGTTGCCAGATTGGTAACACTAGTGAATCACATGCTCCTCAGGTCAGTTATCGCTAGTTTTGTGCGGGAAACAAGAGTTTGCTTGAGTGTTCAGTTGCGTTGTGTATTGTTAGCCTACTTTGTGAAAACAAAGTTGTTATGGAAGCAAGACGTAGTGGCGGTAGGATTAGAGGTAGACCGAGGATTCATGGTCCGAGGCAAAGATCAGCTTACGGTCGGGTTGTTACATTGCATATCAAACTAGAGAATTGGTCTGTTCTCTTAGGGAATTCTTCCAACAGGAAGACGAGAGTTTGTTCCTTATCAATAAACAGCTTGTTCCTTTTAGCCAAAAGCGACAGTCCCATGTCTGTAGATATGCTTGCACGTAAAGGAATTGCTGTGGGTCAAAATTCCGGCATATCGGCTGCGTTGATATAAATGTGGTAAGCACTTTATACGGAACGAGGAAAAGTTTGAAAAACCAAGGCGCTTGCGTCCAGTTTTTTTTCTCAATTCCCGAGATTGCGTTATGTACTTACCACATTGAGTATTACATACTATTTTTTGCACTATATGTATTTATATCACTCTGAATTTTAGTACTTAAGATATTAACTAAAATATTAATAAATATAATTGATAAATGTTAGATTTTAGAACGTGTTCATATGGAGAAATTACTTAGCACTGAAGCTGATATTGCATACATGGACATATTAAGTAAACATGGCCATCTGTAATTCAACTTAAGTTAATAACCAAGCAGGTCATATAGATGATGCAACAAATGCTTAGGTTTATTGAAATACCAAATTGTGGCGCAGGACGAATCAGAATTAAGTATTACGGTAACTTTGCAACCAAAACAGAAAAAAAGAACCAATGATTTTATTCCTAATTATTTTCTTCTGGCTTTAACTCTCGAGGAGGGTAGACGCGTTTTCGGTAAAAGACTTCTTGAAACTACGAGAAGTTATTGGAGTTCATCATTTATGAACGTTTATCAAACGTTTAAAATATACATCGAATACGCGACGCTACGATAAATAATTTAAAAAACCGTTGCATCATTTATAAAGAAAAGGAGAAAATTAAAATATAGTAAAGGGCTATATATATCAGTGGAAAAATTCGCTTGTAAAGAAGAAAATGATATTGAGAAATATAATTCCAAGTAAAATGAAACGGTATTAATTATTTTATTCCTTAGTTGCCCAAAAGTGAAATTTCGTTTGTATCGATACCACGCCTGAGATGTTTCACATCTCATCGCTGGCCGCAACTGCCGGAGAGAGGATTTATAGAAATCTTCGAGAACATCATCTTCACGGCTTTTAGACGAAAGGTTCATCGCTTCTACATCAAGGTAAGGTTTGGCTTCTACACACGTCGCCATACCGAGGGAGCGCGAAACTTTTGCGCGTGTGGGGCGTAGACCTCACGACGGGGCGAATCCTACTTCAGATGTCACCGCATCGTGTGATATAAATCCAACCCACACGGAAGGGAACCGCTCCAGCACACTAGTGCGGGAATGGCAACTTACGATGCACGGCAACAATAACTGTAAGTATGGAATATAAGTTACATAGTACAAACATTATTTAAAAGAACACACACAGATGAAGACGCTACAACCCAGTGAATGTGTGTACAACTTATTTTTGTTCTTAAAGTAGGCTAATACAGATTAAATATGTATATTTTTGTTGAGATGTGATAACCTCGAACGTTTGTTGATATTTCGTGTGTTGAGAGGGTAAAGGGGAGTATGCGTAACTTAGTTCCAGGCAACAGTGCAGCACCACACATGGAGAAACAGATGACCTTCACGTATCTTCTTTTAAAAATCAGACTGTATGATATATTACTGCGTTATCGACTTTGATCTATTGTTACGGACAAAACGTCTCTTCTAATTTATTTTTTTACATTCTCTTCTTTCATTACATTTAAGAAAAACAAATTTAAATGTTTCCAAACTAAATTTCATACAAATTTTATATAAGTACGATTTCATTTACAATAACATTTCTAGAGAGAAGGGAAAAACAACTTTAAACTACAGAAGTCTCACAACTGTCATCAAAGAAAATTATACCACTGCCAACCTTTAACAAAAATTAAGGTTAATTAGCTCAAAAGTCGTTGCTGTATACAATTTTTGTACTTAAAATTGTATTTTGTTTTAGCGATAAGTAAAAGGCACCCAAGCCCAACCACAAGCTCCTGACCCTCAGTGGTTCCCTCCTTGTGGGGCCCACATGGAGGCGAGTGCTGACTTGACAGTCCCAACCGATACCAGGGAAGAAACATTTGCAGAGCGTACATCTACCGCCCAGACGCAACGCGCAGAATACCGCTGCCTGGTCCTACAGCTCTGAAACAGATGGCAATGAAGCAAATGCTGGGTAGCTACGAGAAATGACGGGCAGTAAAGTTGTGGCAGCATTCGCCAACCAAACCATATAACACAGGAAAAACCCATGGGTTAAAGTGGGCGGTCACCAGGAATCGAATTTGAATGCACCCCCTCACACATGGACTGGACTACCCTATGTAGGGGATTTGGCACGGAGGTCCAAACTTGGTCTATTGTACCTATGCCCCCAAGTACTGTCCTCCAAAGGAGATAAAAGTCTCGGAGGCCTGAGACGCAGGGGGGTTGTAGAAGGTTCCCACACCCTCCCTGGGTAGGTTTATGACACCCCATGTCAGTTCAATTACAGACCATTCAAAAACATTCTGACGGCTTCTACTTCTGTGAATAGATTTTCTCGGTTTTAGTGTACAGAGTGAATAGGGCGAATGTTTTTTTAACGGTTTTGCTCCTTGTGTATCAGGCCTTCCCTGTCACACACATTCGCTGTCCTTGTACCGCTGTGTAAGGGAGCACATTCCTTTCAGGTATCTTCTTTGGGTTGCTGGACAGTAAGTGGGGCACCCCGGGAGGAAGGATGAGGCGAGAGCAGACATAACAGAACCGACATCTCACCCTTAATGCCGAAATTAAGGGATGCAATAAGTAAAGAATCGTAATGGATTTCAAAGGAATAGTGTATCTTTGTTACAACACGTGCAGGGGCAGGTGGTTGAGTCGTGTAACAAAAGACACGGGAGAAACAGTGTTCCTAGCAGGGATTCTCACTAAATGGGTAACACTTGACTCCGTTTGAAAAGGCGTTGTTCGGACCCTTAATAATGGCATGATCGAGACTAATAATCACAATCGACAAAATAGTCACAAAGGGAATTTTGGTTTGAATAAAGACAGAGCTTCGAGAGTTGAAAGTGACACACACGCAGCTGTGCCCAGTGAGGACACACAGTCCGCGGCTGGCAGCCTATTAAGACGGTCATCTGCCTCTATCTTGGTCGAAGGCAGACCAGAACCGGAGAGAAGATCTATCGGTTCATACGTGAATAAAGAATTAAGTGTTATCGCGTATTAAGCATTCTACATCACTGAACAGTGAAATATTGATAACCTTGGTCGGCAACTTCGAGATTGATGTGATGATAAAAAGAAGCAGTCATTAAATCAGTTTGGAACACTCATTCCAATGTCATTAGAGCCATTCTTACATACATATCCACGCATACCCTGAGGTTAAAGTGCTCTACCTTGCTCTACTCTGCGCTACCCACTAATTCGCTTCACCCTACTGGGGTCCAGAAACTGCCCCACCAGATCGGGCTCGGAGACCGGAGACCGTCCTACCGGAGGAGGAAATTTCATCAAGAGCATGTCATTGTGCCGTGCACCGCCGAGACTCCCACCGACACTTCTACCCTAAAAGAGACCACCAGATGAGAGATGATGTGAAATGATAATGGAGATGAAATGGAAGGACGGGAAATCAGCAAGATGTAATTAGCCTACCCAGCATTCGCCTTGTGACCCGGCAAAACCCCGATAAAACCCATAGGTCAAGTAGGTCACGACGGAAATCGAACCTGGACCTCCCGAATATGGGTCACAGAGGAAACCACCTGAGTCATCCCGCTGGGTTACATCGTACACTAGTTAGGTATATGTTTATTCATGTGACCCAGGATTAATTATTATCCTACCAATTTAATTTCACACAGGTATATACAGCACCATTGTTATCGTGTAACAATAAAGGTTCATTTGAGGAATGCCAAACTTCCCGAAACACTCCCAAAAGGTAAGATCGCCGTCTGGCGCCAAAAGAAGCGCTATAAGAAGGCATCAAGGCATCTAAAAGGAGGTTGTTTTCGCTGTGCTGTGAAGCAGAACGCAATTCCTTGGCCAACCATTCAAACTACAGTTGGTTGGTCAACCGCAAAACCTTCGCTTGGTAACACATCCTCATAGTCAATTTATGACTGTAATATCTCGTTACAGTATTTATTAAAATTGCTCACAAAGGCGAAACATATACCAAAACCAACGAGGAGATGCTGCAAATGAATTTAAAATGCTATTTCATCTTCCTACTTCATGATGACCATGGAATGAATCTAATAATGGTATAAAATGACCCATAGTAATCATGTATTCATCTTTTAGTTTAGTGGCAAAAACCTCACATTTTCATAACAAATGAAATGTATATTTCGAATTTTCTGGAATATCCTCATTCAATCTGAATTACATTTGAATTACTAGAAACCGTTAAGAACTACACAAAAATGTACTATATAAAAGCATTCGGGAGGCCCGGGTTCGATTCCAATGGCCCACCTACATGACATGGTTTTTTCGGGGGTTTTCCCGGGTCGCTAGGCGAATGCCGGATAGGTTAATTACATCCCCCGAATTTCCTGTCCCTCCATTTCATCTCCATTATCATTTGATATAATCTCTGATCTGGTGGTCTCATTCAGGGTAGAAGTGTCGGTGGGAGTCTCGGCGGTGTATGGCGGGATGAAAACTACTTCCTCCTCCGGAAGGTCTTTTTTTTGTAATTTACGTCCTCCAACGTTAAGTCATATCGGACGATGAATGAAATGGGTGAAATTATGCTCAAATGAGTCCGGAGTCCATGGAGCTTAGAGTTACCCGAAATTCGTCTATCAGGATAAGGGAAAACCCCGAAAAAACCTTAACCAGGTAACTCACCCTAACCGAGATACGAACTCGGAACCACTTGAACGTGAAGCAGACACATTACCATCTACGCTACCGAGGCGGGCGCTGGGAAGTCGGTTGGCAGTCTCCGCTCCTCTGATGGGACCATTTCGGGACCGCCAGCCAGGGACCTTTGGGGCTCGGCTGCTAGGCTCATTGCCTTCCCGCAGTAGGGGAGCGTGTACGTTGTCCTGGTCTGTCGGGGGGAAGTCTCTATCTAAGTAAAATTGTAGGGACCCTGCCCTCTGTACTGTCGTGGCTCCTTGGAACGGCCGTCCTCTGTCTCCTTTTTTAAATATATTTTTCTTTTCCTTATTTAACCATTTTTTTATTGTTTCCGTCTATTTTACTGTCTACAGTCTCGTACATACATACTATACACATAAATACCCATGCCCAAGCGGGACTCGAACCCGCGACCCTGTACGCGGTGGAACGCTAGAGACATACGCTCTAACGACCATGACTACGAGGGCCAGCAAATTCAATGCCACGGCCGGAATTTGAACCACGGATCACCTGGTTTCTGTCCAGTCGCTCTAACCCATTGAGATACCATGGTCAACCTTTTCGCCTTATCCTTCCTCCCGGGGGTGGTCCCACTAGGAGGCATAGGAACAATGGGCCCAGCATGGTGGCCTACGTACCGAATCCCCTCCATAATGAAGTACGAATATAAATAATGAAATACTATATAAAAATGTAGATCAGTTCGAACACAATTTTTGGCAAATTCATTTTTTTGTGGGGCTAACTTTACTTGAGTTGGCTTATGTAAAGAAGGAGTAGGGTTTTTATTGCCCTCAACACGGAAACCTTATGGGTGTATTGTATTCTCTCCTATCGTTATTATTTTTGTTAAATAACCTTGTCTCTTTTGGAAGAGACAGTAGGTTACTAATTTTTTTTTTTTTTTTTTTTTTTTTTTTTTTTGGTAGGAAGATCGTCTGGTTTAGGTATACCCAGTAGTTCATATCTTTTCCTACCTAAAACTTCACAACTATAAATATAGTATGAGAGGAAGTTTCTTCCTCTACATTGCACAGGCGGCATACTGGTGGTTCTTTAAAAATACCCATTGTGTGCAGATGTTTCCTAGGCTTGCACTGCCCTGTCATTGTCCGTGTTATGAGGTTTATTTGTGATCTGTTATGTTTGAGTATATCTTCAGTAAAAGAGCAGGATATACTACTCATCATTCTCTTACTGTATCTGCATCCTTCTGTCCATTCTCATTTTTTGACGGTTAAACTTTATCCGCCCATCAATGATTTTATGGGGGTGAACCATTTAATGATATTAAAGAAATATCCCTCAAATTTGGATAGCTTTAAGAAATATGAGGGTTTCAAACCATCTTTTTCTACACCATACAACATAGTAAGAAAAAGCATTTCAACAGTAAAATAATTAAGCAATCTAATTAATTCTTTCAACATGACACCAAATAATTTTTAAAGATTTTAGCCTTCCCTCATAGCCATCAAACATTTTGGGAGTTCCGTATAGCATAGATACACTTTTTTGTATTTATATACAAACAACTCCAGAATTTCTTTTAAAAAATCTGTATCTCGAGTTGTTTTTATTTCTAAGAATAGAATGGTAAAAATGATGGAATGGTAATAAACAAATATATGAAGGCTGTTCAATAAAGAATGATCATAATTGTTATGGTCATAATTTTTCGCATTAAAATTCAATCCTATTATATTCTGTTAGCTTGATGTGAAACCAACACGCCGTAATAGTTTCATTGTTAGTACTCCTGGTTCCCCCTGTGAGAACCAGACAACTTCAGATATGTTCAGTATCGCCTACCTTTGCAATGGAGGTAACACGCGTGGAACAATAAGCGGCTTTGAAATTCTGCTTTCGCTTCAACAAATCTTCAGTTGAGGCCTATACAATGTTACAGGAGGCCTATGTGGAGTTTCTTCTTCCCTACAGCAGAGCTCGAAGGTGGTTTAAATGTTTAAAGAGGGGAGACAATCAATTTCAAAGGAAGGTGGATCCGGTGCTCCAGTTACTGCTCTTACGGAAGAAAACATCAACACTACTGCTGCCATTGTGAGAGAGGATCGACGAATTACCTTAAGATCACTTTCTGAAATACTGAACATTTCATTGGGTGCCACCCACACGTTGGTGACAGAAACATTACACATGAGACGTGTTTGTGCGCGATGGGTTCCAAGACTGTTGATTCCCGAACAAAAGGGCATTCGCACGCTGGTCTGCATGCAGTTAAAGTTGATGTTAGAGGAAGATCCGGAGTTTCTTTCAAACGTAATCACTGCTGATAAAACTTGGCTACATCATTTTGATCCTGAGAGCAAACAGCAAAGCTTAGTGTGGAAATCTCTTTCATCGCCAACCCCCCCCCCCCACCCAAGAAAAAGCAAAAGTGGTTGCTTCTGCTGGGAAAGATATGGTCATCTCATTCTTTGATATTCATGGAATGGTTTATCAGCATGTTATACCTGCACACACGTCAGTAACTTGGACAACACTACAGGGATGTCCTGAAAACAGGCGCAAAAACCACATTTCGTGAAGCAGGCTGGATGCTGCACCACAATAATGCGCGGCCGCATATTGCCAATGTTGTTGCTGAACATCTTGCAAAACTCAAAGTGAAGTGCATTCCTCAACCTCCCTATAGTCCGGATTTAGCCCCATGTGACTTTTTTCTGTTCCCTAACTTGAAAAAATGCCTTCGTGGGAGGCATTATCCATCATCAGAAGCAGTGGTGAAGGCTCCGTAGGCGATTTTGAAGGGTCTCTCAGAAAATGGTTTCCAGCATGTCTTTGAAGACTGGCAGAAACGCTGGGACAAGTACATCGCATTCAGGGGAGAACATTTTGAGAAGGACCATCAAAATTATGAGGATGATAAAGGTACGTTGTCCAAAAAAATTGTGATCATTCTTTATTAAACAGCCCTTGTATATATAACATCGCCTTTAAAATATTACTCATTGTTACAAATAAGCTTAGAGACAAGAACAAGTCAGGTATTTAAATTTCAGCGGACCGTAGAACAGATGAAGCTCGAAATTACTCTGTAATGATTTACAAGACAAGAGATGCAGACACTAAAAACAAAAAACAAAAAAAATATACACGAAAATGATAAACGAACTATAAATTGGAAAGGTACACAGCTTTGATTTATCGCATGCCAGCAATTGTCACTTGATACACGAGTGAAATGGTTAGGAAAAACGATTTTTGTACTAAAGGCTTTTATTTCGATCTATGCCGTGGTTAATAAGCTAATTACAGCCCAATTTGTACTCTATTTCGCACGCTTTTTGTTACTCAGTTGAACATACGATAAAACTTATCAAAATATCGTCCAATAATATCATATTTATTTCCATTAATTCAACTGAGGATGTGAACTACAAGCATTGAATAAAGACGTTAAGAAGTGTATTCCGCATGCTGGTTAGCACACACTGCTACGCGCTTCTGCACAACTCTTATTATTATGTCGAATGTTGATTTCCTAGCGGAAAAAATTTGAATTGCAGGGTTTCGTTAGACACGCCTCAAACTAAACAAGAACTAAGCATCCATCGGTTGTTTAACTCACATAATTTGCCTCTGGCGTGTTTCTTTCAGTACAATATCTTTCTTCATTTGTCAGCATTAACAGCAGAAATTCACGAAAAAGTTGAAACACTCGCCACCGTGTAAAAAGAAACAATTGACTAACATTTCCCTATTACGTATTAGCATAGTCTGCATTTTCCTCTCTCTTCCTACCTTCTCTTGCTCCTTTTACTTCTTTTCCACATCTCTCTCAATCTCTTAGCTACTTAGTTCCATCCCTCATCACTCCCGTTTCCTCTATCTCTTCATTTTGTACTACTTCTTCCCAAATTCAGTAATCCCTTTCACCTCTATCCTTGTAAAACCCATATTTGAAGCAACGAAATAAATAATAACAAGATATTTGGAAAGTTTTGATCTGCTCTCCATTGGACCCTCTCCGGAGAAGTAACTACGTAAGAGGTTTCCTCTCTCTCTCTCTCTCTCTCTCTCTCTCTCTCTCTCTCTCTCTCTCTCTCTCTCTCTCTCTCTCTCTCTCTCTCTCTCTCTCTCTCTCTCTCTCTCTCTCTCTCTCTCTCTATCCCTCTCTCCCAATAAATTAACACGCGCCCGCATATGTAAAAATATTTGACATACTACATTCATATGGCTTTTTCTACCCACTGTTGTTTAAGTTATGTACTTTATAGACTATTCTTTTTCAGTCTGACTCTATCTATCCATACTTTAGCCTACACACGGCCAGTGTGAAAGCACAATTAATTTCCATTAATTGACCTAATAGTGATTAACCATAAAGCCCGGGCCAACAAGTACTTACACGTTCAAAGTCGCCATTAAGGTAGTTGTCTCATGTGTTTATGAGAACTAAATGGTTTCCCGGGAAAAACACGAGTCAGTTGGAGAACTTAATGTCATATCGGCACGTTGGCCATAGTAGCTCAAGGGTTAGAGTGGCTGAACGGCAACCAGAAGATCCGTGGTTCAAATCTCGGCTATGGTATTGAATTTTTCAGTCTGACTATCTTTCCATAACTTAGCCTACACACGGCCAATGTGAAAGAACAATTAATTTCCATATTCTTAGAAACTTTAATTTTCCATGTCAATTTCTACAGAAATATTACATAAAATATATTCTTGTACGTATAAGGGATAGAAGAAACTTAGTGTATAGTCACATGTTTAAAAGCTGGTTGTATATGCTGGCCTTGAAACTCCACATTCTTTCCATGACTTCTCAAGAAACAACTGAATAGCGACAGGATTTTAAGAACATATCAAAAGTGTTTAAATTTTAAAACCATTTCGTAGCCTTGAAAAATATGATACAACTGAAAACTTTGAAGTAAAATAGTGTATTTTAAAAATATTTGCATTGTTTGTGCAGTGCCTTTTTGCTTAGTTCTCATGGTTTTTTGCGTTTTTCAAAATTATACAAAGTTTTCTACAAATAAAGATAACTTCACAGGATAATACAAGAAAACTGAGGGAAATATACCTTTCAGCCATGTCAATACCTTAAATGTGTAATATTTTTATCAAAATCGTGAGAAAGCCATTTTGGAATTATTACAAACAATGGAACATTTTCCTTAAAAAGGTAGTAGGTAAGCTGAGATATTCCTGAAGGTCTTCGTGTCGAATCTTTGGAAGGCAGTGATCTTGAATATTAAGTTTGGACTTACGTTGTTCATATGCGAATTGTATGCACATTTTACTAAATGCCTTTGGGTGGTGGGGTCAGGGGACACCAAAATATGTATTTACGGCAAAACCTCAGCATCAAAATTTTAGGTGGAATATAATGCTACCTCTTCTTACCGTTAAGTACGAGAAAGTAGAATATTTTTGGTCTTAGTCATGCGCCATGGTACAATGGGTTTGAGTGTGTGCATGCATAGAATGCACATAAATTCGAGCCCACCCTTGGGGATGCAGACGTTTCAACCCATTTACAGAGTCAGTGTAGTACGGCATAGTGAGGCGTTTGAGGAGTTGTGATAGATAGCGATCTGACAGCCATGAATCCATCATTCCAATTTGAGGAAGTACGGTGCTGACCACATCCTGTTTCCCTACCAGCTGTTTGATCTCGTACACCGGAGGAGGTAAACAATCGAGTTCAAATCCCTAGATCTGTCGCGTTACGTTATTGTTATTATTATTATTATTATTATTATTATTATTATTATTATTATTATTATTATTATTATTATTATTATTATTATTATTATTATTATTATTATTATTATTATTATTATTATTATTATTATTATTATTATTATTATTATTATTATTATTATTATTATTATTATTATTATTATTATTATTATTATTATTATTATTATTATTATTATTATTATTATTATTATTATTATTATTATTATTATTATTATTATTATTATTATTATTATTATTATTATTGTTGTTGTTATTATTATTATCATCCTCCAGTATGTTTTCTGTTACAATTTATTTGCACTTTTAAGTTATTTCTCAAATTACAGTTGTCAATCAACAGAAATTCCAAAATTGTGAGAAATAAGCTTCAAAATGAACTATGAATTCTATGAACTAAATATAATTTTCATTTAATTTCGATCTTTAAAACTACTTTTACCCTTAAAAGTAACACATACAGAGCATCAGAGCAGTATCTTATTTTTATCAACTTCATTAAAATAGCCATAAATATACGATGTTTATGCCCGCCTCGTTAGCGTGTCTGCCTCACGTTCAAGAGGTCCCGAGTTCGAATCTCGGTCAGGGCGAATTACCTGGATAAGGTTTTTTCCAGGGCTTCCCTTACCCTGAAAGACGAATGTAGGGTAACTCTAAGCTCCATGGACCCCGGACTCATTTGAGCATCATTTCATCCATTTCATTCATCGTCCGATATGACTTAACATTGGAGGACGTAAATTTAATATATATATAATGTTTATTAAATCGGCCTTACTAACAAACTTTGTATACTTCCCTGCATACTTTCTTTTCATGAATTGAAATGCCTAAGAATTTTGTCTATGCCTCTAAAACTCATCCGTTACATTTTGATTAGCCAGAAACGTTTAAGTTAACGGAACGGGCGAATAAATGTACCTCCGAAACGCATAAACAAGCATAACCCTATTATTCAGGTGGAGTAGGTAACGCATATAAATTTACAGATACGTGCAGTGATTCTGGACAGAGCGTGTTAGGTCAAACGTTATAGGAATAGTGGTGCCCATACAAATGCCTCAAGATGAAGTTACTGCGAATTCCTGCCCTAAAAGTATCACAAACCTATGTTCACTCAGAGCGTAGCATCTACCTTGGCTGACACCATAATATACGAGGGCTGTTCAATAAAGAATGCTCACAATTTTTTTTTGACAACGTCCCTTTGCTCATTCTCATAATTTTGATGGTCCTTCTCAAAATAGTCTCCTCTTAATGCGATGCACTTGTCCCAGCGTTTCTGCCAGTCTTCAAAGACATGCTGGAAACCACTTTTTGAGAGATCCTTGAAAATCACCTCCGCAGCCTTCACCACTGCTTCTGATGATGGATAATGCCTCCCACGAAGGCGTTTCTTCAAGTTAGAGAACAGAAAAAGGTCACATGGGGCTAAATGCGGACTATAGGGAGGGTGAGGGATGCACTTCACGTTGATTTTTGCAAGATATTCAGCAACAACATTGGCAATATACGGCCGCGCATTATCGTGGTGCAGCATCCAGCCTGCTTCACGAAATGTGGTTTTTGCGCCTGTTTTCAGGACATCCCTGTAGTGTTGTCCAAGTTACTGACGTGTGTGCAGGTACAACATGCTGATAAACCATTCCATGAATATCAAAGAATGAGATGACCATAACTTTTCCAGCAGAAGCAAATACTTTTGCTTTCTTGGGGTTGGTGATGAAGGAGATTCCCACACTGAGCTTTGCTGTTTGCTCTCAGGATCAAAATGATGTAGCCAAGTTTCATCAGCAGTGATTACATTTGAAAGAAATTCCGGATCTTCCTCTGACATCAACTTTAACTGCATGTTACCTCCATTGCAGTGGTAGGCGATACTGAATATGTCTGTACTTGGCTGGTTCTCACAGGCGGAAACCAGGAGTACCAACAATGAAACTACTGCGACGTGTTTGTTTTACATTAAGCTATCAGAATATAATAAGTTTGAATTTTAGTGCGAAAAATTATGCCCGTAAAATATTATGATCATTCTTTATTGAACAGCCCTCGTACTAGATAACATATTTAACAATAAATATATGTCAAGGTTATGTATAGGAGCGTTGCGACGTTGCGACGAAGTGAAGAAAACGCTGAACGAATTTTAAATGTGTAGGTATATGGAACAGGAATGGAGATGTCAAATGGACGAAAAAAAATTAAACTCTTTTAGAAAGAATTGGTGATGGAGGAACAATACTAAAACTAAACGGAAGAGCAGACGTTCACTATCTGAAAGAAAGTGCCTGACGTACTGAGAGAGGTGACGAAGAGGAAACATTTCCCGCTGTGAAGTATATCTATGCTAAATATAAAAATTAGACAATACAAATAGTTCATGTTAGACGAAGATTAAACCATAAGGCTGATCTGACATTGAAAGATATGTCCTTGGGCGCAAAACTGTGATTGATTGGTCGATTGTCACTTAAAACCAAGCGAGTATGTTATTTAAATCACTACCTTTAAGGTGTTCAACACTATAGAGGCAGGAGTGGAGAAGGATTCAAATACTGCGGCCAAGACTAGGACTATTGGGTCTACTAGACTTCTGTAAGGAATGGATGAGGTGGCAAAAACCGAAAGGTGGTCAGATCTGATGATGGTAGGCGCGGCGCGGTGTCTCCACTGTTTACAGTTTGAGCATCCGAGGATGTGCCCTCGATACCATCTTTGTCTTCAACGGGGCAAATAAAAACACCAAACTAAGGATGACCGGTGCAACGGGGATTGAACCAGAACCTCCTGAAATCGAGCCTCAAACCCTACCGGCTGTGTCATTAGCTCGGTGTCTTTACCACAATATTCCCATTGAGGGAGGGAAGGGATTTGGACCTCATCGACTGCATGATACGAGCACTGCAGACTCTAGCACAGCTTCGAGAGTTGTGACGTATTTCAGCCGGGGCGAGGCCTGCAGTGCGTGTGACGTCAGGCAAGAGCCGTGTGGTACCAAGTTGCCTATATAAATGGCGCTGTGAGTACAGAATCTGAAGGTTCAGTGAGGTGTAGCGCACTCGATGACAACAATGTACCTGCCACGTACTAAATGGAACTGGTAAAGTTACAATGTGACGATTTATTGAAGGACAAATATACACACAAGAAAGACTTGGCTGATTTTTACAAGAATATCCCCCAAACCAGATTTCCGAGGTTGTATTCACTTGCCGCACGGACATTGTGTATGTTTGGCCCGACATATGTGTACCAACAATTTTTATCGTTATGAAATGAGCTAAGTCCAAACCCCGAAGTACCTTTTTGGTTCACAATCTAACATGCAGCCTTCGATTACAAATTTCCCAGACATTACGTCCTGACATTGATAAACTAGTTAAAGAAAAACGAAACAGGAAGTGTCGGAAAATGCCCACGCAATTCTGTTGTGACTGGGTCTCCTCTAATTTGCAGAGAAAATTACTTTATATTTTATTTTATTTGTTTTATAACATGCCTGTCCTCCACATAAACTACGAGTTGATCTTTTATATATTTTCTCATAGCACAGAGCCAAAATGTATTTGTCTATAAACTGTGACCAATTGTGCAATTAAAGTAGTCAGCATTAATATTACAACACCCAAGATGTAAGTTGTACATATTATTAATACCCGATACGTTTCCTGTCTTTCCTACGCTGTCAGAACCCCCAAAACATCAAACTGTTTCCTTCCTCTTGGGCAACAGAAATCAGTGCGGTGACGTCACACGCTAACCTGCCCTTCGTTCGGGAGCATATTTGGCGGTTAGAGATGACGGAACTGACGTCACACCGCCACTACCTGTCTTCCCCTGCTCTAGCACATGAGGTACTGCTCACCAGAAGTACTGCTCCTGCAGAAGGTAGTTATACTCGGCAGGGCAATTGTGTCCAACACCCATTGTATACTCGGAGTCCAGACGGGGTGGTGAGATGTCTAAATGTCTTCCGGGATCAACCTGGAGAGCTGGGGTGTTGCCACCACCCTGGTTTTTCGGTAGTTTTCCCTGTATTGAGTTGACGCCTTTAAGTGGCGTATCCACTTCCATCCTCGTGTATGGATGCCATATATAAAACAGACGCGTCCCTAATGTAAAACCCAAAAAGAAGAGTCACTCGATTGTCCCCCCTGGACAGAGGCAGGGTTATTGGTTCTTGTTCATTGATTGGACCCAATATCCATTGTTTATCCAGTCGAAATAACTGTGACAGACATATCATTTTATTGCAAAAACAGAATTAAACGAAATACAAGCTCCTCCTCACCTTCAAAGGAATGTTCAGGAATAAACTGAAATACCGGATGGTAACTCTCTTACGTCAGCTAACCAATATCTATTCAAAAACCATACTAACCCAGTTAGTAACAAACCACTGTGAAATTCTTCTAGTACCACTACAAAAAAAGAAAGAGTGTGGGATCAAAACCACGACAACACGTTAGTGAGAATAAGACCATAGTCAACAGCTAAGTCATCTGAGTACTACTGAGCCACAGCGAACGACACCTCATCAACATAGCAGAACATTTCCGAAAAGATAAATATGCCTTTACAAAATAATTGGAACTACTACTTTGTGAATAATCAGCAAGAACTGTTTACCAAGCAACAAAGGGCGGACATTATAGGCTAATATAAACTTCAAACTCTGGCTATTTGTGGGCCAAAGGGTCGATTTCATCTCCAGCCTCTGGCAATTTGTAAAGGAACGATTTCATCTCTAACCGAGAGATGGAGTACTACAATACAAACCATTCTGGTTAATAGCCACAATTCCGAAATTCAAGTAACCATTTTGAACGACTGTCGTAACATGTCTGTATATAAGTGTTGTTGTACACAACACACTGGCAACCATTTCTGTTGCCCGCCTCGTTAGCGTAGATGGTAGCGCCTCTGCCTCACGTTCAAGAGGTTCCAAGTTCGAATCTCGGTCAGGGTGAGTTACCTAGATAAGGCTTTTTCTTGGGTTTTCCCTTATCCTGAAAGACGAATGTCGGATAACTCTAAGCTCCATGGACCCCGGAATCATCAGAGCATCATTTCACCCATTTCATCCAACGTACGATATGAATTAACGTTGGAGGATGCAAATGAAACAATATCTGTGAATTTGGCTGTACAAACTTCAGTTTATAACGAGTTGGTCTACTCAATAGCGACATCAAAAATGGCTCATTTATTCTAAAGGTTAATAGCCGTAAGTGTAAACGGAATTAATCAAATACTTCGATAGCAATAATATGCAAAATTATGGAGTACCCCAAAGTTTTGTAATTCTCAGTTTAAGCATGCCCTGGTATGTTTAATGATGCTACTCTGCCGGGGTTGTTTCATAAATACGCCTAGTCGTGTCAGAGTAGCAATTTCCATGTAGAATTTCAATGCAATATATGTTAGTGTTTCTTGAAAGCTATACGATGTATTATAATGAAACGTTCACCACTTATATATCAGTCTCTTTTAATTCAGAAACCATAATCAAATCATAAACAAAGTTAATAACTTTTGCTCTATTTATATTCCAATAAACACAAATTTTCACGCATTTTCTTTTTTAGGTGCCCTTTCCTCCTAAAAATTTAAAGTAACACATTTCAAACTTTGTAATTACTTTGAAAACATGCCATTAAGCGTAGCTGGTGAACCATTTAGACATTTTAATCAATAATAGCAATTTGAAAAATAAATAATAATGTACTCTCTATTTTTTAATTTTTTATATATGAAAATATTTTCTTGAGGAATTTCATGAAAGTGTAACATATGAAGCTTTCACCAGCTGTTTAGAACAGTATCTTCTGCATATGCACAAAAATTCAAATCTGTATCTATTATAGTTTTCTAGAAAAGTGTACGTAAAGTTAAAAAAAACAAGTTTCGGTAAATGGTACAAGAAGATAATGTTGTGTTTTTATGTAACATACCCAAAATTCAAAACATTCCTGGTCCATACTCCTCGCCCTACTTGTCTCAGTATCCTCTCTCCTCTTTTCACCTCTCATCCTAATCCTTGCTTCCTTACACACTTCCTGCACTTGTTTTTGTGCTTCTTTTACTGTTGATGCATCAATGTTTTCAAAGGCACAGTCAAAATTAAAACCCGGTGTCTCTCCAATTTTCCTAAATACAGCTTCCCTTTTAATAGCACCATCATTAAAACATATCACAGCATTCATTACACCAAATTTAATAGTTTTACTGCCAACATACACAGATTTTGGAACTCTTTCCCAGATTCGTTTGGGTTTTGCGTACGACAATGTAGCCTTTCATATTATTTCTCTTTTCTCTAAGTCTTCTGCTCATTCTTTTTTGTACGTGACCAACACACTCTAGCTTTTTCACTTGCGCCTCTTCTGCATATACATTGTCTTCTTGCACCCTTAGAAAACCTTTGGAAACCCCATCCCCTAAATAATTCTCTTTGTTATAAGCAGAATAGAAAATGCAGAGTAAAAGGGGGGGTATGATAGCCTGCTCACCATATTTAAAATCCCATTTAAATACACTTAATTGCCACAAACACACAAAACCTTATAATGGGCATGTTCTCCAAACTATGCAGATTCATATTAAGCAAAGAAAACGAAAAGTCCATATTTTCATCCAAAATCACTACCAAGTGTCCATACTATGCAAAATTATGGAGTATCCCAAAGCTTTGTAATTCTCAGATTAAGAAGACCCAGGAATATGTTTAATGACGCTACTCCATCGGCTTTGGTTCTTAACACATGTGTATGTAGAGTGATGTGGCTCGCGTACGTCTGGAGGGTACAACATTTGAAATTCAGCCTAACACGCTTGTTTGTTACATTCTTTTTATTGTTTAATCCCACAAGTTTGTATCTAGTGCCGTATACTAGATGTTGCCAACAGTAGTAAACTGTTAATAAACATCAGGCAAGAAACGCTGTTAACAAACGCTAGGTAACTTCTTTTGCTATCTCCCGGGGTAGCCGTGCTTGGTACTTATGGTTACGATTACTAAGGAGGGGATTCGACGCCGAAACATGTGGTTTATTATACCTAAGCTCCAAGTGGGGCATCCGCGGGAGGAAGGGATGAAGTGAGATGAGACGGAGGGCGGCCAAAACAAGGAGTCACGACAGTACAGAGGGAAGGGTATAGTTGGGCTGTTGGAACTGTTACCATGGATTTATCTTTGGTAATAGATAACCTCTCAGATAAGTCACTGATAATTCTTGTAAGAGTGAGAGGGGAACTGCTGCCCTGCCCGGTCGTGTGCTAAGTACCAATGAACGCATCACTTCAGCCAATGGAATTCGCAGAAATCACAAATGACAGATATATGTTTACTCCACGGTGAGTAATAGGTGCGTTATCTGAAAGGTATCTATTACCAAAAATAAATCCATGGTAATTGTTCCAGCAGCGCGACTATACCTACTATTTACCAATTGTAATTTCCCCCGGCATACTTACACAGCCGGCATTCCACCCACCGTAGTCCAAACAGCCCACCAGATCGGCCCGGACACCGGAAGCCGTCCTACTGAAGGAGGAAGTGTTTACCAGGAACATATCATCCTGTCATGCAGCGCCGAGACACCTGACGACAGGATAACTGGATTAGTTCGGAGGAGACTCGACACGGAAACCACACTTGGTTTATTGCACCTATGCCCCCAAGTGGGGTATCCCCGGAGAAGAAGGATGAGACGAGAGGAGACACAGGGCGACCGTCCTAAGGAGTCACGACAGTGCAGAAGGCAGATTCCCTACATTTCACTTAGATGGAAACTTCCCCCGGCAGGACAGGATAGCGGTTCGGAAATTGTCCCACCACGAGACCTGGGTGTGGAGACCGGCAACCGAACTACAGGAGGAGGAATTGGATCGCTCTGAGTATTGTATGCCCACGACAAGAAGGCTAGAGTGGTATGAAGGGCAGAGGAACTTGAACTGTTGATCTGCTCCGGTAGCGGATCTGTTTACTAGGAAATGAGTGTATGAGTGCATATGAGTCACCCATGCTGCCAGATCTAATGTTGGTTGCAGTAAATGCAGCGATAAGTATTACGTTTAGGTGAGCTATGTGACAACACTTGTGTAATTTA
Source organism: Mantis religiosa (assembly GCA_030765055.1). Classification (NCBI taxonomy): domain Eukaryota; kingdom Metazoa; phylum Arthropoda; class Insecta; order Mantodea; family Mantidae; genus Mantis; species Mantis religiosa. Next base: position 34,319,626 of record CM060948.1, read on the forward strand.
CGAGCCTTCCATCCTTGTCATACTCGGAACGCGAGCATACACCCCGAGGAGACAGCAAAAGTGATTAAGTTGCACATTCCTCTAGCTTGCCTTCTTGTCTTGGGCAAACAGTATATGATCCTGCAATGCACCGCCGAGACTCCCGCCGACCCTTCTACCCTGAAAGAGACCATCCGATGAAAGATGATGTGAAATGACAATGGAGATAAAATGGAGGGGGGTGTAATTAACCTACCCTGCATTCTCCTAGCGATCTAGGAAAAGCCCAGAAAGAAACACCATTGATTTGGTAGGTCGGCCACGGGAACCGAACCCGGGCCTTCCAAATGCGGGCCATAGACAAACCACCAGAGCCATTTCGCTTAATACTTTCTCGATACATCCTTTAGCTTCGAAGCTTATTCTTTAAAGCATTCATTTCCTGTTACTTACCTTCCTTCTCCCCTGTAGGCTTAAAATGACTAGGCAACATCGGTACACATTAAGAATGCATAGGTTTAAGTGAAGAGGCAAAAAACTAATTTTATGCATGGCTGCAGTTGTTAACGGAACCTGCTTTCAAGTAAAGCTAAAGCAGCAATTTTAAGAATGTTTTCAGGGCAACAGGGTTGTTTTATTCTTTCGCAGACTTAGAGAACGTTATAACCAAACCACATGCTCTGTCAGTTGCCCTAAGTGCATTGGGCAATGAATTAATGGAACAGATGCGAAACAACAGAGAGAAAAACTGAAAAGAAGTGATATAGTGAATGTGATAAAAGCAACTTATTATAATTAAGGGTAACCATAGTTAAAATTTTCCATATTTTGCAAAAAGTTCAAATCCCTTTTATTTTTCAATTATTTTAAAACATTCAAAACTATTTGTATGCCTAAAACTAGCTTTAGCCTGTTGCATTGATTCCTTTTCTTTTCCTTGATTTTGGAGTTTGTTTGAACGTCATCGTGTATCCATTTAAAGTCTCAAACGCACACAATACAGTTGCCTTCAAATTTTCTTGCATCTTTTAAGACGATGCAATTTGAACTCAAATTTACAGGAGAAACTCATAAGCAACGAATGAATGTTGCATATGAATTTAACTATATTTAAAACCACCCATGACACTTTATCATTAGGCAATTAAGGATAAATTGTTAAAAAAAAGTATTCAAAATTGTAAAATTTTTCCTAAACAATTATTAAACTAACAGTATTTTAAATTTTTCATGATTATAATTTCAGTACATCGTGGGACTTTTGACGAATTACGCAGTAATAGTAATTCAAATATTTTATTAGATGCAGAAAAACAGTTTGTTGGATTGTTGGACAAATGAGGAACTTAAAAACCTACCAGTGAAGGATATTATAAATTATATGAAACAAAGCAAAGGTTCAGATGCAGTTTCTATAAAAGGGTTGGTACGACTGGTACACAAAAAGGCATACAGTCTGATTCTTAAAAGAGGATACATGAAGGTCATCAAGCAAGGTACGTGAAGGGTGAGAAGTGAAGGTGGTTGCTATGGAAACGTAAACAATGGTTGCCAGATTGCTTACACTGGTGAATCACGTACTCCACAGATCAGTTACCGCTAGTTGTATGCGGGAAGCAGAGTTTGCTTGAGTATTCAGTTGCGCTGTGTATTGTTAGCCTACTTTGTTAAAGCACAGTTAAATTACGTTTTTATAGAAGCAAGACGTAGAGGTGGTAGAATTAGAGGTGGACCGAGGAATCATGGCCCACGGCAAAGATCAGCTTACGGTCGGGTTGTTACATTGCACAGTCAAGCTAGGGAATTTGTCTGTTCTCTTAGAGAATTCTTCCAACAGGAAGATGAGAGTTTCCTCCTTATCAATAAACAGCTTATTACACAAATATAAATATTTGCCACTAAGACTCCACTTATCTTAAGAAATTGGTGTTAATACTTCTTTCTAATGGAGATCGATTTCACAAACAAATCGTTTGCGTCCTCAGTCCAGAAAAACAAACTCCGTTGTCAAGGAAATCTCGGTTACCATGTTTCTGGTTACCATGGTTACTCTGGCGGAGGGTGGGGCTAGATTTGTAAGTACCAACATAAACAGCTGTGTTCCATTTTATGCACATAATTATACGCAAAATCGCTAGCGGATTCGTCCAGTATTCCGGTCTCATCTTGTATCTTATCCGGAAACACCGAATTCATCCACTAAAATCCTATTTTGCGTACTTGATACATAAATAAATATTTAAAACAATTAAATATATTTGCGTGAGATGTAAACAATGTTAACAATCATAATTAAGCAGTAACGAATAGAATTTTAAAGAAAATGTCTTAAATCCACAAGACTAAATTGCTCATGTAGATATCATTGTTGTTAATATGTATGGAAGTGATATAAACAACTCTTGCACTGAAGCCAGGTGCTGCCGTGTTTCAGTAGCTTCAACAACTGGTCTCAAGACCTCAGCAGGTCATCCGTATCTGAAATTTGGTCAACATTTTCAATAACTTTTAAAATTATTTTGATATATCAAAATACTTTGAGTTTCTAGCTTCAATTATATACAAAGAATTTTTCTCTCATAGCTTTTCAAATCTTCAACACGTGTCCAGTTATATACTAAAGAGCACATTGTCTAATGGCCTCTATGTACTTATAATGCCTTTTACTCAACTTTGATTTCTTTTACGTTTTTACGCATTAAATAATATTCCATGAGGTGCTTTTGGAACCAATCTTGCTAAAATTTTCAACAGAAGTTGTGGAGAGAATGAACTGGCATATTATGGTCTTGTTACACTTTTAAAGTGCTTAAGATATGACATAATTGATTACACCACTGAGGGTAAATTGCTACCAAAACTACCTTAAAGCTTTAGATTTATTTTCTGAAACAATCAGAAGAGTAACAACAATTCTGTATAACACTTTCATGGACTAATGTTTAAATTTTGTAGCAATATTTTTTATATTTCAATATTGTGACCTCTGCATTGTGAATAACACGTGTTTTCTTGGTTTAATGCAAGTAAAATATGTTTTCTAAAAAGAAAAATAATATAAGAGATATGTGAATGAAATTTAAAGAAAAAATCATTGTGGTAGAGCAGCATGTAGATAATTAACTACAAAATTTACAAATTTCACTAAAGAAAACCCTTAATCAACAGAACGTGTGATGTATGTCTTGAAATCAACAACGAACAGTATGCATTGATACAAGTAGCCAACATGGAATTTTGGATGTCTGTATAAACTGCAGGTGCACACCAGTAAATCACGATTAATAAGTAATATGTTTGGAATAAAAACAACTGTTTTTAACTTCATATCTTCACTGAGGTTTAAATATGTTGATTCAGACACAAAGATAAGCATCTGCACGCACAACACAGAACTAGAACTTTGCTGCAAGTTGTGGACGAATCTGACAAACTGGACATCCTTCATAAGGAAATCAATAAATCAGCGCAGCAGTGAATAATATGGGCATTCACATCACATCAATTTACAGTGAACCTCTATTGCAAAAGTGTTTTCTTTTTTTTCGCTAGGAATGACAATTCATTTACAAAAGTACAGGATGAACATGAACACTTGTGAATCTGGTGTGAGGGCCAGGAAGAAGAAGGTATGAAATAGGGAAAGGAAAGCTGATCATTAAGCGGGAAAACCGAAAACCCCATCCAGACTCCTCTCTATCCACAGACCTAACTTAAAAGTCCCCATAGATCGAATCCGGGACGCCTTGGTAAGAGGCAAGGGTCTATTATGTGTCACAAATGGGAAGGTGGTTGTCCTTGAGCGCCACTAGGTGAGCAACCAATAGGAGTCCTGCGGTGTTGTATTGCATTCTCCCTAAGTGGTGTGTGCCGAGCGCCAACCTAATCAGTCTCTAATAAATACTATTCGCGCTAAGATAAACATTCAGATTTTGCAAAAACTGATCCATGTGGAAGGAGAGAGTAATGTATTTAACATAACCGTAAAAACCCCATATTTGTAGCTCAAATAGTTTTCCTAATACAAATAAATAAAGAAGATAACATTATATTATAAAAATGCATTGCGACGTAAGCACTGTAATGAACATCATTATTGGTTGGCATTCATGCATGCACGTACATTTGAAATTACCCAGAAATGAAACGTAAACATTTAACATGACGTGGTAAAAGAAATATGTACTTTGAATAAGCCAAGGTGTTTGTTAAGTTCAATGAGAGGAAACGATACACTTCTTGCTAGTCTGGCAGAACGTGTCTGGTCACATTGTATCTTTGTTTATGAATGATTCGTAACCTCTATTTATTCTATTCTATTTAATAGATTTTTCATTATTTACGTTTATCTTCTTATCTATCTTCCTAGTTTCACAAATATTCACTATACACATAAACATCCATGCCCAAGGCAGGACTCGAACCCGCGACCCTCTACGCGGCGGAACACTAAAGACATACGCTTTAGCGACCATGACGAGGAGGGCCGTCATAAGAGAGTTCAAAGCAATACTATTCAGTTACTCTTCCATGTAAAAGTGTATCGGCTGGATCAATGAGATGAACCACCTTCCCCCTTACTACTGCTAGAACAATCCAATAGAGTTAATGTGGACTCAAATTATGTTGCAAACAGAAATAATATTTTTAAACTGACTGACGTTGAACGGCTTGTTCACAAAGAAATTAACAAGAAACTCAACAAGACTGCGAAAACTGCGTGAGATATCAGATAAACTACAAGAAGAAGACTTTTGGAAAGAAATAGCACGTAACGAGATTTTGGAACCTATCATCATAAATTTGCAGTACTTAAACGATGAAGACAATGACAATGACGAATTATCTCTTGAAGTAAGTAACATTCACAGCTATACGGATTCACCGCTGGCTTTTTTGTTGGATTAGGAAAATAAGTAATTCATAAACTATAATTAATATTAAACTAAATATTTGAATCATTTGCGTAATATACGAATATCCACGTTGCAATTGTGATTTCAACAACTGCATTATTATAAAACTTTGGAAAATTCAGTTTGCGTCAGCGCCAAAAATACTCCCAAGTGTGCGAGAGGGAAATATAAACAGAGTGGGGAAACGAGGTGGCAACGCTGAGGGCTCTATCGCAGCTACAGGCGAGAACTCTTCCCATTTGAAACACATAATAGTCACTTGGCCACGGTGCCGCCATGCCTTACACGTGGGAGCATTCTCAGGTTGGGTGACCGAGATCGGGGTGCACTGAGCCTCATTGGGGTTTCTCAGAATAAGCTTCTGATTACGTATGACAACCCAAATGTTCATAATATCGACATGCACACTCGAGTGACTGTTCAGTAGGATTAGACGCTCTGATATTATGCATTTGTCAGTTGTCACTACTGCTTATTCACTTCTTATAGTCTATCTTTATATCTAAACTTCTGTTTGTAGCTTTTCACGCAACTTTTTGTTTTGCTGTATGATAGGGGGATTTATCCCTTCAAATTAAATTAATATTAAATGTTGAAGCGAAAATTTCAGATGAATTATGATGAGATGATCTGCGAGTGGATTTTCTTGAAGCCCCAGGTTGGGAAGCCATCTTGAAGCGGTATTTTATTGCGAAATGATGGTGTTTGAAGATGCTATGATGATGCACCACGTTGTGGCACCACCTTGGGATGAAGGTGGATGCAGATTAATTTCTCACCTTTGGTGACGATCTTGAAGAAATCTAGAAGTTTCTCCTGCAACTCTGGATAGTTAGGCGCATCTGTAATTGTTGAGCAATGAAATCTTTTTCTTTCCCAGGGTCGTGGTAACGGGGCTGATAAAGATAATATGACTATTTTTGAAGAATGAATAATACTTTTCTTGTTAAAAGATGGAAATGTAATTCCTCATAAACAATTCCAAGTATTATTAATGTAGTTTTTTACAACCAGCGGTAGATGCCACGATGAACTATTTCTTCTCTTGAGCACACGCTACTTATACATCTTTGATGTACACACAAAATTGTTTCTGCACAAACTCGGAGAGACAAATACACGTCTTACCCCTATGCCTTTCATAAGCAGAACAAAATCTTTTAAAACATTTAACAACTTCTTCTTATATTATGTTGTCATGGTTATACCATTACCTACTTTACATTATTTCTTTATTTTATTACAAATACTAATCTCTTTGACTATTCCTAACAAAACATAAAATATCTAAAATAACTGCTACACTGTTAATGTTAAAGCATAACACTTAAAGATATTTTAAAAGGAAGCAAACGCTTAAAAATAAAATATTACTCCTTTTTCATATACATAAAATATCCTGTCTATATCCTTGATGTATTTGTTGATGTTAGATGTTTCGCTTTCTACATGGTTTGAACTTAAGGAACCATCGAATATATACATAGGTTAGACTTGTATATATTTTATTGTGTAACCATGTAACCGAATCGCAGGGGTTGAAGAATGGATTTTGATAATTCGTTCATTTTTTCTTCAAATTTAGAAGTATCTTTTGGAAGCTGTGAATGTGAATAAAGCCTTGGAGAATCGTAGCCTTGATTTATTTATCAGTGTTCTTGCAACAATTAGTGTATACACTAAACTGACGTAAGACTGAGATAGAAACATATGATTTTAATAGGCAATTAGCTAAAAAGCCACCAGTCTTAAAATTCATAATTAGGGGTGGTGATTTTTCGCAAATGCGATATAGCGCGATAAGGTGCGAAATTGACTCAAAATGCGATATAAATCCGAAATCGAAGATTTTCGCAAGTAATTATTTTTCCCAATGCTTTTTCTTCTGGAAACTTTAACTGAAGAGTCTGTAGAAGCTGTACACGTTTAGAAAGTTATAAAGTAAGTGACCACTCTTCTGAAATGTGGAAAGCAACCCTTCCCGTTAAATTAGCTTATCGTTCCACCATTGCCCATATGAGGTATGTTTGGTACTGAAGCGAGTTCAGTTGTTTTACAAAAGAGACCGCTCTTACGACGCCTAATGACTGTCATAAATCTATCTTCATATCCCAGTTAACTGAAAATCTCAATAATTGTCTCTGAAAACAAATAGCAACCCTAATTTCAAGGAAGTGATAAACACACGTTAGTTCCAGTTGGAGTTCTCAGTTGCCAAAGTTTCGATTTTCATTGTTCTGTTCGGTTTTACGCGTAACTTTCAGTCATTCTATGCGTAGGTGACGTCAGTAAGTGCGGGGCTAATTTTGGGCATTTTCTTTTCATTGTGCTAGTTTTACATCAGTAGGCATTTATCTTTTTTGTGCTATGCAGTATGCTTTAGTCTGTATCAATTTTTTTTATATTTCTGTGTATTGCTTTAACTTACGAGGGTTGCTCAACAAAGAATGATCATAATTATTTTACGGTCATAATTTTTCGCACTAAAATTTAATCTTTTCTTCCCTACAGCACAGCTCGAAGGTGGTTTAAAATGTTTAAGGAGGGGAGACTTATCAATTTCAAAGGAAGGTGGACCCGGTGCTCCAGTTACCGCTCTTACGGAAGAAAACATCAACACTACTGCTGACATTGTAAGAGAGGATTGACGAATTACCTTAAGATCACTTTCTGAAATACTGAACATTTCATTGAGTGTCACCCACACGCTGGTGACAGAAACATTATACATGAGACGTGTTTGTGCGCGATGGGTTCCAAGACTGTTGATTCCCGAACAAAAGGACATTTGCATGTAGGTCTGCATGCAGTTAAAGTTGATGTTAGAGGAAGATCCGGAGTTTTTTTCGAGCGTAATCACTGCTGATGAAACTTAGCTACATCATTTTGATCCTGAGAGCAAACAGCAAAGCTTAGTGTGGAAATCTCCTTCATCACCAACCCCCAAAAAAGCAAAAGTGGTTGCTTCTGCTGGGAAAGTTATGGTCATCTCATTCTTTGATATTCGTGGAATGGTTTATCAGTATGTTGTACCTGCACACACATCAGTAACTGGACAATACTACAGGAATGTCCTGAAGACATTGCAAGTCCATATCAGGCGCAAAAGACCACATTTCTGTGAAGCAGGCTGGATGTTGTACCACGATAATGTGCGGCCGCATATTGCCAATGTTGTTGCTGAATATCTTGCAAAAATCCACGTGAAGTGCACCCCTCACCGTCCCTATAGTCCGGACTTAGCCCCCATGTGACTTTTTTGTATTCCCTAACTTGATGAAATATCTCTGTGGGAGGCATTATCCATCATCAGAAGCAGTGGTGAAGGCTGCGGAGGCGATTTTGAAGGATATATCAAAAATGGGTTTTCCATCATGTCTTTGAAGACTGGCAGAAACACTGGGACAAGTGCATCGCATTCAGGGGAGAGTATTTTGAGAAGGACCATCAAAATTATGAGGATGAGTAAAAGTACGTTGTCAAAAAAAATTGTGATCATTCTTTATTGAACAGCCCTCGTATTAATGCACATTTTGATGCTATTATGCAGTGCTTTTAAAAGAAATAATGAATTAATATCGTACTTTTACTGATATTTCCTTGTAATCAACACCTCTCGGAATAATTACGTTCATTGAGTAGACTTCATTATGATTCATTTTATTCGATAGCCGTGGAGGAAGCTGTAATTGACTATTTATAGCCAACTGCGATCTGAAGTGTGATGAAAAGCGTTGCTGAAAATATCAACCAAGTTATTTTCTACATTCCAAATTCCCGTATAGGCAATGAAGGTCACTTTCTTTCATTACAGTACCACTTTTGCTCTCTGTAAAAAAAAGTAACCTGAATGCAGTTATTAGCATGCAAACATGAAGACGTAGAACCCGTTTCCAGTTCTTCCAGCCCCTTAAGGCAAATGGTCATCGTGCCAGTTCCTTGTATTTTCGTTTTCTCTCCATCCTACGCAGACTTTCTTTACGGTTTCCAGTAAAACTACCTTCTGGGGCTAACTACTTCATTCTTGAGGCATTACTAACACTTCCGCTCTTCTTTTGGGACACAGAAAAACTATGTACTAGAAGGAAGTCATATACTTTTACACGAACTTCTTGAAACCACAATATTTGTCGTTAGAAATAGAGATTAGTGCGCTGCGGATAACAGAACAGACCTAGTAACAAAATGCGTTTTCAGCAGTCCTAAAAAACCGAGGCTACTGTTGAAAGCTTTGGTCAGTTTACAGATGTGGTCAAATTATTAGACTAAGCTGAATTTCAGTAATACAATTGAACATAGTTCAGCCTAACTCTGAATTTATGACAACATTGGATGTAACAATCATGGAATTATACATAAGAATCATTCAGGGATATTTTATGATTTGTGGGATGTTTTATAAGCATATGCTGGTATAACTGCTAAGTTGACTGTCAGCTGCCGTAAGAGTACATTAATTGTGTGTATTTACTATGTGCTCATGCAAATTTATAGGACATTCAAAAGGTTTACTTTTAGAACTCTTGGCTTTATTTTGTCAATGGACTTCTGTATTATACTAACGCTTTTAAAGTTGTATGCAGTGAAAGACTAGAGAACCTGTGAGATTTAATGTTAAAGGAAATTTGAAGTTATGGGGAAGAAAAGTGACTTATCACCTAGAAAAATTGGTATTGCGGGCATACTAATGGCATAAGTTTGGTATACACAAAATGAGGTAGCACAGAGACTCAAAATATCACAAAAGTTTGTAAGAAGAATTAAACAAATGTTCGAAAACAATAGATATATCAGGCACAGCGAAGCGGGAACTGCGGTAGAAAAAGCAAGTTGAGCCCTAGAGGTGTAAGAAAAGTTATGGCTGAAGCACGCAGAAACCGAAAAGCCACTAGTAGAGACTTGAGGAATACTTTAGTAGCTAGAGGCTTAGAAGTATCAGCAAGAACTATCAGGAGACCCCTGTTCGATGGCGGTTTGAAGTCGCGAAGACCCAGAAAAACAGCAAAGCTCACATCAGATATGGCAAGGAAGAGGCTGGATTGGGCAAAGGGACTTAAACATTGGTCTTCTGATGACTGGAAAAAGGTAATTAATGTGATACACTATGTTACTCTTTCTCACAAAGATAATTTAATTTAATAACCAGATTCAATTATGGATAACATTCATAGACTATACAAAGGTATTATTTGGGATAACTTTATATATATATATATATATTGTTGACCAGTAGCTGCCATTAATATGGATTTCTCTTTCCTGATGTGCTTTAGTTATGAATCCAAGTTTTAAGTTGCTGGCGAAACCAGTCAGTATGTCCGGAGGACAACTGAAGAAGAGTTTCATGCTCAGTGAGTGCAACCAACTGTCAAACACCCTTCATAGGTGATGGTCTGGAGTGTTATGTCTGCCCATGTTACTGGAAGATTGTACATTGTTGAGGGTACTATGGGGCAAGATCAGTACCTAGGAGTTCTTCAAACTCGACTTCTGCCCCAGATAAGGGATTGGTTTGGAAATTATTTATGTTTCTTTATGCTCGATGGTGCACTGTGTCACAAAGCCAAGAAAATAACACAATACTTACGGGATTTGGATCTTTCAGTGCTTCTATGGCCAGGAAATAGTCCTGATATAAACCCAATTGAGAATTTATGGTACATTGTGAAGAAGAAAATCAATAAAACCCATATTACAACTAAAACTCAACTTATCGAGACATAAATAACTGGCAACATGATGCAGATATTACAAATAAGCGTAAAACATTGGTTGAGGGCATGCCTAACAAATAAAAATGTTAATTTCCAACAAAGGAATGTATACAAAGTATTGACTCAAGTTTCTGAGTCATATATATATACTGAACAACTTTTGGTATTTCAAGAGGAAAATATCTTTTTCTATAGAAATAAAACAATAGTTTGTATATATGAGGAACCTCCAGTAACTACGAGACCTATGTGTCTCCTTGGAGGAAGGAAGGAATGAAGGAGGGACCCGATAAAGAGCTTCTGAACAAAATTAAGCTGTCCTTCATGACCAATATAGAACTGGACGCTAAGATAGATCGATAGCCTTTATTGCCGTAAACTTTACAGTATAGTAACGTCATAAATTAAAACTTACCAAGCCACATTATAAAAGTCATTTATAGAATACAATGGGTTTGCCACCAATGTATGGCGTATAGTCCTTTTGAAACTTAAAATAGGAAACTCTTTTAGTCTTTGTGGTAAAAATGTATATAATTTAACTGAAACGACTGTAAAACTAGTCTGAATTTTAGTGTGTCTAAATTTATTGATATATAAATTCAAACAGTTACCTACGTGTAGCGTAATTATGTATATTAGAGCAAAGTATAAAGCTATTAAGATTTTCTTTAACATATAAAAGACAATTCAGCACATACATCGATGGCAACGTTAAAATATCTAAATGAATAAAAAGTGGTTTACAATGTTCTTTTGAATGAACCCCATAAATTAATCTAAGGGGCTTTTTTTTGCAGTATAAATATCTTAGTGATTTCCCCAGAAAAGTATGCCATAATTAACATGCGAATAAATATGAGCACAGTAAACCTTCATCAGAACATCCTTGCTAACACTGTTCCTTAAAATTCTCAACATAAAATTCCTGTTGTGATCTTTTTTATATATAATTGATATGTGTTGACCAGCCTAGGTCTGAATCGATATAAAGACCTAAAAATTTTAAAGAGGAACCAGAACCACCAGTGTTAAATTTATACTGAATATCAGTGGTTTTACCTGTGTTTACATTTAGACTGTTCTCGTTACACCAACCACTGAAGTTGCAATAGGTAATTTAAGTTTTAATGTGTTTTCAGCTTTATCATAAAAATTAATAAATAAATCATCAGCATAAAGATATGGAATAAGGCTTTTGTCACCAATTGAAACAGGAAGGTCATTAATATAGATGATAAAAAGTACAGGTCCCAAACCATAATAGTTGAAGAGCGGCCATACATAATAATAAAAAAGCAACTATAATAATAACTCAGTTTAATTTTGGAGAGCCGAAGGGTGACCATGCAGATGACAATGCCCACTAGCAACGATGCAACATTGTGTCAATCCCAACACCATTTAGTTTTACCTAAACTCCGCCCCCTGCGGACGGGGTTTCCAAAGCAATCAGGGCATCTCTTAGGAATGGAGCCCCAACAGTTTCACTAAATGCCTGGGAGAAAAGTTTCCATAGCGCAAATTCCACCGTCTGCCGCAACCACCAACTACCGACGCCTAGTCCTACAGTCTCGAAACATATGACATTAGCATTCACCTTCCGACTAAGGAAACCTGTTCCGTCATGGTGTGGGTGGTGGCCTTCAAATCAAAGCTCACAACCTAAATGGACTGCATGAAGAAGAATATAAGTTAGAAAGGATAAATAAGTGATTAGAAAGAATGTATGAAGCACTAGTTGAATCCAAAATGTTGTATGAAGTGGAGATCTGGGGGGGGGGGGGGGGGGGCGCAGAGGTAGATAAAACGGTGGACCAAAACTACAGAAGGTTTTGTAAAGAGCTACTAGGCTTTCCAAGATCAGCAACTGGGGAAGTAGCTTTAGTAGAATTAGGAAAGACAAGAAGAAATGGAAAAATTTTGGTATAGGTGTTTGGCCAAAGAAGCGGGGGAAATTATGAAATTATGCACGAGACAGCAAAAAAAGATTAGTGAACTCAAATAGTTGGTGGGCAGAAATAGGAGGAATTATGGAAAAAATAGGAATGGGAGATATATGGAGATTAGAGGAAAGGAATACAAGCGATGTGGGTAAATTGGTAAAATGCAGAATAGAAGATATAGAAAGACAGGAAATATGGGGAAGTCTAGAAAATATGAAATCATTACAATTTTACAAGCAAATAAAAAGAAATTGGAGACGAGAAGTATATGTAGATTACTGAAATAGGCAAGAGAGAGAAGGGTTAGCTTGGATGAGAACAGGAATAATATTTCTAAGAGGGATAAGAGGTAGGGAAAAGGGAATTTATGAATTGTGTGGGGGAAAAGAAAGCATAAAACACTATGTAACAGAATGCGAGGAGGTTGCAATGTGGAGAAAAAAGGTTTGGGAGGAAAAATGGGAGAAAGTAGAGAAGAAGATAGTAGCTATAAAATGTTAACGGGCAAGGAGGAAAAGAAGGTAAGAAATATTGGTGAGTTCTTGAAGAAAGTAAAAGTAAAATGGGCCAGAAATATAAAGAATATAAGAAAGGAAGATAAGGGGGAAGAATGGGACTAATTAAGTAACCAGGAGGCATGGAGGTTAATAGCTACTTGGCAGAGCAGAAGACCAGGGTGTCATGTAAGCCAAGGTAGCAACATGGTAAAGACAATTAAATGTAGCCAAAAGTTGTAAATTGTAAAATTTTGGAATATGCACAATAAAAATCTAATCTAATTTATTGTCAGGAGAATGACATGCTTGACGCGTATCATAGTTTATTTAATTTATTACTCTTAAAGCAAATACATCCTTGCACTCACACATCTATTACACTTTGCACATGTCATGTATACAGAATACTGGCTAATCCAACATTAACACGAGGTACAATACAATCATCGCAGCTGCCATGAAACATGCTCTTTGCTGCTCCACTACGATTCTCTACTGTCATTTAAAAACATGTTCACCAACTCCCTAGCACACAATGCGACCAACTGTCACTGAACAAAACACGTGGGCAATGTGGCTTGAATCGAACCCGGCTCCTCCCTGATACGGCTGTGAATGGACTCGGTTTTGTATAATTTAACACTATTTGAAGAATTTGTATTGAAGATCTGATTATTTTGGAAATATTTTGGATTCTGGTGTGTTTTAAATGAAAAGTTTGTGATCATGGATGTTGCCGTAGGTATATAGTTTGACTTCTTCCCTGGTTTCTAGCCTGGTGATGATAGTGGTGATAAGACTTTGTTGCTAAATCAGTGATTACAAGTTAAACTGTCTTTACACCTATACCTTAACATTTCCAAGGGGAAATGAGGTACATACGAGGTTCTGGTTGCAGAATACACTACGATTGTAAATGTATTCCTTTAGGAAAAGGGAAAAGTGAGTGACTTGTTGCCTTGTTGCACTCATCATGCACAGAGCGACATAGTAAGGCCTTAATTGCTAAGCAAACAGAATTAGCATTAGTGTAGAATCCGTTACTACTACTTAACGAGTATATTCTCAATTTGAAATGTTGAGGTCATACTGTTACAAGTCAGTCAAAACAACACACGCACGCACGCACGCACACACACAATCCTATTTTCCCAACATAAATGATAGGAAAAAAACTAAAATAAAACTAACATCAAATCTAACGTCATTGTTAACAGGAGACGGAAAAACTAAAGTGTACTACCAGCGATTTAAAATAAGTGACAATCCAATGTGTAAGTGCAACCAAAACGAACAAACTGTGGACCATTTACTCTTTGAGTGTAATCTTTAGACAAAGAAAGGGAAAAATCTAAAGAAAGCAATAACAATGGCTGGTGGACGCTGGACACTAGAAAAAAAAAAAAAGAACTTATACAAAAACACGCCAGAAGTTTCGTATATTTGTAAACAGTATCAACTTCGATTATCTGTAAATAGTCAAGTAGGATGCAAATATTTATATTAGTTTATAGAATTGCAAGTCTCGAGGAAATCTGATAATATGTAAGTCAATAGTGAAAACAAAACTTAATGAATTGTCGTGCTGCTCGAACCGTTACCATGGATTTATCTTTGGTAATAGATACCTCTCAAGATAACGTACTGATTACTCCACGTGGAGTCAACATCCGTCATCTGTGATTCCTGAGAATTCCATTGGCTGAAGTGATGCGTTCATTGGTGCTTAGCACACGACCGGGCAGCGCAGCAGTCCCTCTATCACTCCTACAAGAATAATCAGCGCGTTATCTGAGAGGTTTCTATTAACAATGATAAAGTCACGGTAACGGTTCGAGCAGCGTGACTATAACTGTGCACTCTTCCCACGGAACAGCACGTCAACATAGCACAATATGCTGACGACGTGCTGCTATTTTCAACAAACAGACATCCACGCAGAACCTTCAATCCCATCCAACGCTACCTAATCCTCCTCCAGGATTGTGCACGCTTTGGCGATTGTCCATCAATATGGAGAAAAGCCAAGCGATATTGTTCACCAAGCGCCGCTTTCCCGCCAATTTCCCCCAATTTACCTACTTCGGGCAAGGGATCAGGTGGGAGAATTCAATCAAGTACTTGGGAGTTAAGCTGGATAAGGGCCTAACTTTTCGGGAGCACATACAGGAGCAAGCTCATCGGTCGTGTGGTGCCGTGGCATCACTATACCCTGTGCTTCGGTCTGCGATGTCTGTTTCCCTAAAGTTGCACCTCTTTATGGTTCTGGTCCTCCCTGTCATGCTCTATGCGTGCGAAGTCTGGGGTATGGCCGCAGGCTCACACCTAGTTCTGCTCCAACGTGCACAGAATAAATGTCTTCGGATTATTTATTCTGTTTGCACAAGGTTCCCCGTGAGATTACTTCACGAGGCTTCATCCCTCCGATATGTGGAAGATGAAATTAGGCGCCGGGCGACAAAATTCTTCGAGGGTTTGCCCCAACATCAGAGCGCCCTCGTCAGATCCTTGGGGATTATGTACTTCGTGAGCGTCACTTAAAGCGATACCGGTTACCCCGCATGTCTTGCGGTCATTATCGGTAACCACATGATCTCCATTCTAGCCTAAACTAAATTTCAGCTAATCCAAAATTTTATTCTGGAAAATTCAAAATTATACATACCTTCTTCCTAGTTTATTAACTAATCCACCAGCGGTGCACGCTGTCTGTAGCACCCGGTTCATCATTCCCCGAGGAGCAACAAGCTACCTCCCTACACTACCCCCACTTAAACTACACCCGTCATTCTGCAACATCCACATCCCGCCACTACGTGGTTAAGCTCTTCCCAGAGCAGGTACACGATTTGACCACCCTTCGGGCTGTTCCAAACAGCCCGCCAGCATGGGGTTGAGTTGAGTTAGTACTACTCACAATGTAATGGAATATGCTGTATAATAAGTGAATAAAAACACACACGCACACACCCCCACAAGTGCGCCTCGGTAGCATCGATGGTAGCGTGTCTGCCTCATGTTCAAGAGGTTCCGAGTTCGAATCTCGGTCAGGGTGAGTTATTTGTATAAGGTTTTTTCCGGGGTTCTCCCTTATCCTAATAGACCAATGTCGGGTAATACTAAGCTCTATGGACCCTGTGCTCATTTGAGCATCATTTCACCCATTCCATTCATCGTCCGATATGACTTAACGTTGGAGGACGTAAATAACAACAACAACAAAACACTACACGGGGATATTTACAAAATAAAGTAAAATACAACAAACGCTATGTACTCTAAACAAAGATCTTACGTAAAAAAAATTCAGATTCTGTTTTCCCCTTCGTTTATTTGAGGTATTTATAACTAAGCTTTGATTTCACCACCCCCCCCCCCCCCAAAGTTTCACATTAAATGTTTTCTGATATTTCTGTAGGAAAAATAATGGTTCAAATACGGAAGAAAGAATGTCAATGAAATCTATTAATTACGTCGCAATATTTCGTTAGATGTAAAATAAATCCTAAGATTATGTGCAAAAATAGCTTTTTGTAATGTCAGATAAACAGAAACCCTCTCTTTCTGTCTGTCTGTCTGTCTGTCTGTCTCTCTCTCTCTCTCCCTCTCTAAATGAAATTCAATTTGAGGGGTAGAAGATTACTGTACTTTGCTATTCACAAATATCGCCTTTAAATCTTAATAGCTTGCAAACCTTTAGGCAGTTTGACTATTTGGTGGTTTAGTGTCAGCATGTAAGTACATAGTGTATAAGAATCACCACTTATACCAATTTTTAAACATTGGAACCAGAAAGGAAGGTCTTTTGGCTTTTGCAGACGATACTCGCAGATCTACTGAGCGTTAGTTCTATTGAAACGATTATCTGAGATGTCCAACCTCATATGAAAGAAGGAAGGGTGGACTTGCCTCCATCTACTGTTCATCGAGCAATGACGCATTCATGGGACTCAACAACAAACATCTCTAATGCTTGGCTACTTGAGTAAATGAAGGGGAAATGTTTCATCCACTAAACGAAGAAGCTGGGGTAAAGCGAAAAGATGACGTCATTGGCTGTACTAATCTACAATTTGCTGATATGCAATTCAACGCGGATATTGTCTTAAAAATAAGGTTACAAAGAATAGCAAAACTTTGTAAGAGTACACAAAGAACAAGAAAGAACTTTTACGTACGACATTTAATAACGGAATGAAAGCTATGAATATAGACTCGCTAGACTAGGTGAAAAAAAATCATTGGTTGATTAAAAACAAATGAAATCCCAATGCGCAAAATCCACTCTTCCCCATGTAATCGATATAACCATCTATGTGCATTCCCGCTCTCGTTACCAGGTTATTGCGAACTGGTCTTAAGTTTTATAGCAAAAACCTCAATCGGAAGTTTAAGATTATCTCTTACGCCTGATGACGTAAAATGCAGTGTATTTGCTACAGCGGGTCGTGCCTGGCCGAGCGGTGATACCGGTTGACTCGCACCAAGGGCTCGATCCCTGGCGACCGCGTGCGAGATTTGTGATGGACAACACAGCGCAGGGGTAGGTTTTCTCCGGGATTTTAGGTTTCCCTCGCCATCATTCCGTCAATTGCTCCATCTTACAACTATTTCGCCCTCATTCTGCTGTGGTGCAAGCGCTGCGGACCCCTAGCACTCGTGGTACCTCTGACGTTACTAGAGGAACGTCGGACCGAACTGCCAAGCCCCTGCCGTAGGGGAGTTGTTCGGATTGGGTTGGACTCGAGGGGGCAGTGGTTCCCGATACCCGTGGGAGATCGGGTACGTCTACGGACGGGGTTGAGGGAAGCCATATATTCCCGCGTACCAGCCTATATAGCTAGTAGAAGGTGTGCTAAATCACCAAGCGCCCCAACCGAGGTTGTTCGGTAGCCTTCCACTTTGGGGTTGGCGCGCGTAAGTGGTGTATCCACTTCCACCCGTCTTGTGTTTTCGGACCAGATGGGGGGCCCCTTGTTAGTCTCTAGGTCTTGCCCTAAGGGCGTCCTTCGGGGACAGCTCGGTAACTCCCTGGTTTGAGAGGGAGGACAGCGACAGCTGCCCTACGTAGATCCCTATTGTTTATTCTGTCATCCACTTCTCTCACTGTAATTCCAGGCATGGGGCTGATCACTCATCCTGGATTCTCTATCTGATCCAAACCTTGTAATGCTCAATCCGACATCTAAAGTCATAAGGTATAGAGAAAGAAGAATCGCCTAACACCGCAACAGTGGTAAAATCAGGGAAGTTGAAGAAGTATTTGCTACAATGCACGCGTTTTACCGCTTCCTACATCGGCCTAATTCCAGTAGCAGTCCCGTTGGAACGAATAATCATTGGCGATCAGTTAACACAATTGTTTCAATCTCGCTGCCTCAGTATCAGAAAGCATCCTTAGAGATGAGGAGATGGATGCTATAGCAATGCATAGAGTTCGAGTTTCTCCTGGGCTACATTTGACACTATAAATATGCAGTGAACAATGATGCCATATCCACTTATTCTTTATCTATTCATTATTTGACTTAAGTATGCAGTGATCAATCCTTGACGGGACCGGTTTCGCGGCGTGTGGCCGGGCGCCGAACGGGGTTTGTGTAACAATAAGTCCGTAGTAAATACAATACGGTTTGTCATGTTATTTCTAACACAAATGGAACTGAATTATATCGGAAGGTACTCGGCACAGCAAACAGACTTGGCTCATTGTACCTATGCCTCAAGTGACCCCGTAGGGGGGGATTCGTCCCCTTAAGTTGCCATAGTGCGGAGGCTGCGGACCACAAGCACTCGTGCTACCTCTGAGGTTACTAGAGGAACCTCGGGCTGAACATTCGAGCCCCTCCCGAGTGGGAGTCGTTCGGATTGGGTTGGACTCGAGGGGGCAGCGATACGCATGGGAGGTTGGGTACCTTCGCCCAGGCTCCGGCCGCCCGGAGGGGGCAGAGTGTTGCCTAAGAAGTCCCGGGCACTATGCCTACAGAGCACAGTATCAGGTCTGCTAGATCACCAGGCGGCCCCACCGAGGTTATCGGTAGTCTTCCCTGCGCGGTTGACGCACGTAAGTGGCATATCCACTTCCACCCTGTGGAGTCACGGGGTGTGTTTGACCTAAACGTATTGTCCTTTAAAACAAACAGATCGTGGAAGACTAAAAGGAGGACAGTACAATCTGGTATTTAGGAACCAGGTTACAGAATTAAGAAGTCGAGGAGGCTCTTATTATTCGGGAGGAATGATGAGGCGAGAGACGAGAGATGGCGGCCGTTGCAGGGAGCCTAGATAATGCAGAGGGCAGGCTCTACTTAGATGGAAACCTTCTCCGACAGGCCAGGCCAGGACAACGGATATCCCACCCTCCTGTGGTTCCGAAACAGTCCCACCACGAGACCTGGGTTCGGAGACCGGCAACCGAATGTAAGGTTTACTCAGAGTATATCATCCTGCCATGCACCGCCGATACACCCGCCGACAATTCTACCCTAAAAGAGACCAACAGACGAAAGATGATATGAAATGATCATGGAGATAAAATGGAAGGACAGGAAATTCGGGAGATGCAATTAATTTACCCAGCATTCGCCTGACGACCCGGGAAATCCCCGAAAAATCCCATGGGCTAGTAGATCAGCCACGGGAATTGAACCCGGGCCTCCCGAATGCAGGCCTCAAACTAATCCGCCTGATCCACCCCGCTCAGTTGTAACATAACACACTTAAAAATAAAAAAAAACTGCTGCAATTTTGGACGAATGTTCATCTTATGTGTGTGTGCAGATTTGTTTTTTAAACATTCTCAAATAACAAGTTTTGTCTGCGCTCTAATTGGTTGTTTACAGTAATCTTTCTACATCTATATTTGTTATTTGCCAGCCTTGGGTGTGAATGCTATACACATCAAGGTACCTGTGAGCGTGCACTATGACATTTCCTTTAATGTTTTCTATGTTAGGGCTATTTGCTAACGGAACAATTAGATGAATTCACTCTCAAACCTAACCCTCTGCTTTTTCTTACAAATCTAAGGAGGTGACTCAGGCGCGCGTTACTACGTTTTTTTCATTGTGAAACTCTTTTATTAGCTGTGACCTCTTATCCTGATTTCTTACAGTCGAGATTCGAAGCCTTGCTACACTCACGACTTTAAGTTGGAGACGCTTGTTTTAATGCTGGCTTTAAAACGAATCCGTTTTGTGTCACTCCTTTTTATACTTTCTCTGCCTCTTAGCTAGGGTAGATGGATGAAAGAAGTACTTCCATTCCAAAAAAATGCTTTGACGTCACCGCTAATAACAGTTCTTTTTTAACGAAAGGGAAGCTTGGAGTTGTGCGCATCTTCAAACAAAAACACAAATAAATTCCAAATTATATAATTTAGACCAAACCTTTTAATGATATCAGATGAAGAATTTCAAGGTGATCCTCGATAATTCTTGATATATACAGTCACTTTGTAGGTTCGTAGAATTAAAAGTCCAGTTTGCAGAAATTCTAAATGTTCTTTATTTCCGTAGAAATACACTCAAAGTAGCAGTATTACATCACATACACAATTTACCAAGGTCGATGATCACAACAGCCTTCTGATTACATTTGTTTACATCAGCTCTCGTTACAACTCTTCACAGCTGTTTTCTTCTGTTTACGACTGCCCTTGGCAAGTCGTCGCTTCTTTAAATACCTCCACTGATAATTCCAGACTATTCCAAAACAATAAAGAAAACGAACGCTCTCCATCAATCAAGATGTTACCAGAATGTTCTAACTTTATCTGTTTCATCTCAGTGGTACACTATCCGACTGTTATCTTTATCTGCACGCTCTTTGTGTACACAAACCGCGCTTATATCTCTGCACGAACCCTTTTAGCGCGTATGCCGCCCGTCGTAATGCTGGATTCGCGACTATATATATATATGTGTGTGTGTGTGTGTGTGTGTGTGTGTGTGTGTGTGTGTGTGTTTTGGAAATACCTGTGAAGTTTCCTTTCTTCTCACTTTAATTCGGCGGTCGTCTAGCACCATTTGGTGAACTTTGGCGATGTTTTCGTCGGTAGTTGGAGTTTTGGACGTCCCAAACTTTCATCGTCTCCCAAGCTCTTACGGCAACGTTTAAATTCAGCTGCCCAAAATTTCACTATAGTAAATAATGATGCAGAGTCCCCATACACAGAATCCAACTCACCTTTGATTTGCGTAGGCGTATTACCTTTCAAAAACAAATATTTAATGACAGCTCGATACTCGATTTTGTCCATTTTCATAAAAATCACTCACATCAGCTCACTCAAAGAACTGTTACATAACAACTGAGCGTCCAAAATGGCTGAAACTTTGGTGAGTAACTGTCAACAGATGAACAACGAAATTCACTAGGTTTTATTTACGAGTGCTGCCATCTTCATGTTGAGGTCAGAAACTTTCCAGACCACCCTCGTATATGCAATGGTATATAATAGAGATTTTTGGACGGTGCTATGCCATTGAATTTCCATTAACTCTACCTCTACATATGTATTTTGTGTAATCTGTGACCCCAAATGTCTTCAGAATGTGGTAACTGTATTTTCTTTGAATGAGAGATGGACAAACAGAAGTTTCTGTGGATTCACAGAAGCAGTCTTATAGAAAAATATAAACCGGGCATGTAATTAAAATTAACATAACGTAATGTCTCTATTAAATGCATACAAGCACTGATGTTTTATTATGTAAACAACGAATTCCAAAACATATCCAAATTCAAAATAAAATAAAGGAGATAACGTAATAAAATATATAGTAAAGAGAGTATACTCCACACAACTCTATACCAGGTGCGTCAGCTGCCCCTTATTCTCGAGTTTTATGCAATCCTCATTTTATACACCAACATGAAAACATCGACCCCATTACTAGGTTCTACCCGCGTATTTAACATGGATGTTAAACATTCAATGAAATTAGTACTAATATAGATGTTATCACATCGCTTGTATGAAATGAAATGTGTAGTGTTTAACGCCCGCTTTTACTACATACGGCATCGCAGGCGGTGACACTGATGATGCATGAGATGAAGATGGAGCACCGGTGGAATGAGATGGCGGGGGAAACCGGAGGTCCCGGAGAAAACCCGCCCCAACGCCGTGTTGTCCATCACAAATCTCACTTTGCGGTCGCCTGGGATCGAACCCGGGCCGCCTTGGTGAGAGCCAAGCGGTCTAACCACTGAGCCACGGCGTGGCCACATCGCTTGTAGTATATTCGTAATTAGACAACTGACGGTTGCAGTCTGCAAATGTTCACTGGAACCAGCGAATACTATATGTTAACCGGGAGATTTGCTTCATAATAGCTTAGTTAGAACGAGCGCAAAACTGCGATGTTATCTATCTGCTGTGAAGGTGGTTCGCATCCCCAGCATAGGTATAGGTACTAATTTTTTGTACTATGTAATACTCACAATTTACAATTACTATTTTGAAAATTGTTATTATTTTTATTTTAACTGTTTTATGGTATTGTTTGATGTTTCTTTATTGCTGAACTACAAGCAGGTAGTTGTTTAAACACACCTATAGGTAGGTGCAATTGAAATAAGGATCATTTATACACATTTGAACACAGAAAACAAGGAAATTACAGTGTCAGAGTTTAACATGCAAGTTAAACACTATTTTTCAGTGTATATAATTATTGTGCTATTAAAAATGTCGTTTCAAATTGCTATGTATTGTGGCGCTGGAATGACTATTTTTCTATTCCTGGAACACGACTCCTCTAACGAAGCAAGTGCTCGAACTGGTAACCTTCTTGGATAATGCACGCCTTAAGAGACTTTATAATTAAATTATTGTGAATTCGGTTTCCAAGTTTTGACGAACTTAAAAAAGAGTATTTACAATACTGATACTCGAACCTGTGTCACTAGGTGTTAGGGTACAGGAGACGTCATAATTCCATTGAGTTATTTCGACACTTGCCTAAAAGCACGTTCTGGGTTCAGTATGCCTGGCGCTATACCTTTGCCAACTCGCGAGTTCTCGTGCTTGATTTAGCCTTTTAAGACACTTTTAATCATTTGCTGGGTGTTGTAATATTATTACATAAATGGCAAAAGCTCTTATGCATGTTAATGAGTTGCACGAGACGTGCATAGTTTACGCAAAAATGTAAATAAATCGCTTAATAATAATATGTCCGTATTGAGTGTACTGCTCCATTGTGGGTGAGGCTGTCTCTAAATTTTTTCCTAATTTTTGGCAGCCAATCCCTGCTCTACGTACAAGAATCTGCCATTTTCTTTTTAGCTGACGTTGTTAGTGCGCTCATATGATAGGTCCATTTTCTCCGAGGCATTTATTGAATTACTTTGCCATGTATACTATAATAAAAGTTTGTAAAATCGGCTGGAAGCCGAAATTCGCTCTCAGTAAAGTAGTCGTATGTTTTTGAGGTGTACTTTAGCGCGCAGTGCGTTTTGTCCCTTAAGCCGCTATTCCTCTGAATTTTGCGCCTACCTCTTTCTAAGAACGTGAAGCAGTACAGTTTAAGAGGCGCAAAACTGGAGCAAGGCTCACATGCCGTTTGATGGGTGACCTACCTTCCATAAAAATAAGGCACGGCTGACTCACCTGGTACAAATCACCAGAAAAGGCAATATCGCACCTACTGATAAGTTCATAATTAGCAGTGACACAGCTCAAGTTGTATTACGAGGGCTGTTCAATAAAGAGTGGTCACATTTTTTTTGACAACGTACCTTTACTCATCCTCATAATTTTGATGGTCCTTCCCAAAATAATCTCCCCTGAATGCGATGCACTTGGCTCAGCGTTTCTGCCAGTCTTCAAAGACATGCTGGAAACCATTTTTGAGAGACCCTTCAAAATCATCTCCTCAGCCTTTACCACTGCTTCTGATGATGGATAATGCCTCCCACGAAGACGTTTCTTCAAGTTAGGGAATAGAAAAAAGTCACATGAGGCTAAATCCGGACTATAGGGAGGATGAGGGATGCACTTTGCGTTGATTTTTGCAAGATATTTAGCAATAACATTGGCAATATGTGGCCGGGCATTATCGTGGTGCAGCATCCTGCCTGCTTCACGGAAATGTGGTCTTTGGCGCCTGATATGGACTTGCAATGTTTTCAGAACATCCCTGTAGTACTGTCCAGTTACTGATGTGTGTGCAGGTACAACATGCTGATAAATCATTCCATGAATATCAAAGAATGAGATGACCATAACTTTCCCAGCAGAAGCAACCACTTTTGCTTTTTAGGGGGGTGGTGATGAAGGAGATTTCCACACTGAGCTTTGCTGTTTGCTCTCAGGATCAAAATGATGTAGCCAAGTTTCATCAGCAGTGATTACGTTTGAAATAAACTCCGGATCTTCCTCTAACATCAACTTTAACTGCATGTTATCTCCATTGCAGCGGTAGGCGATACTGAACATGTCTGAACTTGCCTGGTTCTCACAGGCGGGAACCAGGAGTACCAACAATAAAACTACTACGGCGTGTTTGTTTCACATTAAGCTAACAGAATATAATAGGGTTGAATTTTAGTGCGAAAAATTATGACCGTAAAAAAATTATGATCATTCTTTATTGAACAGCCCTCGTAATTTTCAACGCAGTATACCTTCAATATCATCCAAAACTGGGGGTGGGGTGGGGAGAGTATCTCCACCATATGTAACTCATGGACTTATTTAATTGGATATTCCCTAGTATTTGTAACGATCTATTTGCTTTCCTAACTGTTGGACTTGTTAGAAAGCTACCGCATGTTCATTTATCAGCTTTCTATTCTAACCAATACATTTGCTGAAGAAGTTGCGTAGCAGGAACCACTGGCTGATAGAAATAAAAACTACTAAGTGTGATTCTTTTATACACAAACATGTCTCTTGTTTACGTCTTAAGTAGCACATGGTGTCGTAGGGCTTTGCCCGCAACTGTTCCCACTCTACCACTACGTAGCTACATATCTGCATGAAAAGAAAGCTGGTACTAGAGACATGCTATAGAGCGAAAGGTTAATTGTGTGCTCTCCATTTGGAATAACCATCCATCATCGAAGGTACTACCCAGAGTTCCACAAATACTTTTTAATTCTTACGGTAAACAAAGGCTGTTGTTCCGCTTCACTACGGAATGTACGTCTTGTTTAAATCAAAACAAACTATAGCAAAGATAACTAATGTGATTTTCAAATTGGATGATTTTTGCCCTTAAATGGTACCAGCCAGCAACCAATCGGAGTACTGTGCAAGTGGTGTGGACAGCATTAAAGCTAAATAGTTAACATCCAAGAACACCAAGAAAATCGCGGAAATACAAAAAGCGTGTGGATAAATGCCACGATTTTGCACAAAAGTGCGACTCTAAATAAAATTTTGCACGCACAAACTTGCCGAATTTCTCACGAAGTACTCTTCACAGGTTGCTGATTGATATCGGATTGACATTTCGATCGCAAGGGGAGGGGGATCTGTTATAGTGGACAGAGACATGTGATGTGGAAACGTAAATATCTGCGCCAAATCAAAGCTTTGTGTATTGGCAAAATGAGGGGCATACAGCATCTGCAGCTTAGTGTGACACAATTGTGAGAGATAAAAAAACAAGCATTTCTCTCTGGTCTCGCCAATGGACTGAAAGAACCAACAACAAAGTGGGGAGGCTCGTCATTGTTCATATTGGAAGTGAAACTGGCTTTGTAGACGGTGGTTTATTTAGTTTTGAATTCAGAAGTACTACATGGCAAAGCGAGAAAAATTCGCAACACAGAGATGTTTACCTCAGCTTATCGCACATACACGGCGAGTCCAGTGTATGTATAGTCTGTTCAGATATAATCATGTCTTCTGGACAGCAATGTGTCATACATCGGCAGACGTGAGGAAACATCATATAGACAACTGACATGCACAGTTCGCACGGTGCTGAGGTGCCTGTTCGTTGCTGGCGAGTGCCAACCACTACTTCGAGCAGTGGCTGTACGTAATCTGTACTTGCGTTACCATTAAATAATTAAGGACATGTTAGTAGTGAAGGAACAATCCAGAATCTGT
This sequence comes from Mantis religiosa, assembly GCA_030765055.1. Lineage (NCBI taxonomy): Eukaryota > Metazoa > Arthropoda > Insecta > Mantodea > Mantidae > Mantis > Mantis religiosa. Next base: position 34,345,747 of record CM060948.1, read on the forward strand.
ATAATATGTGGTTTAATATCTCTCTGGTACCTGTTATTATCTTGAGTCATTGAACATATAAATTTAAACGATCGGGTGAAGAGATATCCATATATTGACCACGCTACATTGTTATTTAGAACTCCTGCACTTTACATCGTAGTACAGATCCGGGACACAGCGACACTTCACAAGTCAGCTGCGCGAGTAATGGCCTCCCAGGTTTCGAGCAGAGAAGAAGTAAGGATCTGAATAAACTTTTGTATTGCACGGTCGAGGTGTGTATTCAGTCAGAAATCCACAAGTCAGGACGCATCCATGCCCTGAACTACAGATGAGAGAACCCATGTCGGGGTACATCGAAGAAAACCCCAACCAAGTTTAGGTCTCCCAATCCTTAATCCTCGCCCATCACAAATCCTTGATTGTGAGGTGTTGAGAAAAAGCAAGAGGTCAACCTGGTTCGCAATGGGCCGAACCATCTCAGTGTATAAAAAAGGGAACGTTCACTGAGGAGAATGAAACAAGTTCCGTTAGGCGTTTGGAGAGAAGAAAGATTACCCTGGACAACAAAAAAAAAAAAAACAAAAAAAAAAAAAAAAAAAAAAAAATTTAAATGTTTCGAGCACTTCATGAGACAATTCCTAATCGCCTAATTCCTAAAAACAAATATGAAAATGAAAAATTTTTATTAGCGCTAGTTTCTATGATATACACTATGTGGAAGTATTGCATAACATAACTTTAATAACGGACTGAGAGAAAAGGATACATTTTAATTACACACATGCTAACAACAGTTAAAGTGCATTTTATTTCTTTAACTGGTAATTGCATGCTAAGAGTTCTAAATTTCTGGAAAAATACTTCACAGATAGTCCTATCTGAAGAGAATGGCGAATTCACTTCGTCGTCTTTTAGCTTGGGTCTTGTGATGGAGTTCCGCAGAATCCCTATACAAAGACCAACAGTAATCCGCAAGCAGTATTTCATTCCAACGGCCCTGATATCTTTGTTCCATAACAGAAATGTCCTGATGGAATCTCTCCCCATGTTCATCACTAGTAGCTCCACAACTAGGAGGGAAAAACTCTAGGTGTGAAGGGAGAAAATGGATCATAAGGGACAAGTTGCATCCAAGGTTACGCTATTTTTGCAGGAGCACTGTCACCAAATGCTTGTAGTTGGCATCTCTTTTGTCGCCTAAAAATCCATGAACAACACTCTGGAAGCTTCCCAAGCTTCACTTTATTTCCCCTCCAAAATTTGCTCAAATGCCAGGTCAGGAGATGGCGTCAGTATAGAAAATGAATAGGGTCAAAGAAACTTAAGTTATTAACTTGATGTTCAAGCTGTATAGATCGGCGCTTCTCCAGCCGACGGATTTCAGTTTCAAGGCCAGTATCCTAGAGGAGCTGAACTGAAATCCAGCATCACGATTAAGCGTGCTCCTCTCGGAGGAAATGACCAAAGCCTCCTTAACTCTCCACTCCCAGTAACTGTTGGATTTTGCCAAGATGATCGTCTCCCGAACGTTGGCCCTATGGTCGTTATCAATACGACGGTCTGCCAGTCCAGATTTCTCAGATTACATTAAACAAATGCTCCGTTCATGTTCGTTTATTCTCGTAGCGATGGTCCTTCCGCTTTGTCCTATATACGGTGTCCCACATTCACAGGGAATGCGGTACATTCCCGCAACTCGTCCTTTCACCTGACTTGTTTCCCGAGAAAATGTCGAGCTTAGTCTTGGTTTGTGCATTGCAAATGGGGATTTTAGACACCCTCTTCTAAAATGCATAACAAAAACTTCGTTTATTTTGAGTATTAGTAATTAAACTGTATATTATGAAACATAAAACTATCAAAATCCGATGTAATATCCGCAATTACTACATAGACCAGAGTTTTGGAAGTCAAATCACTGTAAAATCTTGCGGACGTCTCTTATCCCAAAGTAAATACTGTGACCCTGTGGCTTCGTGAAATTAAAAGTCCAGGTTACAAAACCCCAAAATTTTACTTTATTTCCGCAGAAACACACTTCGTACAATTTGTTTGTGTTTTAAACCTGGACTTTTAATTTCACGAACCCACAAAGTCAGAATGTTTTACAGCACTGCGACAATGCACTGAAAAGAGTAGGAGCATTCAGTCAACAATAACTACTACTGATGCATGATTTTCACTGCGACAAATGCCCAGGGATATAGTTAGTTGTAAGCACTTCCTTTCTCATACACAATTATTTGTCCGTTCAGTATTCTCTCATTATCCATTACAGATGGTATGCACCTTCATGTAAAGAGCTGAAATTATACCTAATACATAACCAAAGAACATAATTACAATTTGATACAAAATGTAATATATAACTACAGATATTTTTTCAAGCTATTAGATATTACAGGTGGAGCCATCTATGGGCTACAGCGCCAGATAGATGAAGACATTGCAAATCTTACCGGGCAATTCATACAACTAAAAGAGCGTTTGCTTTCTATATTTTGACTGACATTGAGTGTATTATATTCACAATACATTCTCAACTCGCTTTTCTACAAAGTTTTAATTACTGTGACTGTTGCTGCTGCACGGTTATGAGATATACCGTTCATGTACACGAAAACACATATGTAGCAGTTTTTGTAAATTCGTTTAGTAGCTTCATATTGTCTCAAAACGTGCCCTTTCGAAAATCTGTGTAGAGTAAAATACCTTCTTAGGTATGTGCCATTTTCATAAAAAGCTTGAGAAGAATTTTTGCAAATTCATATAATTGTAAATATTTTCATTTAGTGTTGAGAGGATGTGCTAGAACTCTTCTTTCGAATCCCCGGAAAATGCTGTACTTGGGTACCAATCTGGCATAATAAGTAAAATTGTTTTTGAGTTTTGCTGCTCACTTGCACCCAATGTCCTTTTCCTATAAGTCTTTTCTTTAACGTGCAGGGGTGTCAAGTTCTACAGTTTCGCTGAATCTGTGATACCAAATTCCAATATTTACAATAGCAGTTAGCAACGGAAAACATGCATTCCATTAACTGATAAAGCCTATATTCATCCACATTTATATTTCCTAGAGATAAACACAAATAAGTTTCAGTGCTTCGTAGTTATCCTTAGAAAGAATCAACCACTCGGTTCCAGGAACTCATGTCTCTATACTTCGTTCCTAATGCAAACAACTGCGCGGGGACAGGATTAGCTGTAGGTACAGGCTCCGCCAACTGACATACACGGTGTGCCTATACAGTTCGCACGGTGCCTTCAATGGAGATACGCCTCGCGCAGTGGCGTTACCGTTCTGCATTTGCGTTACCATTAAATAATTAAGGACATGTTAGTAACGAACGAAAAATCTAGAAACCGTATAATATGTGGTTTAATATCTTTCTGGTACTTGTTATTAAATTATATATAAAACAACCCAATACCAGTATGATTATTATAGCCTTCAATCCTATACATCCAAATGATGAAATATAAAAGCAATATTTTTAATTATAAGAACGAAAGAGTACATTCTGTAAATTAGCACAATTTTGATCCTGAGACAATTGAAAAATCCTAAATAACAAAGTAATATTCACTATATAGTGATAATATTACACAAAGTGCTTCATATTAAACGAATATACCCGTTTCAATTAAGAATTTAATACATCCAGTTTTCGGTAGACACTCTTGTCTTCTGAGATACTTTTGTTTTCATAATATTCTCCACATTTGGAGACAATGAAACACAACTCTGGACCTTTAATGCACACTTCAACTTATGATCACTGATGTTGGCTCTCTGAGGGTTTTTAATGTGTTTAATAGCTAAAAATAAGGATTCACATACATAGGTCGAACCAAACATTGCTATCATACATGCGGCACGCCTGTGTAATCGATGGAATTTTGATTTAGGAAACCTGTAGAAATCTAGCAAACTTCCTCTGTTTCTGTAACTGTCGCCTAACTCAGTGTCACATTTCAAGGTTATTCCTCTTGTGCCTTTTATTGGCAGCAGATCTAACATTTCTTCCACAACTTCCAAATGTTCATTTACTCCACGAATAAAAATACATAATTGAGCCATATTTGTTAAGTCAGTGCTCTCACCAATGGCAATAGAGAATGCAACAAATTCTCTTGCTCTTTCAATAAGTTGTGCGTAAATATCCGCCAGATATTTAACTCTGCGTGAAATAGTATAAGGTGACAGACTGACACTCTCCAACTGGTGAACACTGACAGGAGTGAATTTACTTGCAGCTATAAGCATACATCGTTTAATGAGTGGACTATAAGCAAAACTAATAGCAGATCTGGCAAATTCTAGTGTTATTTCGTAACTCACATAAACTGAGCTTTCTGCCAATCCGCCATCTCCCTCTTCCTGCGATGTGATCTTTTCTCTGAGTTTTTGTATCTCTGCAGTGCGTTCTTTCTTTTTATAGCGCCGAATAATCATTAGCATGCAATGTATTAAAGTGTCACTGAAGATTAAATCGTTTCAGCACTTGTAATTTTTTTTTTTTTTTTTGACAAATTAAATAAATAGTACCACCGCTACATTCCATGAAGAAGTACTCAGTTTGTAATTCGGGATTGAAATAATGTGTCGGCGTGGGTATCCTTCGCTTTAATGAGTGCCCTTCCATACCAAACTGGCATTGAAGTACGGACCGCCACTGCTATAGAAGACAAATCGTGCGAAGCACGCACTGAGGCAACACGGTGCTTGTAGCCCAGCACATGCACCGCTGCAAGCGAGTTGGCTGTGGCTGTTATAGACACACGCAGCTTCCAATCACTCTATTTTCCTCTTAATTTTCCTTACATTATTTTTTTTATTTTTCCCTACGATGGCCATATGGGATTTTACCGAAGGCAAAAAAAAAAATTACTCTATTTGTGTTTCATAACTTCCTTTACATCAACTTACCAATATTTCACTCTTCTAATCGACCAGATAAGACCCGATAAGGAACGATGTAATAATACCAAGGACTTTCAGGAAGAAATAACTGGTGCTCTTTTCCTTCAGTGGTTTCAGTCTGTCCTTCCGAAACATGAGCCCAAATCCGTTATCGTGTTAGAGTAATCGCTTCGAGAATAAACACCTGACACTCGTGTTTATGGCATGCTTCAACTTGCAATCTTGCTCGTGTGGTTCCTTTCCATTACGCAGTGCTGAGTAAGACTGCGTCGAAGTGTTAAGATTAGGATTACAGTTTCACTACGGAGGGGATTTGCTGAGCCCATTGTGCCTATGCCTCTAACTGTAGAACTCCTGGGAAGAAGGATGAGGCGAAGGAGACAGAGGGCGGCCGACCAAAGAAGCCACGACAGTGCAGAGGGCAGTGTCCCTACAGTTTACTTAGAGTCTTCCCCCGACAGGCCAGGACAACGGACACGCACCCCTACTGCGGGACAATGACGGGCATTCGACTTAAATGAACTTTTATGCATAAAGCTAGAAATCTACAATTCCTTTTATCTCTGAGCAAAACCTCATTCCCGGGAGTCCAATTTTATCGCTTTTCAGAATACTCCGTGTTTTAAGCATGACAGACTAAAAGTCAATGTTTCTTCTTCTTCTTCAACTTCCCTAGTTTTACCACTATCGTGGTGTTAGGGGAATCTTCTTTCTCTATCCCTTATGTATTTAGGGTTGAGGAACAGAAACTCTGGATCAGCCCAATGCCTGGTATGCCCGATTTCACCAACATATGTTTAAATCGACGTTAACAAATGCAACGTAACAATTGTCACAGCGCTAACAAGCTGTTAAATTTCTTGCATTTCACCAACCTGTTTTCTGAAAATGTTAACACCAACAAACTTGTAAATATTGCAGCTATAGAAGGCTACGGATGAGTCATATTATTTTATGAACGTACTACGATGCGCTTTTGTTTTCATTTTCGCCTGCACACAGCTGAAATAATGACGGGTAAACAAAATCGTAAACAAAAGCCGTGAGACAAATTTCTCATCGATGGAGAAAGAATTGCTAATTGAATGGGTGACGAAGTGTAAGGATATCGTGGAAAATAAGAGGACGGATGCGGTGAATGTAAAAGAGAAAGATGTCACGTGGGAAAACATTGGAAATGAATTTAATTCAAATGCATGAACGAAACAACTTCGTCAGTATTATGTAAATTTAAAACGAGGTGCGAAGGACAGAAGTGACTAGTGACTTGAACGCTTCAAGACGGGAGGTGGACAGTGTATTATCCACATAATTCACTGAATTATAAAATCACCAAGTTCTTAATACTTGAAGCAAAGGCGAGATCGGCATATTCCTTTTGATGCATGTTCTAACTCAGTATTACGTAAACTTAAAACGAAGAGCGAAGGAGAAGTGACGAGTGATATGAACGTTTCTAGACGGGAGGTGGGCAGTGTATTATCCACATAATTCAGTGAATTATAAAATCACCAAGTTCTTAATACTTGAAGTAAAGGCGAGATCGGCATATTCCTTTTGATGCATGTTCTAACTCATTATTACGTAAATTTAAAACGAGGAGCTAAGAAGGACGAGTGACTTGGACGTTTCAAGCCGGGAGGTGGACAGTGTATTATCCACATAATTCAGTGAATTATAAAATCGTAAAGTTATTAATACTTGAAGCAAAGGTGAGATCGGCATATTCCTTTCGATGCATGTTCTAACCTCTCTTGTACTTCCGCAGTAACCTTCATAGCAACTTTTTTGGACAGTCTATAACTCTGTAGGCAAAGGCGAGATCGGCATATTCCTTTCGATGCATGTTCTAACCTCTCTTGTACTTCCGCAGTAACCTTCAAAGCAACTTTTTTGGACAGTCTATAACTCTGTAGGCAAAGGCGAGATCGGCATATTCCTTTCGATGCATGTTCTAACCTCTCTTGTACTTCCGCAGTAACCTTCATAGCAACATGTTTCGACAGTCTATACCTCTGTAGGCAAAGGCGGGATCGGCATATTCCTTTCGATGCATGTTCTAACCTCTCTTGTATTTCCGCAGTAACCTTCATAGCAACCTTTTTGGACAGTCTATACCTCTGTAGGCAAAGGCGGGATCGGCATATTCCTTTCGATGCATGTTCTAACCTCTCTTGTATTTCCGCAGTAACCTTCATAGCAACCTTTTTGGACAGTCTATACCTCTGTAGGCAAAGGTGAGATCGGCATGTTCCTTTCGATGCATGTTCTAACCTCTCTTGTACTTCCGCAGTAACCTTCATAGCAACTTTTTTGGACAGTCTATAACTCTGTAGGCAAAGGCGAGATCGGCATGTTCCTTTCGATGCATGTTCTAACCTCTCTTGTATTTCCGCAGTAACCTTCATAGCAACCTTTTTGGACAGTCTATACCTCTGTAGGCAAAGGTGAGATCGGCATGTTCCTTTCGATGCATGTTCTAACCTCTCTTGTACTTCCGCAGTAACCTTCATAGCAACATGTTTCGACAGTCTATACCTCTGTAGGCAAAGGCGGGATCGGCATATTCCTTTCGATGCATGTTCTAACCTCTCTTGTATTTCCGCAGTAACCTTCATAGCAACATGTTTCGACAGTCTATACCTCTGTAGGCAAAGGCGGGATCGGCATATTCCTTTCGATGCATGTTCTAACCTCTCTTGTATTTCCGCAGTAACCATAGCAACCTTTTTGGACAGTCTATACCTCTGTAGGCAAAGGCGGGATCGGCATATTCCTTTCGATGCATGTTCTAACCTCTCTTGTATTTCCGCAGTAACCTTCATAGCAACCTTTTTGGACAGTCTATACCTCTGTAGGCAAAGGTGAGATCGGCATGTTCCTTTCGATGCATGTTCTAACCTCTCTTGTACTTCCGCAGTAACCTTCATAGCAACTTTTTTGGACAGTCTATAACTCTGTAGGCAAAGGCGGGATCGGCATATTCCTTTCGATGCATGTTCTAACCTCTCTTGTATTTCCGCAGTAACCTTCATAGCAACCTTTTTGGACAGTCTATACCTATGTAGGCAAAGGTGAGATCGGCATGTTCCTTTCGATGCATGTTCTAACCTCTCTTGTACTTCCGCAGTAACCTTCATAGCAACATGTTTCGACAGTCTATACCTCTGTAGGCAAAGGCGGGATCGGCATATTCCTTTCGATGCATGTTCTAACCTCTCTTGTATTTCCGCAGTAACCTTCATAGCAACCTTTTTGGACAGTCTATAACTCTGTAGAAAATTTCCTTCTGATAGCTCCTCAAAATAATTTCTCCTCATAGGCCGTACTCTGTTACGAATGTCATTTAGACTATCTTAAATATAGCAAATCGACATCAACAGCTGCGTTCACGCCCGCCATCTTGACTATTTACAATTGTTAAGGACTTAACCACAGACATTTGGCTTGTTAGTTTAACAAGAGTTTTAACACGATTGCTAAACTCCTGTTAAGTCTTAACATCTGTTAGTGAAATCGTGCCTAAGAGAAGTAGATGACAGAATCAGGGCGAAACGGATGAAAGGAGAGATAATGGAGGAATGATGGCGGGAGATCCTGGAAAAAACCCGCCCCTGCGTCACAATCTCACTTGCGGTCGCCTGGAATCGAACCTGGAGCGCATTGATGAGAATCAAGTGGTCTAACCAGTCGGCCACGGCGCTGCCTAAAAGTCAATGCTTCTAATGCCTATAGCCTATAATACTCTCAAATGTACTAAATATGTCAGTAAAGATCCGTTAACTTCTACGATGTCTGTGAACACCATAACCACAAAAAAACGTTTACCTTGTTTTGTTCAAGCAAAGGTGACAAACACGGATACGAGACGTTGAATGAGTAAGCGGTAACATTACCTTCCTGGAGTGAAAGTAATATCAATGTAGCACATCGTCAGGTTAAATAGCAACCCAAAGTCCACTGAACGGTATGGTCCAAGCGGTTTCATCTGCGACCCGCATTCGAGAGGCCCGGGTTCGATTCCCGTGACCGACCTATCTGTCCCATGGGTTTTTTCGGGGGGTTTCCTGGGTCACCAGGTGAATGCTGGGTAGGTTAAATACATCCCCCGAATTTCCTGTCCCTCCATTTCATCTCCATTATCATTTCATATCATCTCTCATCTGGTGGACTCTAAAGTGTATAAATGTTGGATGCCTTGGCGTACATGGCAGGATGATATGCTCTGAGCAAACCACTTCCTATTCCTTAGGACGGTTGGTGGTCTCCGAACCCAAGTCTACCCGCCTCGGTAGCGTGGTCGTAGCATGTCTGCCTCACGTTCAAGAGATCCCGAGTTCGAATCTCGGTCCGGGTGAGTTACCTGGATAAGGTTTTTTCCGGGGTTTTCCCTTATCCTTCAAGACGAATGTCGGGTAACTCTAAGCTCTATGGACTCTGGGCTTCTTTGAGCATCATTTCACCCATTTCATTCATCGTCCGATATGATTTAACGTTGGAGGACGTGAATTACAAAAGAAAAAAAAAAAGTCTCGTAGTGGGACTGCTTCCGAAACACAGTAGAAGGAATGCCCGTTGTCCTGGCCTGTCGGCGGAAGCTTTACTCTACATAGCCGCGACGTTCTTGGGACGGCCGCCCTCTCTCCTCTAGCCTCATCCTTCTCCTTGGAATGCCCCACTTGGGACTTAGGTACAATAGCTTAAGACTGACAGCATTGCTGAATCCCCTCCGTAGTAATCCTAATATAATACATTATATATTTTCTTCTTTGTTTCGGTGACATACAATGTTGCATATGCTTTACTGCAGATTCTTGCTCTTTCGGGCGATCCTCAAATTATTGACAATTATTTTTTTTCTTTCTCTTTTACACTAGCCGTGTGTAAGACCGAGCGGGATAGCTCAGGCGGTTTCGTCTGTGGGCCGCATTCGGGAGGCCCGTGTTCGATTCCCGTGGTCGATCTACCTGACCTATGGGTGTCTTTCGGAGGTTTTCCCGGTTCACTAAGCGAATGCTGGGTAGGTTAATTACATCCCCCGAATTTGCTGTCCCTCCATTTTATCTCCATTATCATTTCATATCATCCCTTATCTCTTTCAGGGTAGAAGTGTCGGCGGGTGTCTCGGTGCTATCATGACGTGGACAAAAATAATGTTTTCAGAAGATGCAACGGTATTTGTGATATGTCGGCCACAAATCTGCGAAAACTTGCTATAAAAGCATTATCTTCCGTAACTACAACTCACTGCAGGAAGGTCCAAGGGCTGGAAATGCAATAGAGGAGAAACGATGGTGTAATAGAAAATGCAATTGTTGAAATGATCATAAACACATCCGAGGATTCTAGCGGTGAAAGTGATGCACCGGACTCGAAGAATCACAAAGCGAACGAGTATTTATAACTGTCATAAAATTTATTTCCTATATTTATATGTTATATAAATAGTAACTATATAAATATACAGCTTATCGGATCGAGTTCAGTTTACTGGTTGTCCACATATGTCACACCTGCGGCGCGTATCTTCGCTTACTTTACACGCTATTTTGCTGAATTGTGTTATAGGTTGACTGCACTACAGAAACAAAAGAACGTTAGCTCTGATTTCTTCCCCCACTGCCCGCACCACACCGTACAACTAGCGCCCAAGATACGCGCGCATATAGTATATAACATTCTTATTCGTACACGTCAGGTTTTTAATAAAAAGTTATTCTCTACTTGCCTAAAACTTGGGTGTTTCCTTCAGTCATATGTGCTTGATAAACCTGAAACAAAAGATCCCTATAGCAAATTTCATTTCAAAACCGGTACTATTGTATGGAGCAGCAATATTAACTAAGTAGCTCCCAATTGTATGTAACTTACAGCTTCAATATGCATGTATTTCAAGGTCGCCTAGGCCCCTGAGGTCGCAGTTCTATAAGTATTAGTCGAAATGGGTAAGCAAATGGAGCTTAGTTCTGATCTGAAGCAAGTAATTAGAAACTTGGCACTTAGAGGGCTTTCTCTTGGAAAAATAGCGCAAACAGTAAATAAATCGCTTTCTACCATATAGTACAGCTTCAGCAAATTTAAGGAGTGAGATTCTACGACTAATTTACCATGAAAACCTAAAGAAAGCAGACTGAATGCAAGAGAGAAGCGTTTTATTGCAAGCAGAATTCGAGAAAACCCAAAATTATGTGATCCTCAATTACGGCATTAGTTGAAGGTGTGTCTGGAAAGAAGATGTCTGACCAAACTTCTCGTCGTGTTTTTTTTTTTTTTTTTTTTTTTTTTTTTTTTTTTTTTTTTTTTTTTTTTTTTGTAATTTACGTCCTCCAACGTTAAGTCATATCGGATGTTGAATGAACTGGATGAAATGATGCTCAAATGAATCCAGGGTCCATGGAGCTCTGAGTTACCCGACATTCGTCTTGAAGGATAAGGGAAAACCGCGGAAAAAACCTTATCCAGGTAACTCACCCTGACCGAAATTCGAACTCGGGACCTCTTGAACGTGAGGCAGACATGCTACCGAGGCGGGCATCGTGTTTTGTGGAAGCATGGATATCATGGCCGAACACCCAGGAGGAAGCCATATGGATCGAACTTCTGAACAGCGCCTTATGGTCGGACGAGACTGACCCTCTTCGGGTTAGATGAGATAAACAGAATCAGTAGAGCCAGACTGAAAAATTCAATCCCATAGCCGGGTTTTGAACCACGGATTGCGTGGGTTGCTCCAACCAACTGAGCTACTAAGGCTAACATACCGACATGCCATTAAATTCTCCAACTGACTCGTATGTTTCCCGGTAGACCACTAGGAGTTCTCATATGCTATGAGACCCGCACCTTTTGTGGCGACTTACTATGCTGTAAGTACTTAAGTCCCAGCTTCATAGTTAAACCACTGAGCTACTATGGCCAGCATGCCGACATGACATTAAATTCTCCAACTCACTCGTATGTTTCCCGGTAGACCACTAGGAGTTCTCATATGCTATGAGACCCGCACCTTTTGTGGCGACTTACTATGCTGTAAGTACTTAAGTCCCAGGCTTCATAGTTAAACCACTGAGCTACTATGGCCAACATGCCGACATGACATTAAATTCTCCAACTGGCTCGTATGTTTCCCGGTAGACCACTAGGAGTTCTCATATGCTATGAGACCCGCACCTTTTGTGGCGACTTACTATGCTGTAACTACTTAAGTCCCAGGCTTCATAGTTAAACCACTGAGCTACTATGGCCAACATGCCGACATGACATTAAATTCTCCAACTGGCTCGTATGTTTCCCGGTAGACCACTAGGAGTTCTCATATGCTATGAGACCCGCACCTTTTGTGGCGACTTACTATGCTGTAAGTACTTAAGTCCCAGGCTTCATAGTTAAACCACTGAGCTACTAAGGCTAACATGCCGACATGACATTAAATTCTACAACTGACTCGTATGTTTCCCGGTAGACCACTAGGAGTTCTCATATGCTATGAGACACGCACCTTTTGTGGCGACTTACTATGCTGTAAGTACTTAAGTCCCAGCTTCATAGTTAAACCACTGAGCTACTATAGCCAACATGCCGACATGACATTAAATTCTCCAACTGACTCGTATGTTTCCCGGTAGACCACTAGGAGTTCTCATATGCTATGAGACACGCACCTTTTGTGGCGACTTACTATGCTGTAAGTACTTAAGTCCCAGCTTCATAGTTAAACCACTGAGCTACTAAGGCTAACATGCCGACATGACATTAAATTCTCCAACTGACTCGTATGTTTCCCTGTAGACCACTAGGGGTTCTCATATGCTATGAGACACGCACCTTTTGTGGCGACTTACTATGCTGTAAGTACTTAAGTCCCAGGCTTCATAGTTAAACCACTGAGCTACTATGGTCAACATGCCGACATGACATTAAATTCTCCAACTGACTCGTATGTTTCCCTGTAGACCACTAGGGGTTCTCATATGCTATGAGACACGCACCTTTTGTGACGACTTACTATGCTGTAAGTACTTAAGTCCCAGGCTTCATAGTTAAACCACTGAGCTACTATGGTCAACATGCCGACATGACATTAAATTCTCCAACTGACTCGTATGTTTCCCTGTAGACCACTAGGAGTTCTCATATGCTATGAGACACGCACCTTTTGTGACGACTTACTATGCTGTAAGTACTTAAGTCCCAGGCTTCATAGTTAAACCACTGAGCTACTATGGTCAACATGCCGACATGACATTAAATTCTCCAACTGACTCGTATGTTTCCCTGTAGACCACTAGGGGTTCTCATATGCTATGAGACACGCACCTTTTGTGACGACTTACTATGCTGTAAGTACTTAAGTCCCAGGCTTCATAGTTAAACCACTGAGCTACTATGGTCAACATGCCGACATGACATTAAATTCTCCAACTGACTCGTATGTTTCCCTGTAGACCACTAGGAGTTCTCATATGCTATGAGACACGCACCTTTTGTGACGACTTACTATGCTGTAAGTACTTAAGTCCCAGCTTCATAGTTAAACCACTGAGCTACTATGGTCAACATGCCGACATGACATTAAATTCTCCAACTGACTCGTATGTTTCCCTGTAGACCACTAGGGGTTCTCATATGCTATGAGACACGCACCTTTTGTGACGACTTACTATGCTGTAAGTACTTAAGTCCCAGGTTCATAGTTAAACCACTGAGCTACTAAGGCTAACATGCCGACATGACATTAAATTCTCCAACTGACTCGTATGTTTCCCTGTAGACCACTAGGGGTTCTCATATGCTATGAGACACGCACCTTTTGTGGCGACTTACTATGCTGTAAGTACCTAAGTCCCAGGTTCATAGTTAAACCACTATGTTTTTTAGGTAAATTGATGGAAATAATCATTTGTTCCACACTAGCTGTGTGTAGGCTTAAGGTTTGAATGAGTAGAGCCAGATAGTAGAGCCATTGTTTGGATAAGCCCGCCTCGGTAGCGTAGATGGTAGCATGTCTGCCTCACGTCCAAGAGGTCCCGAGTTCGAATCTTTCTTTCTGTAGTATATCTTTCTTTTTGCACCAGTCTTTCTTTATGTATATCAATTATTTTTTTCCTCTCATTTTCCAAAACACGGTGTTTTCTACTGGCATTAGATATGACGTAATATATGTGTGTTGTCACCTAACACAAGTTAGAATGGCGTGTTAATACCCGTTTTGGTCAGGTTTCGCCGGACTGAGTGTATCTCTCCGGATGAACTTTGAACAGCTTTCTCCTACAGTTTATCTGTCCATGAAATCGCTTGGAAGAAACATACATTCAAACAGGGACAGGAAAACATCTTCGTCATTACTCGAAAAGAACAAACAATAACTGTAACAAAGATTAGTACCAAATTACCTTCCATTCATCTGAATACCTTACTCGTGCAAACATTTAATTTGAGTTTCAACTTCATACCTCAGAACTGCAAAAGTTGTCTGTAAGAACGAGATGTTAAAACTAATCTTTTAAGAGCACTTTGGTATACACACACCTTTACAGAACGAAATTAAACTGATGGTTTTTTTTTCTACGATTATGTCCTTGTGCACTAATGACATCCACTGAACTTTTCTGTTATTTGCAAGAAACTGTTTCAAAGGCGTATTCACGATGCATTTCTTATTATAGTTTATATAATGCGATCCATATAAAGCTGAACCAATAATAACACACACATGCAACTTTGGTAATATAATACACAATTGGGAGATTACATTCCACTATTTACATCTCAGAGAAAACGTTGGAAGTGTCCTCCACCAGCATCTATACATGTTTACACTCGTCTCACCATATTCTCTGAAGTTTTGCGGAGAGTATCTTCGCCAATATTACTTATTTCGGTTTCAAATGGATTCCTTGAGAACATCAATTGTCCGTGGCCTATTCCTGCACACTATGTTTTAGATACCCCCACAAGAAAAAAAATCCGGCGAGGTTAGTTCAGGGGATCTGGGGCCACAGACCTTTTGAGATTATTCGATTATCAAACAAACTGGTTACAAGTTCCATGGTGTCATTAGATGTATGGCACGTTGCTCCATCTTGCTGGAAATAACCTTCTCTCATTTCGATATCATCTCCGAAAATAGGTCTGCCAGTCTATCTCTCTGTGTGTATGTGTGTGAACAGCATAAATTAAAAAAACTCAATATTTGTATTTATGTAGAATTTTTAGAAAAATTTTACTTTACCAAAAATAAATCTTACGATTTTTATTAAAATAACATGTTTTATAAGTTTTCATAGTATTTTATATATTAAATTTTCTTTAAAAAACTTCTGAAGGCCTCTTCACTCTGGACGACTTTTATATAATGGTAAATCGTATAAGACAAGGTAAATCTTATATCTAGGGGGCGGATTTTGTCCTATTTGCCTATTTGATTCCTTTGTTCAGAAACGTAGGCTTTTAAGTTATAAGCAGTTTCCTACAATTATTAGCCTAATTTCTTAGTTTTATAATGCCTATAAATGCATATTTCATACGTTTGTGCCTATTCTGCTTATTAGTGACTAAAACTGCTTTTTTGGCAAATTTCTTCTGTTTGTAATTTGTGACAACAGCTTTTGCATTTGTTGGTTTCAATGTGAACTTTTCGGAGAAGAGAAATTTCTTAATGCCCCACATTGGATATACAAAAAGGGGTTTATTAAAGAGACACATCTGTGCAAATTGGCCCAAAACTTACAACAATACCAAATTTAGTTTTTTTGTCATAAAATTAATATAGACATACTTCAATAATATAAATTTTTTTTGTTTCTTGCGGCTCTACAGAAAACGTCACATGATTATTTAAATAACCCTACTCCTGTATCGTAGCTGCCATTACGTAATTTTAACCTCAGATTTCTCAGATTACATATTTTCTGCATTTTCCTAACTTCAAAATGTTCTACAGGATGCAATTTTTTTATTAATCTGTATGAAATTCTAAACATGCCTGTAAGGGCAACTGCATATTAAGTGTACCCACTTACATTTGTTGTGTTTTTGTTATTTGTATTGAAAATTATTATAATGTTTACTTATTAATGAAAATAACTAGGAAAATAAAATTTTTAAATAGGTATGATTATTTTTTCCCTTCGTTGATATGGCGAAGACAAATATTTCAAATAGGTACAGGTCATTAATAGGTTAAAATGGGCAGAAGCTTATACAAAAAGCATTAATTTTTAAAATTACAATATGTGGAACATTTTGAAAATCGCCTGTAATTTAGACATCAACTGTCAATTCCTCAGAAACTATTGTAACTAGAAAGCTGAAACTTGGTATTATTCCATTCTTGATCGATCACATAAATAAATGGTTTAAATTTTAAACAAATTCAACAAAAGCCTCAGATATTTCAATGTTCACCCTTAAGGCCCCCCCCCCCAAAGAAAACCATCTTTGTTTTTTGACATAGTTAATTGCTACACACCTTTCTGCACATAATGGTTCTTACTTATTGAAGTGCATTTATATGTATTTTAATTATACGACAGTATGTGTTATTTTAACTTGTGGAGCCATTTATGAAATTTGGAATAAATGTAGAACTATTTCGTCTAGGGAACAGTTTAGCGAATTTATTGCAGCATATGTTGCGATGATTGTCATTTTGTTATAGTACGCTTTAAGAACCATTTTACTAAAATTGTATATTTCTAAGTGATTACTTAGCAAATTTTTTAGTGCCTATTTAAGTACCTATTTTGCCCATTTTAGTGCCTTTTTCCCGCCTATTTCACACATTTTTAGTGCCTATAAATCCACTCCCTACTTATTACATTATATATCATTAAACACACACAATTTACGTCAATTTATTCCTTGTTATTAGTTTCAGTTCTCCAGTAACTACTTTTCTCAAATGGAAAGTCGTTATTCGTCTTTTGTTTCTCATGATCATACAAGAAATTGGAATTTCAAAGCTATGAGAGAACGAACAGCTGTTAAAAGATGAGAGCATCGCTTAAACTCACTGCATCTCCATTGATCTACAAGGAAATTTGTATTAGAACCATTCGTACAAACGTTTATCCCCATTAATATAATGTAGTTAGAATAATAAAAATCTTTGTTGAAAAGGGGGCAGAGAAAATCATGTGAGTGCAGCACAAGAGATGTTTTGGAGTACCATTCGATTCAGTGTGCACAATTTTGAAACAAGTACAATGTTTCACAGCCCCAGAGGCTCACATTTATTTATGATGAACTTATAATTTACTTTATAACTTTCTCTTCAAATGCATCAAACTAGCACGTGGCTGAACAACTTCACAGAAAAGCACGACAGATAAACTTCTTGACCGACATAAACAGGAGACTAATAGTAACTGCATTTCTAGGAATACACAAGTCGAATAGTTACCGTCTATGAAAAGCGCAACAGCGTCTCTCCAAACTTGATCCAGCAGTCGTCGGCCGTGACCCTGAGCTTTCCCTGTTCACTGGAAGTTCATTATCCTTAGCTCCTCACACTACACTGGTAAGCAAGCAAGCAGGTTCGTTCTGCCAAACGTCGAACTTGATACTGGCAGCAGTCAAGTGGGTGGGTAGTTAGCACGTGGGGTGCCCGACATTGCATTGCTGACCTACTCCCGGTTTAGTGGCAAGGTGCGGCTAGCGAGATCGGATTGAGGTCGTCTTTGGTGGGGTGGTACATTTCCTTCCTTCCTGTCTGCAATTGGACATCTCCGTTATTTCAGATTGCTTTTCCTATCACTTGACAGTTAACAATAAACAAATATATCACAAAGAGAAGGGATAAGCGAATGTTCAATTGTATATCAAGACACTCAACTAAAATTAGTCATGATTAAAGCACGGATTTCTAAACAAAATGCTGAAATACAGGTTTGCTTGATTATTTTATGCTTTTTAATTAAAATACTTTATTGAAGTGAAAGCTTCTTTAGGCGCGTTTAGCACTTTTTGTGGATAGTGAATTAAACTGAGCCGTCACGCTGGAATATGTGACACTCATTCAGGTGAAGTCGGCTCGAGTCGGCTCAATCCGAACTAAATCCCCCCCTACACTCATTCGTTATTTCAGTCTTATGCTGTCCATACCGCTATACAACGTAGATTTTCTGTCACACTCAACAGCGTACCAACAACACGCATCCAGATATGTTTTAACATATTTCAAATACTATAAAAAAATTCAGAAACCCTACAGGACTTTCATTAAAAAACTAATTGTCTTAGGGCAATTCTTACAAACGTCTGTCAAGTGCCGGTAACCGATCCGATTAGGTTTTTTTTTTTTTTTTTTTGTGATTTACGTCCTCCAACGTTCAGTCATATCGAACGATGAATGGAATGGGTGAAATTATGCTCAAAAATGAGCCCGGGGTCCATAGAGCTTAGAGTTACCCGACTGTCGTCTTTCAGGATAAGGGAAAATCCCGGAAAAACTTTATCCAGGTAAGTCACCCTGACCGAGATGCGAACTCGGAACCTCTTGAACGTGAGGCAGACACGCTTAGCAACGCAAAGAAAATCCCTGTAAGGAATGTGCTGTGGGACAAGGACAGCGAATGTGTGTGGCAGAGAACGTATGCTACACAAGGAGCAGACCGTTAAAAAACATGCGCCCTATTCACTCTGTACATTAAAGCCGAGAAGATTCATTCACAAAAGTAGAAGTCGTCAGAATGTTTTTGAATGGTCTGTAACTGTACTGACATGGGGGTGTCATAAACCTGTCCAGGGAGGGTGTGGGGACCTTCGGCCAACCCTCTGCGTCTCGCCCCTCGGAGACTTTCACTCCTGTGGAGGAGTAAAGTCTGTTTAGTTAACGTGTGTGCAGTTCCCACTCAAAGGGACCTCAAGGGGCCTGACCTTCCCGCCCACTAATGACCGTCATAAATCTATCTCCACACTTCAGAAATGGAACACTGTCGTTGAGGACCAATAGCAACCCTGATGTTCTGGAAATGACAGTCGCATGCTTACTCCACGTGGAGTCTCAGTTGCCAAAGTTCCAACTTCCAGTTGATCTGTTTCATTACGTGCAGAAATTCGTTGTGTGTCACGATGTGGAGACCGTGGGCGGGAAATGCAGTGGTAAATGCAAATGAAGTAGTAGATAAATTTCAGTCAAGTGAAAATAATCAAAGTGAAGACAATAGTGTGAATAACTGGGCCGAGTTATATTACTGGAAAAGCCTCAAAAAACAAATATAAATATAAATATGTGCTGAAAAATAATCTTGGTAAGGGGTCATGCAATGATGATAAATTATGGGTATTCACAGAAATACAGTAAGAAATATTGTGACGAAAGGAATACCAAAGAAACCGATCAAGTGTGAAAACAAAAGGAAATGTTTCTCTAAAGTAGATAATTTCATATGCGACTTAATTCGTCGAGAAATTTATAGATTCTATGCAAAAGGGAGAGCGGCCACCTTAGATGAATTGGTTGCACATTTGCAAGAAATTTGTGATTTTCCTTATGGGCACTGCACTTTGCGCGGCCTCCTAGAGGAGCTGGGTTTCAAATACTGCACATTGAATAATTATACCATCTACGCTACCGAAGCGGGCGTTTCTCTCCTTTTGTCACTGATTCAGTGTTAAGGCAATTGACAGCAGTTCATCTGCAAAGATGACGTAATCATACTTTATGCCAGGCTTTGTTACTACAAAGAGCTTATAAATTATTTACATAATATCTTATCCATAGCAGTGAAAGCGTTGGGTTAAAGGATACTTCAAGACAAATAACTGTTCAATGAAACTAGCAACCTAGGAGAGATGATTTGTACTTAATACTCACATCACTATGACTGAGTTAATGTATTAGGTTTATTAGCTTTCACCATAAAGCTAACCCACATCACTTTAATGTAGCTGTACTTGTACTTTAAGTATAAGATCTAGAAATATCGCTAAGAAGGTATAAGTGAATACCTAGTGCTTTCGTTTTCTAATGATAGATACGTAGTAAAGAATACTGTTTGACCAGGACAAGAAGGCAAGGTAGAGGAATGTGTAACGTAATCACTTTTGCTGTCTCCTCGATGTTTAGGCTGGCCTTCCGAGTATGACAAGGATGGAAGGTTCGTTTAAAAGACACAAGTGTAGTCACATAACTCACCTATACATAATACCTATCGCTGCATTTATTACAACAAACATGTGTTTCAAATGGGAAGAGTTCTCGCCTGTAGCCAATCAGCTGCGTTAGAATCTTCACCGTTGGCACCTCGTTACCCCTACTGCAAATTGATGATGATAGGTTCCAAAATCACGCTGCGTACTATTTCTTTCCAAAAGTCGTCTTCTTGTAGTTTATCTGATGTCTCACGCAGTTTTCCCAGCCTAGTTGTGTTCCTTGTCAATTTCTTTGTGAATAAGTCGTTCAACGTCAGTCAGTTCAAAAACATCACTTCTGTTTTTAACATAATTTGAGTCCACATTAACTCTATTTGATTGTTCTAGCAGTAGTAAGGGTGGGGTGAAGGTGGATCGTGTCTCATTGATCCAGTTGATACACTTTTTCATAGAAGAGTAACTGAATAATGCTGCTTTGAACCCTAGAGTAAATAGAGATTCCGAACCATTTATAAACAAAGATACAATGTGACCAGACACGTTCTGTCAGACTAGCAAGAAGTGTATCGTTTCCTCTCATCGAATTTAACAAACATCTTGGCTTATTCAAAGTAAATATTTCTTTTATCACGTCATGTCAAATGTTTACGTTTCAGTTCTGAGTAATTTCAAATATATCTACGTTCACGCATACATATCAACCAATAATGATATTCATTACAGTGCTTACGTCGCAATGCATTGTTATAATATAATATCTACTCTACTTATTTGTATTAGGAAAACTATTTGAGCTAAACAAATGGGGTTTCTACGGTTATGTTAGATACATTACTCTCTCCTTCCTCATGGATCAGTTTTTGCAAAATCTGAAATTTTGTCTTAGTACGAATAGTATTTATTAGAGACTGATCAGTTTGCAGCTCGTCACACACCACTTAGGGGAAATGCAATACGACAACACCGCAGGACTCAGATTGGTTGCTCACCTAGTAGCTCTCAAGGACAAACACCTTCCCATTTGAAACACATAATAGATCTGGCAGCATGGATGACTCATATGCACTCTCATACACTCATTTCCTATAATCTTCGCAAAAGTTAAAGGCATATGGAGACGGGACTGCAGACTCCAGTCATTCCTAAGCTTGCCCCGCCTAGCAGCGCTGCCGAATGCGGTACTCGCATCTCTCGCGCCTGAACTGAGAACATTATATTAATGAATTACGCTCGGATAAATGTTTGACTAATGACAGATGCTAAACTTATAATAAGAAAGAATTTTATTTTCTGATCATGACCGTACAAAAATCCCATCTCTACGATACTTATAACGCGAGCGATGCACGTTTTATCTTTCACATGGTTATGGTTAAGTGTTACGGATAAATATTTGAATATTACAGATACCAATATTATAAAAAGAGAGAATATTACGAGGGCTGTTCAATAAAGAATGGTCACAATTTTTTTTTTGACAATATATCTTTACCCATCCTCATAATTTTGATGGTCATTCTCAAAATAGTCTCCCCTGAATGCGATGCACTTGTCCCAGCGTTTCTGCCAGTCTTCAAAGACATGCTGGAAACCATTTTTGAGAGATCCTTCAAAATCGCCTCCTCAGCCTTCATCACTGCTTCTGATGATGGATAATGCCTCCCACGAATGTGTAGTGTTTAACGCCCGCATTTACTACATACGGCACCGCAGGCGGTGACACTGATGATACATGAGATGAAGATGGAGCACCGGTGGAATGAGATGGCGGGGGAAACCGGAGGTCCCGGAGAAAACCCGCCCCAGCGCCGTGTTTTCCACCACAAATCTCACTTTGCGGTCGCCTGGGATCGAACCCGGGCCTCCCACGAAGGCGTTTCTTCAAGTTAGTTAATAGAAAAAAAGCCACATGGGGCTAAATCCGGACTATAGGGAGGGCGAGGGATGCACTTCACGTTGATTTTTGCAAGATATTCAGCAACAACATTGGCAATATGCAGCCGCGTATTATCGTGGTGCAGCATCCAGCTTGCCTCATGGAAATGTGGTCTTTGACGCCTGATATGGACTTACAATATTTTCAGGACATCCCTGTAGTATTTTCCAGTTACTGGTGTGTGTGCAGGTACAACATGCTGATAAACCATTCCATGAATATCAAAGAATGAGATGACCATAACTTTCCCAGCAGAAGCAACCACTTTTGCTTTTTTGGGGGTTGGTGATGAGGGAGATTTCCACACTGAGCTTTGCTGTTTGCTCTCACGATCAAAATGATGTAGCCAAGTTTCATCAGCAGTGATTACGCTTAAAAGAAATTCCGGATCTTACTCTAACATCAACTTTAACTGCATGTTACCTCCATTGCTGCGGTAGGTGATACTGAATATGTCTGAACTTGCCTGGCTCTCACATGCGGAAACCAGGAGTATCAACAATGAAACTACCACGGCGTGTTTGCTTCACATTAAGCTAACAGAATATAATAAGATTGAATTTTAGTGCGAAAATTATGACCGTAAAAAATTATGATCAATCTTTATTGAACAGCCCTCGTATTTTCTGACCATGACCGGACAAAAATCCTGTCTCTACGATACTTAGAACACGAGCGATGCACGTTTTATCTTCACATGTTATGGTTAAATATTACGGATAAATATTTGAAAATTACAGATGCCAATCTTATGACAAGAAAAAATTTTACTTTCTAAACATGACCATACAAAAATTCTGTCTCTACGATACTTATAACGCGAGCGATGCACTTTGTATCTTTCACATGGTTATGGTTACACCCAACATCCATCCATTCAACACAGATAAGCCTGAAAAACAACACCATTCTTTCCTCATAACATTTATCTCAAGCACAAATAAATAATGCACCTACTATTAAAACAGAAGTCACGCAGTTTGAAACAGAGTTAATTTTCAGTTCGTTTTCAGAGTAGAGATGTCGGTTTGTTTAAGTGAATGGCATCGTTAAGTCGTGTGTTGAACTCGAACTGAAATACTGTTAATATAACATTAAATTATTATCATACACATATATTTTTTCCAGTGTTTGTGATCCGAGTGCGTGAACATGTCCCTCGAAGCTGGGACAAGTGATTTTTCGATCAACAAACGTGAAGTGATTCATTCTCAGGGCAGAAAATTATATTTAATATGAACAAGTTTTTACGAAAGCTCTCCAATCCAGGATATAGGGCGACTGTACATTTTTCAAAATCTCAGCAATTAACTCTGTAACCTTGTGCAAGTCCAAGTCCAAGTCGAATACTGACAGGCTGTTAACAGCCAGAAGGTTTTTGCTGCGTACCCACCCAGGTTTTGGGTCTGATAATTTTGATGGTTACAGGATGAAGTGGGATTATTTTATTGAGGAAAATTTTTAGGTAGCTTTTTGCTTCTCTTTAATTTTGTACAGGATGTCAAACCGCTTTTTTGTTTACACCCTGGTGCTTTATTTTGCTAAAGTGGGTTAAATTTTGTAGCCAAACAGCTCATTTGGAGATTTTTGAAATTCAGCTTATGCTGCTGTATGGATTAACTCCCTTGTTACCTCGGGTGCCCGTATATCATACGGGGTACCCGGTAAAGCCCGAATCGGCGTCTCGTAGCGTCGTAATCTCCTAGAGACCGAACCACGGCGCTTCTGTGAGCTGGAATTTGAGCGTAGAATTTTGTCGCCCGGCGCCTAATTTCGTCCTCCACGTATGGGAGAAGAGAAGCTTCGCGAAGCAACCTCACGGGGAAATAACGACCCACAGAATAGATGGATCGGAGTCCTCTATTCTGTGCACGCTGAAGGTTTGCTATCCAGCTATCTGCAGCCATGCCCCAGATTTCACAGGCGTACAACATGAGTGGGATTATCAGCGCTCGAAAGAGGTGTAGCTTAAAACGGACTGGCATCGAGCCCAAACCTAGCATTGGGTACAGAGAGGCAATAGCCCCCTGTACCCGTGCCGATAGTTCCCTGATGTGTCCGCGAAAAGTTAGGCCTCTATCAGGTTGAACGCCCAGGTACTTGATGGAATTAGTCCACTCTATCCTTCAGCCTCTAAAGTGGAAGTTGGGGCAGTCAGCGGGGGTGTGGCGCTTTGTAAGAAGAATGGCGTGGCTTTTGTCCGGATTTACGAACATCCGCTAACGCCTACACCACTCTTGTGTGAGACGGAGGTGTCTCTGGATTGGGTTGAAGGCTCTGAGTATGTGTCTGGTTTTGCAGAACAACAACACGTCGTCAGTTTACTGTGCCATTTCTACCTGTGGTTGAGTTGGAAAGTCTGCCATGAACACACTAAAAAGCGTGGGGGATAGTACAGAGCCTTCGGGAACTACGCCTCTTACCGGTCTCAGTGTAGATGTTTCCCCCGCTATTGTGACTTTGAATGTTCTATGTCTGAGAAAGCTGTGTAGGATGTTTATTAGCTGTGTAGGTAGCCCCAGTTGGATGAGTTTGAAGATCAGACCGGCATGCTATGTCGTCGAGAAGGCCTTTTCGACGTCCAAAGACACCACTGCCGTGAAGGCGTGTCACAGTGTCATGAATCTGTAGTGAAGCAGCTTCATCCTTAGAAAAAGGGAGCATGCCTGTATTTCAATCTGCGGGAGAGATCCATAAAGACGGAAAACGAGTTACTGGATTGGAAAACGTGTTTGCTGTTCCACTGCTGTGACGTGTATCAAGGTAAGATCTTAATGATTTAGGAATATTTAATGTGTTGTTTAATTACGGGAAGAATAGCCAACACCAGTCACAGCCAGCTCGCTTGCCGCTGTGCATGTGCTGGGCTACAAGCACCGTGTTGCCTTAGTGCGTGCTTCGCACGATTTGTCTTCCGTAGCAGTGGCGGTCCATACTTCAATGTCAGTTTGATATGGAAAGGCAATCATTAAAGCGAAGGGACCCACGCTGACACATTATTTCAATCCCGAATTAGAAACTGAGTACTTCTTCATGGAATGTAGCGGTGGTACTATTTGTTTAATTTTTAAGTGCTGAAACGATTTAATCTTCAGTGACATTTTAATACATTGCAAACTAATGATTATTCGGCCCTAAAAAAGGAGAACGCACTGCAGAGATACAAAAACCCAGAGAACAGATCACGTCGCCGGAAGAGGAACAGGAAGAAGGGGATGGCGGAATGGCAGAAACCTCAGTTTATGTGAGTTACGAAATAACACTAGACATTGTCAGATCTTCTAGTAGTTTTGCTGATAGTCCACTTATTAAACGATATATGCTTATAGCTGCAAGTAAATTCACTCCTGTCAGTGTTCACCAATTCGAGAGTGTCAGTCTGTCACCTCATACTATTTCACGCAGAATTAAATATCTGGCGGATATTTACGCAAAACTTATTGAAAGAGCAACAGAATTTGTAGCATTATCTATTGCCATTGATGAGAGCACTGACTTAACAAGTATGGCTCAATTATGTATTTTTATTCGTGGAGTAAATGGACATTTGGAAGTTGTGGAAGAAATGTTAGATCAGCTGCCAATAAAAGGCACAGCAGGAATCACCTTGAAATGTGACACTGAGTTAGGCGACAGTTACAGAAACAGAGGAAGTTTGCTAGATTTCTACAGGTTTCCTAAATCAAAATTCCATCGATTACACAGGCGTTCCGCAACTATGATTGCAATGTTTGGTTCGACCTATGTATTGAATCCTTATTTTCAGCTATGAAATACATTAAAAACCCTCAGAGAGCCAACATCAGTGATCATAAGTTGAAGTGTGCATTAAAGGTCCAGAGCTGTGTTTCATTGTCTCCAAATGTGGCGAATATTGTGAAAACTAAAGAATGTCAGAAGACAAGAGTGTCTACCGAAAAGAGAATGTATCAAATTCTTAATTGAAACGTGTATATTCGTTTAATATGAATTATTCTGTGTAATATTATCACCGTATAGTAAATATTATTTTGTTATTTTGTATTTTTAAATTGCCTCAGGATCAAAATTGTGCTAATTTCCAGAATGTACTGTTTCGTTCTTATAATTAACAGTATTGCTTTTATATACCATCATTTGGTTGTATAGGAATGAAGGTTATAATAATCTTACTGATACTGGGTTGCTTTATCTATAATTTAATAACAAGTACCAGAGAGATATTAAACCACGTATTATACCGTTTCTGGATTGTTCCTTCGCTACTAACATGTCCTTAATTATTTAATGGTAACGCCACTGCGTGAGGTGTATCTCCCTAGCACTCGTCAGCAAGGACCAGGCACGCCAGCACCGTGCATGTCAGTTGGCAGAGCCTGGCCAAAACCTTTGTTAGCGGGTAAAACTGCTCTTATGTATGGAACCTCTGTCGGTACACGTACAGATGTATTTTTTATCTTGAAATGTGCAGAGCGATGCGCAGTGGTATCTGGACGAGTCCACTTCAGAACGGTTGCAACTGGAGGGGAGGGCAGGTCAATTCCGTATCAGTTGCGAAAAACTGAACACGTGCAGAGCTACCGAGTGATACTACACCTTGTTTCAAAAAGTGCGTGTTTCCTGGTTCCAAGAGAGCATTTAGAAATGGCGCCTCCTATCAGCAAATTAGGAAATAAGGTGCTACATTCTCAAACACGAGAAGTAATAAGCAATGTGTATGCATTTATGAAAAAGGAACAAGGGTCTGGGTCTGCTCTGAAAATCTGGAAAAGGGTATCAGAGGCAACAGGTGTGTCTGTAAAGAGTATTAGAAGAATTATTAGGGAAGCGAAAACCATTGATTCTGGTGCAACGACGTCATTTTCTACCCCAGGTAAACAAAAATATAGAACATGCACAAAATCTAATTTGGATGGCTTTAATGAAGAAGTAGTTAGGCGAACTGTCAATAACTTTTACAACACAGAAAAACAACGACCTACTCTGAATAAAGTACTTTTGAAGCTTCAAAATTCCACTGACTTCCAAGGCAGTGTCTCAACATTAAGAAAAGTTCTTTTGAAGCTAGGCTTTAGATGGAATAAAACCAAACACAACAGACTAATTTTAATGGAACATCGTAACATTGGGCAAAAAGACTTAAATATCTGCGAGATATTCAAAGATACCGCAATGAAGGTCGCAATATAGTTTATATGGATGAGACTTACATCAATACAGCACATACAACGCCATATGCCTGGAATGATAACTCGCTACAAGGACTCTTTGCACCAATGTTGAAAGGCCAGCAGTTGGTAATCGTGCATGCCGGAGGAGAACCGGGTTTAGTTCCAAATGCCTATGTACGATTTAAGGCCCAACAAAAGCGCGGAGATTACCATGACAATATGAATTATAACAATTACCAAAAATGGATTCAAGAAAAGCTTATTCTTAAACTGGCTCCTAGATCTGTGCTAGTTATAGATAACACCCCATATCACAACGTGCAAATTGAAAAACATCCAAATTCACGCTCTAGAAGAGATCAAATGATATCCTGGCTACAGAGACATATGACTGAAGATGAGTTCAAAAAGACTAATTTTTCGAACCTAAGAAACCCTGAAATTTATCAGCTTATTCTACCCCTAAAACCAGCACCTTCTTATAAAATAGATAAAATACTTGAGGGGCACAATCATACTGTCCTAAGACTACCTTCCTACCATCCGGAATTGAACCCCATAGAACTAATATGGGCCACACTAAAAAAACTGGGTTTCCAAACATAATGTTTCTTTTAAAATGGATGATATAATTAAACTTACAGATGAAAAAATCAAGTCAATAACAGTAGAAGAATGGCAAAAAGCATGCAAACATGTAAGGAAAGTCGAAGTAGAATATATGAGAACCGAGGGACTTCCAGATGCAGGAGAGGAGTTAGTTATTCACTTAAATGGTGACAGTGGTGATAGGGACAGTGAACAGGAAGAAAATGATGGTGAAGCTGAACATCAGTATGAAGAGGATCTTACGCGTGTGACGCATTGTAGGGAGAGGTGCCTATCCCCACCACATTTGTTAAAGTCTGTTTAGTTAAAGCATGTGCAGGTCGGCTTCTGCCTTTGACGAATCCTTATAATCGTTTTACAACCCCCGACCCTCCTTCTCCCAGACCGTTCTGCAAGGTTGCCACCTTTCTCGGGTATCGTACGAGTTTTCGTCTAAATAAATAATCTTATGTCCATTACTGCAAAACTTCCTTAGTTTTGACAAATATATACAAGTCTACTGGATTCCATAATAACCCTTATCTTATTCAAAGTGCAGTATTTGAAACCCAGCTCCTTTAGGAGGCCGCGCAAAGTGCAGCGCCCATAAGGAAAATCACAAATTTCTTGCAAATGTGCAACCAATTCGTCTAAGGTGGGTGCTCTCCCTTTTGTATAGAATCTATAAATTTCTCGACGAATTAAATAGCACATGAAATTTTCTACTTTAGAGAAACGTTTCCTTTTGTTTTCACACTTGATCGGCGTCTTTGGTATTCCTTTCGTCACAATATTTCTCACTGTACTTCTGTGAATATCCAGAACTTATCAGGTTCATTGCATGACCCCTTACCAAGATTATTTGTCAGCACATATTTATAGGTGTTCAAAACAAGCGCTTGAATTTGCTTAGAAACAGTTGCCGTTATAACTTTGTTATTTTTTAGGTTTTTCCAGTAATATAATTCGGCCCAGTTATTCGCACTGTCTTCACTTTGATTATTTATCTCTACTTCATTTGCATTTACCACTGCATTTTCCTCCTACGGTCTCCACATTGTGACATAATGTGTGTAGTGTTTAACGCCCGCTTTTACTACATACGGCACCGCAGGCGGTGACACTGATGATGCATGAGATGAAGATGGAGCACCAGTGGAATGATATGGCGGGGGAAATCGGAGGTCCCGGAGAAAACCCGCCCCAACGCCGTGTTGTCCACCACTAATCTCACTTTGCGATCGCCTGGGATTGAACCCGGGCCGCCTTTGTGAGAGCCAAGCGGTCTAACCACTGAGCCACGGCGTGGCCTCCACATTGTGACACACAACGAATTTCTGCACGTAATGAAACAGATCAACTAGAAGTTGGAACTTTGGCAACTGAGACTCCACGTGGACTAGACATGCAACTGTCACTTCGAGAAAATCAGGTTTGCTATTGGTCCTCAACGACAGTGTTCCATTTCTGAAGTGTGGAGATAGATTTATGACGCTCATTAGTGGGTGGGCGGCTCAGGTTCCTTTGACTCGGAACTGCACATGCGTTGAGTAAACGGACTTTACTCATCCCTACCGCGCAGGATTCCTGTCAAGATAAAATAATACATCTGTACTACGCTTGGCAACAGCGCTCCACTTGAGCAATGGCCAGCGTTCATATGCCTTTAACTTTTGCGAGCGATATAGTAAATAGATCTGCTACCGGAACAGATAAACAGTTTAAGCTCCTTTGCCCTTCATTCCCCTCAAGCCTTCTTGTTGTGGGCATACGAGAAAAAGAAAAAAGTGCATGCCAAACAATATTTTATTTGCTCTGGATACATTTCAAAATTTATCCGCAAACATACGCGATTTTGCGGACAATTGGACAGCTACTGCTTAATGCTCGAGTGACTAACTCTGCGACCTCATTCAATAATGAATATCTCTGTATTCTCGCATTCGTAATCTTGAATACCCTGCTTCGTGGGTTTCCGGAAGTAATCGCGTCTCTTCGATAGTTAGGAAGCACTGACAGATTTTGTCATGTGAAGTCTCTGTAGTGTGTAAAGAAAAGTTTATTTATTTATTCCTTTTTTTTTCTTTGTGGCGCTTTTAAATACAACTCTAATGCCCGATTTCACCAACAGATGTTAAAATCGACGTTAACAAATGTAACATAACAATTGTCACAGCGCTAAAAAAGCTGTTAAATTTCTTGCATTTCACCAACCTGTTTTCTGAAAATGTTAACGCCAAGAAACCTGTAAATATTACAGCTATAGAAGGCTATGGGTGAGTCGTATTATTTTCTGAATGTACTACGATGCGCTTTTGTTTTCATTTTCGTCTGCAGACAGTTAAAAAATGGCGGATAAACAAAATCGTAAACAAAAGCTGCGAAACAAATTTCTCATCGATGGAGAAAGAATTGTTAATTGAATTGGTGACGAAGTATAAGAATATCGTGGAAAATAGGAGGACGGATACGGTGAATGTAAAGGAGAAAGATGTCACGTGGGAAAACATTGGAAATGAATTTAATTCAAATGTATGTGTCATTTCTAGAAACATGAAACTTCTTCAGTATTACGTAAATTTAAAACGAGGTGCGAAGAAGTACAAGTGACGAGTGACTTGAACGTTTCAAGACGGGTGGTAGTGTATTATCCACATAAATAAGTGAAGTATAAAATCGCAAAGTTATTAATACTTGAAGCAAAGGCGAGATCGCCATATTCCTTTTGATGCATGTTCTAATTCAGTATTACGTAAATTTAAAACGAGGAGCAAAGAAGGACAAGTGAAGAGTGACTTGAACGTTTCAAGACGGGAGGTGGACAGTGAATTATCCACATAAATAAGTGAATTATAAAATAGCAAAGTTATTAATACTTGAAGCAAATGCGAGATCGTCATATTTCTTTCGATGCATGTTCTAATTCAGTATTACGTAAATTTAAAACGAGGAGCGAAGAAGGACAAGTGACTTTAACGTTTCAAGACGGGTGGTAGTGTATTATCCACAAAATTTAGTGAACTATAAAATTTTAAAGTTATTAATACTTGAAGCAAAGGCGAGATCGTCATATTCCTTTCGATGCATGTTCTAACCTCTCTTGTACTTCCGCAGTAAACTTCATAGCAACTTGTTTCGACAGTCTATACCTCTGTAGAAAATTTTCTTCTGATAGCTTCTCAAAATCATTTCTCCTTATAGGCCGTACTGTATTACGAATGCCATTTACAGGGTGTTAAATATAGCAAATCGACAGCAATAGCTTCATTCACGCCCGCTATCTTGACTATTTATAATTGTTAAGGACTTAATATCAGAAATTTGACTTGTTAGTTTAACAAGCGATTTAACACGAGTGTTAAGCTAACACAAGTTGGTGAAATGCAATTTTTGTTATTACTATTGTTAAACCCGTATTAAGTCTTAACATCAGTTGGTGAAATCGGGCATAAGTATATTTCAATAGCACTATCAATAGTATGTTACGTAGATTGGTATTTAGTGGTGACAAATAAATTCTTCTTAAGTTTTAAGTTAGTAGCCAAAGTTTGAATTGCATTGTTTCTCCATAATGGATTAACAATTGACGCAGTGTGGGCCAGCTCTTAGAAAAATTGGAACGTCTGAGTGGAGAGGGAAAGCAGGAATATGTCTGCTTCTAGTGTGAGCAGTCGTATAATGCAGAAAAGGCCTACGTGTGACTGTACAGTAGAAAGAGTGCTGAAGAGTAGCTTTAGTTCTTTGAGTTATGAGAAAGAACTAAATATAATTAAGAGTGACAAGACAAAAAAAAACTTCTTAATAGTGATATCGACATACAAAGCAAAGGTGTTAAAACATTTATGCGCCATTCTAATGACCATATATGCACAGTGTTCATTTTTATCTGTAATTTCACCGCGCAAAATTTGGCGTCATCAATAGCATCGCTGATGGAGCGAGTTTATATACGATTACCCTAGCGGCTTTCGATCGTATTAGATGTGTTGACAGCAGCTTTGAGGCCTCCCTCTACCGGCAGGTAGATATACTATTTGAGAGGTGGGTCTGCCCGCGTAATATAAAGATACGTAATTTCGCCTATTTCGTAGATACTTTGAAAAACTATGTACTACAACGTACTACAAAGCTAATTATGCGTATATGGTATACGTATACTATGAAGAATACACAAAATGATAAGTCAATGAACACTTATTTCACAATGAATATCTGTTTTTCTGTTATAGTAGACATATATGCATATTGTAAACCTGTCACATAAAATAGAAATATTTCAATTTGGTCGCAATTCTTTTCTATCACCCACAGTTTCTTCACAATGTAACTTCATTACAAACCAGAAAATTAGCAGAACATATTCTAGGAATGAAAAATAAATGATTGTTGCAATATGTACAAAGCTTTTATCCAAGTCTAAACCAGGAAATATCTCTAGTACATAGTCTTATGTGTCCATTTTCTTGTATTTCCTTTCTCTCTTCCCTTAAACACTGTCTGTATTGCGAGAAGGTATGCTTGAGGCCTTTCTGTCATAACATTATTTATTACTTCTAGATTGGGACCAGTCACTTTATAGCGTCCAGTGTCTCTCTTTTTGCGAGTAAATGATCCTGTATCTTGGAAATGTTTGATGCACCTATTGGTTTTAAAAGACATAAGGATACCAACATTAATAGACATTTTAATTAAGCGTGAGAATGAAAAAAAAAATTATATCCTATACTGATAAAACGTAAGACATTTATGTTGCAAACAAAAGTATGTCAGTTTGACGGTACCTGGACACTTTTGACAAAGTTACGCTCCGAGGGACTTGTCTGAATGCTAGATAGCGTTGCATAAACTCCTCTATGCAGCGGTTTAAACTATATCTATATGTCAGACCAATTTTAATGCCGGTACGAAAGTAGCATTCAACCGTGAAGAGGCGGTGGTCTGTGTTCATATCCAGGGTAAGCTGGTTGTATTAATTATCAGAGCAACCACACTCAGAGCGCTGTAATTTGCTTACTGTTCCGCAAAAATTACCGCTTCTTCTCCGTAGAGGGCACTACGATTTCAGGATAGACTCGCCAGTCAACTATAACGTAATTCTTGCTCAATTGGAGGGCGGGAAATAACGAATAAAAATGAACACCGTGTATGATACAGTCCCAGGTTATCTGGGTGTCATAGATTGCGATAATTGTTTTGTTGGCATCTATTTAAATGGCTGTGCATATATAAATTTCATTATTGTCTCTTATTTTAATGAAAATAATTATCTGGGGCTTCCCTCGCTTTGAAAGTCACGCCTCGCCACTGGTGTGGGTTATTTAGAAATGTCTTAATTTGTATGTTTTCCTTAAAACAGGAGGGTTGAATTAGCTTCTGGTCACAGCAGAAATTAGAGATAAAATCGGCGATATTCTTAATTTCCCGACGTACTGAGAAATTAAATCGAGTTGTAAAGATACATATCTCCCACATACCAATATCAGGTCACTAAACCACGTTATTTTAAAGCAATTTAGATTTTGCAGGGTCTTCAACTACATAGAATTCTGTTTTCAAGAACAGAAGCTATGACGTTTGTGATATGTACCAATATATACCAGTATACGTTTACAAAAGCAATCACGTTAAAAACCAATACGAAATTGGTATATAGTCTGTAACTGCTTCCAGTCCTTGAAACTTTTTCCTCATTGGGAATGGTCATGGTTATTTTATGTTCGCATATTACTCTGACTGAGAACTACTGACCAGAGAGGGAAACCAGCCAAACAGGCTGGTTGTAAGATATGCAACGGTAATCAATACTTTGTTATTGTTTTGCACGTTATTTGCGTCCGTAATCAACAAGGCCACTAGTCATCTCATATTACATGTGTTCATAATAAATATTATGTGTAGTATATTTTACAGTGAAAGCCGAGAACAAAGTTACGAATGTCCCACATTCCGGACATTTCATGTGAAATCGGGCTTAAAAAATCCTGACCTATCTACTGTATGATATTTTCTACCCATAAAAGGTGCTAAAGAAAGTATATTGTGACTTCATCCAGGTTTCCACTGTCACTTCACTAATTTTAACCATGTCTTCGTTGGGCCTCATTTCATTACTGCGAACTAGTTCAAATTGTCACTGTCACTCTGCACAGCACGACATAGCCTCGCCTTCCGGGTGGTTACTCGCTGAAGAATTTTACACAAGAGGTTTCTAATCCTTGCATTTACTTCATGTCACTACAGTCATCACTAAGGCCCGGATGTTGATGAAAAGACATCTCTTTTTCTGAGTAGTCACAGACGATGCTTATTGGAAATTAAGTGCATACTGGAACAAACACGTTGGATATATATGGTTTTTTAAGGTCATCAAAATGCATTTCTTCCACATTTTTATAATAAAGTCATTCTTTAACATTTAGATGCACTTTCCGGTCATTCTCTTTCCTTTTCATTTTTTATTGGGCATTTTCATCTGTGGCCCGCATTCAATTCCCGTGGCCGATCTGACCCTGACCCATGGGCTTCTTGGCTTTTTTTAAATAATCTGTGATTAAAAGTTCATTTATATCATAATCTTTTATGAAATAGTAACTTTGTAAGTGTGGTAAACACGTAATTAACACAGGTCAGCGTCCTAACAGTGCTGGTGAATTTATGACACATCAGTTTCAGGAATTATGCAATACGTGTGGATTGCATCAGTCAGAACTTCAGGAGCTAGAAGTGTCGCAGTAAGGAGAGTAGATTGTGAGGTGTGTAAATTTGTTGTGTTGTGGAACTGAAATGCCGAAACAAAAAGTCAACTGAGTCCTGTTTGAAACAGCATGTTTCAGAGTTTGGTGGAAACATATTCTCTACTGATGGAACTGTATTGCTCTGTGAAGTGTGCGAAATTAAAGTCGCTGTAGACAGACGGCTCACCGTACATGTTGGACCGGAAAAACGTTTGCAAGCTCTTCAAAATGTAAAAAAAAAAAAAAAAAAAAAAAAAAAAAAAAAAGACAAGCGTCTCAATTACCGTTAAAAGAAACGGATTCGAGTCAAGTAACAAGTCATCTTCCTTTTATAAAGAATTATGAGAAGTGTTTTTAGTGCATATATCCCGCTAGGAAAATTAAGTAAGTCAAACTTACGAGATTTTTTTGAACGTCAGACTGGTCATACCATTCCAGATTAATCAACTTAGCGTAAAAGTTTCCTACAAAAATGTTATGAAGACACGTTAAACCGAATAGGTGAATATGTGAATGGGAAAAACATTTATGTATCAATTGATGAGACAACCAATTCAGAGGGGGTTATGTAGCCAATGTAGTGATAGGTATGCTAGAAGCTACTAGTGTCGGGCAAATGTTTCTTCTGACCTCAGAGGTTATGGAAGCTGTTAACCACTGTCAGATATGCAAACTGTTCGACAAATCTAAGTGTGGCCTAGTGGAATACAGCAAGACGTGCTCCTCTTCCTAACAGACGCGGCGCCTTACGTGGTAAAGCCGGCAAAATCGATCCAATCAGTTTGCAGTAAGATGGTGCATGTTACGTGTTTGGCCCATGCTTTTCATCGAATTGCAGAACATGTGAGATTAACATTTCCAGAAGTAGATACACTAATTTCCACAGTATAGAAAGTATTTTTGAAAGCGCCAACCCGAACTATGCATTTAAAAGAAAAAGCCCCTAATGTAGCTTTGCCCCCGGCAGCAATGTTTAAACGCTGGAGTACATGGTTAACTGCATGTATATACCACTGACAATTTTCAAATAGTGAGAGAAGTGGTGAATAGTGTAACTTTTTGGGTTCGTGAAATTAAAAGTACAATTGCACAAACTCAAAATGTTCTTTATTTATACCGAATTACAGTTGAAACACTTGCCAATTACACAGAATTACGTAGCGCACACAATTACAACACACCAGTTCCTCTGTCACAGGTCCACTCTACACTCGCAATTACGCACAACTCCTCCGATGCACGTACACAGTCTTCCGGTCCGTTCTCTCACTGGGCGCTCCTCACGGCTACTCGCCAAGAACTGAACTGACTCGCCAACTACAGGCCTTATATAGGGAAGATCGCCGTTTCTGGAAGGTTCGCGGCGCGCACAATTATCCCGAGGTTTCGTGACGTCTGGTGGGAGGGGAAAGAGACGGTACAGGGCTTGCGCCGCTCTCCTTATCATCCCTTCAGTTAGTGACACGAGACAAATGGGTAGGCGTGGCCTTAATGCTTCCCGTCTGGCCCTACTGCCGGCCGGTTCTATAGGGAGTTCCGACGTTCGGGTGACAATAGCTTTGATAGGCCCGCCTGGGTAGCGTAAAAGGTAGCGTGTC
This sequence comes from Mantis religiosa, assembly GCA_030765055.1. NCBI lineage: Eukaryota > Metazoa > Arthropoda > Insecta > Mantodea > Mantidae > Mantis > Mantis religiosa. The sequence goes on from CM060948.1 coordinate 34,381,758, forward strand.
TGCCTCACGTTCAAGAGGTCCCGAGTTCGAATCTCGGTCAGGATGAGTTACCTGGATAAAGTTTTTTCCAGGGCTTTTCCTTATCATTAAAAGACAAATGTCGGGTAGCTCTAAGTTCCATGAACCCCGGAGTCATTTGAGCATCATTTCACCCATTTTATTCACCGTCCGATACGACTTAACGCTGGAGGACGTACATTAAAAAAAAGCTTTGATAGGGTAGATTCTAAGGCAATTGAGAGCGCACAGGACATGTTTTCTGATAGTCAAACCCAAGTAAATTAGCTTTTATTAAACCAAATGTTGCATTTTTGACGTATACCATAACCCGCCTTGAAGAAAGTGGCATGACATTTGATAAGTCGATTGAGTTAGTAAGGATTGAGGAAGAGAGGATACAAAATACATGGTGAGATTGAGGACAAAATTAGACAGAAACTAAAATTTTTGTTGGACAAAAATGAAGGATACCAAACAGTTTGTAAGATTGCCGATATCTTGTCAGGAGAAAATTTCAGAACTTATGTTTTTGAACAGGATTTAACAGGCTGTGACATAGTGTTCTTTAACATCTGTGGAAGTGGAGAGAAGTTTCTCAAAGTATAAATTGTTTTAGCTGACAACCGCCATTCCTTTACTTGTGATAACTTGAAGATGACCATGGTGGTGTACTGCAACGCTAAGTAAGGCATGTTATGGCTAATGGGTACAGTAACTTATTTTTTCACAAGAAAGTTAAGTAATACTAGTATTATTAATAATAATACTGCTTTAATTAATGTTTTTAATAAAGACTTTATACATAAAAAACTGAAAAATTTAAATATAAACAAACTGTTAATGATATTTCTACCCTTAGAAAAATAAAAGACCATTCTAATTTTAAAAAATTTACTTAACATCCTTGGGTTAATAAACATTTTCAAATTTTTTTTAAAGAAGTTGGTATAACTTTAGTTCCTCAAAATAAATATAGTATTAAAAACTTACTACAATTTTCTAAAAAAGATAAAATTCATAATAAAAAATATGGTATTTATCAATTTAATTGTTTAGATTGTGATCAGGTTTATATTGGAAAGACGAAACGTAGTTTGGAAACCAGAAAGAAAGAACATTTTCGTAACATTAAATATAAACAGACTGATAAATTGGCCGTAGATCATTTTTGGCCATTTAACCATGAAATAAATCCCGAAATTAAATTATGAAAAGAATTAAATGGCCCCATAGATTTAATAGTTTGGGAAAAGATATTGTCATCCAATTATCAGAAGGCACGACCAACTATCAGCTGGGTGGGGGACAGAAAGCATTCAGACCACGCCTACCCATATGTCCGTGTGGCGCTCGCTGAGGGAGTGGGGGAAAACTACCACAAGTCAATGAACCATCCCTTTCTCCTCCTCCTGACTTCTGGAACAACCCTGATATTTCATCTAACCCGGAAGCATCTGTATTGGACAGTTGGTGCCTATATAAGCGACGCGTCGGGCTGGAGGAGAGTTAGTTCTTGGCGAGCAGCCGTGAAGAGCGCAGCGCTAGTGAACGAACTGGAAGATTGTGTGCGTGTATCAGAGGAGTTCTTAGTCGGATCGAAAGATTTGTACTGCAAGGCGCTGAGTAACGAATGTGGATTGTAATTGTGAGAGTTACGTAATTGTGAGTGTACTAACTGTAATTCGGTGGAAATAAAGAGCTATTTGTCTTTCTGCAACTTGGACTTTTAATCCTATGGACCCACAAAATCACAATATTTATTTTAAAAAATAAACATCGCGTAATGAATTTTGACATAACAGCAGTTGATTCAGATTTTATGTTTGTTTCGTCTTCAGATGTTGGTCATGCTGGAAAAAACACAAGAAAAAATAACCGATATTTCCTTTACAACGGAGTTTGTTTTTGATGGACTGAGGACGAAAGCGATTTGCTTTTGAAACAGATTTCCATTAGAAGTATTAACAACAATTTCTTAAGATAAGTGGAGCCTTAGTAGCAAATATTTATATTTGTGTAATAGTAACATTTTTAAGTTTTAAATGTACTGGTTACCAGTATATTAAGTATCAGTTTCCAGTATTGTAGTTCATTTTATAGTTTTAGCTGGTTGTCAGTTATATGTATACTGGATTCCAGTAAAGTTTTATTAGTTAAATGGTAAATTTGTAGCTTTTGTATTTTATTTAATTTGTTTTCTTTTCATATTATTGTTTTTTATCTGTAAAATTGTGTAAATTGTATTTTTTTGTATTTATTAGGTAGTTAATCAATTAGAATTTGGAAATCATGTCCTGGTATAAGAAATTAGGTACCGGGATTAGATTTTCAGGTTTTATGTATTTATTTTTATTTATCCAAAGATAAACACATTTCCTTTCTAGCATGTTGCAATTGCCTAGAATATCCACCACATTTAACTTCATTCAAGTGTGGTCCAGGATGTTTACACAGGGATGTACAGTTGTCTCCGTTTAGTAGGGGGTGATCTTTCTCTGCTTATTTTCAGTCTCATGGAGCTGCTCTCGTATGAGGATCTCTCAAAAATGGGTTCCAGCATGTCTTTGAAGACTAGCAGAAACGCTGGGACCAGTGCACTGCATTCAGGGGAGACTATTTTGAGAAGGACCATCAAAATTATGAGGATGAGTAAAGCTATGTTGTCAAAAAAAATTGTAATCATTCTTTATTGAACATCCTTTGTACAATATACAGGAAATGAAAGCCCCATAATACTATCCATTATATCTACCAACAGCTCATAGATCCAAATTTTTACATATTCTACTTAATGTGTTAAAACACATTCAAAATTGAATATATATAATTTAATATATATATATAAAATTTAATATATATATATATATATATATATACGTATATATGATGGCAGAAATCGATATATAATTATATCATACACTGATGATACTACTGCCATTATATCTTCTAAAAATGAGGATATGAGGATGAATTGCTTAATGGTTTGTGCTGTTTAATTAACTATTTTGAATTAAATAACTTTAAATGTAACATGCATAAACCAATGGTGATGTGTTTTAGTTTGGTTAATAATCCATACAGTAACAATATTCTACTTATCAAGTTAAACACATGTTAAACACATAATAATTAATCCTCTTTCTCCATATCAACCACTACAATTTGCACTAGTCGAGTACCAGCTGATGATAAGAGCAAAAGCTCTAGAAATATGTCCTGTGAAAAAACAGTGTGAGTGAAGCAGTGTGTCAATATCTTCTTGATTCACTTTTGTGCTAAGTTGTGCTTCACTGTCTCTACGCTTCTTTCATATTTATGCTTTGAAGAATTATGTTTTTGTTGCTGTGTTGTTGTTTTGTAATATAAACACAGTCCTCTCTTTAAACAGTTTCTCCCAAATAGTAGCTGCTGTTAGTTCTAATAAATGAAGTCCTAGTTCTTCTCCCTTTGAGGCAGGAACCTCATTCACATGGTGGACTGATGTTACAGAATTTGAAGTACTAGGCAAGTTCACATCAATGCATTCTCTTTCAACTGTTGGTGTACAATTACATGCTTCAATTTGCTTCTGACGTTTAGTCACTGTTTGTGCAGGAGAAATTTCATGCTTCCTTTCACCAACATAGTTACTACTTTCATGTTGTTTACTATGCTGCAAACTTATACCATAATTATTTATTTCTGAAAATGTTTGCAAAATTCTTGTATCGCAGGATGGTAACCGTTGTGAATGAAGAGCATTTATGTTCAGTACAATTCTCACAGGGCAGTAGTCGCTACCCTTTATATCTTTCAGTAGAGTAAAGTCTTTGATGCTCACCTTCAAACCCTCATCTACTAAAACATAATGATTCTGTGAGCCATAATTTAAATGTACTGATTTAAGTTGCTTTGACCAAAGTGTAAAAATACTATTTCCATCATGATTCACATTGTTGAATGCGTAAATCAATTGAGAATTGACCTCCATAAAAGTAGGGTCTCTGATGCTTCCTTTCTCAGGATCCCAAATTAAGTGATTTTTAAAATGCATGTAAAAATCATCTTCAAGCTTCGCCTGTGAATATGAAACAAAAGAAATTAAGTTTTGTACAATTTTATGTACATATAATTACAATAAGAAAAACTTAAACTTCTTGGCTGTATCTTTTGCCTGTGTCCTCATAGGACATCATGGGCACATTGCAATAATTGGTATGGTATTGTATGTGGACAGCATATCATCTCACTCCAGTTGCTGTGTAGATAAAGTTTGCAATCCAGAGCAAGTGTTATTTGAATGTATCCCATACTAAGCCTCCACACAGAGGAAAATCCCCTCATGCTAATAACAAGTACTAAACCTGATTCCTCAGGTATCTGTCAGTGCTAAAATGACAGTAAACTGGATTTTAATTCAGGTTATGTAATGTGAAAATAAAACTTCAAAACAAATATTAGTTTTTCGTTTTTGAGAGGGTGGGATACAAGTTAATATAGAGTCAAACTGAAAAATTCAATGCCATGACCGGGATTTGAACCACAGAACTCCTTATTTCTGTCCAGTCACTCTAACTCATTGAGCTACCATGGCCAACATGTCATCATGACATTAAATTCTCCAAGTGACTCATATATTTTCTTGGTAAACCACTAAGGGCTCTCGAATTCAAGATACATCATTTGTGGTGACTTACTATTGCAAGTACTCGAGTCCCAGGCTTCATCATTAAACTCTCATGTTAAACAATAGTAAGTCGCCACAAATGGTGTATCTCAAATACAAGAGCCTTTAGTGCTTTACCGGGAAAATATATGAGTCAATTGGAGAATTTAATGTTATGACAACATGTTGGCATTGAATTTTTCAGTTTGACTCTATCTATCCAAAAACTTAGCCTATACATGGCTAGTGTAAAGGAATGATTAAGTTCCATCAATTAACTTAAACAGGTTTAATGTTTTAATAAAATTTTAATACAATTATTAAAACATATGGTTAATGATTCTAAGGTTTTCTTTCTTTTTGGTGTGGGGTTATGAATTGGTTTTATTCAGGGATGCAGTAGCACTGGGAATACTCCAAAATCTAATTTAGCTAATTCTTGGTCTGTTAGAATTTCTAATCCTCATTGGAAACAATATTATAAATCACTTTGAGTTTAATCAGGATGATGGTTATATTTCTAAATCCTTTGAAATGATTGCTAGTACGTTCAATTTCTCTGATCATGGTGAAGTGCTTGTTTGTTTCATTAATGCTTTATTTTCAGAGTTTACTTATAGCAAGAGCTGTTTGTAAACAATACAATTGATTCATTATACAATTTTCAGAATATGAAAGAGGACAATATTAAAATTAATAAAATAGTATAATGAAATAGTAATGTTGGAAAAAGCAGAATACACAAAGAGGATGGAAGTCTTATTAAAGGCTAGTAGTTACAAAAAAATGAAAACTGACCTATTAAATTACTGCACTGAATCTATGAATAAGACCTTAAAAAGAAGCAAAATAATCAACAAGAAAGAATTACACAAAATCGAAGCAGATAATCCAACATTACCAAGAATATATGTGTTACCAAAAATACATAAATGGCCGTGCCATGGCTGAGTGGTTAGACAGCTTGGCTCTCACCTAGGTGGCCCGGGTTTTATCCCAGGCAACCACAAAGTGGGATTTGTGGTGGACAACATGGCGCTGGGGTGGGTTTCCTCCGGGTCCTCCGGTTTCCCCCACCATCATTCCACCAATTGTTCCATCAATCATTTGTCTCAGGTATTGGGCCGACCCCTCAACCCTGATTTCATCTCAGGTCAGATGCTTCGGCTCCCTCACTCTGAGGGAACCCAAGCGCCTCCTAATGTCAGCATTGACGAGAAAGGGAGAAAAAAAATACATAAAACAGGAAAAGCGATGATACCTATCAGTAGTAGCATAAATGCCCCCACATATAATTTGTTCAAATGGTTATTAAATAAATTCAATAGCTTCCCAAAGTTTGAAAGGACAAATTTAAAGATCTCTTTAGACTTTGTGGAAAAAATAAAAGACATTAAGTTAGACAAAAATGACAGACTGATTACATTTGATGTCATATAATTATTCCTAAGCATACCAACAGAAAAATTACAGACAATGTTATAAAAATGGCTAACTACAATAGAAATGGAAACAGTAGAAGCAGAAGAATACATCACATTAACAAACTTATGCACTGAACAAAACTTCAGCTTTAATGGAAAATACTACATACAGGCAGGGTTATCCAAGGGCAACCCACTTTGAACCTTTTTGGCAAATTTATTTGAGTGCACTTGAAACACACATTAAAATGGCCTTACCATGGATCCTCTCGATATGTTGATGACATTTTTGCATTAGTTCCAAATAGACATTTAAATTATGCATTAAAACTACTCAATATACAAGGAAAAAAAAAACTATCAAATTCATAATAGAAAAAGAAACCAATGGATAACTTTCTTTCTTGGACCTAAATATCATCAGGAATGGCACAAAAATAACACTTGGAATTTACAGAAAGTAAACACAGTCAGAAAACTACATAACAAATCATAGCTATAACCCAGTTCCACATAAAAATGCAATAATAAACAGTCTTAAACACAGGCTACTCAACATACCTATGGATAAATCAGAATATTACAAGGAACAAAAAACCATACTCCACATTACAGAAGAAAATGGATACAACAAAACTCTGGTATTTAGGAAAATTAAAAAGGCTAAACTAAAGAAAACCATTACGGAACAACCACATTTAATAAAGAAAAAGAAAGCAACAGCATATTCAGTGGATTCATGTACCACCCAAAAACATTTAGTAAATTCTAAAACATCTTTAAAGAACAAAACAACATCTTGGCAGCAACAAATAGATACTCGGTATTAAAATTATTAAATTGAAAAAGTTGAAATCCCACCAATTAATAGAAGCAGAATATACCAAATAAATTGTAAGATTGTGAAGAAAGCTACATAGGTCAAACTAAAAGAAACTTAAAAACCAGAGTTAAATTGAAACAAGAAGATAAGTCAGCAGCTGCATTTCATTTTTGGAATAACAACCATGACCTTGACTCAAATCCAAAATTACTAAAAGGGGTGCTAAACCAAAACAAACTGAAAAGTGGGAGAACATATTAATATGGAAAAATAGGCACAGAGTAATAAACTTTGAAATCCCTCCAGTCAATAATTTGATAAAGAAGTTCATAATTCCACCACCTGAGAGAAGCAAGCATACAACAACAGATGACTGTTGGACCTTTGAGGTTGAAAATGGGAGCAATGGCTTCCGAAACTAGTCCCTCAATAATAATATAAAAATGTAAGTGACGAAGTGTTAAAAACCTACTATAAATAGCTTTTTCATATTTATTTAGTAGTGTATGTATCATGTGATCCCACTTAAAGGACAATAGATTTCTGAACACACTTTTTTTTTTAAAATTCAACTCAAATTACAACTAAGCTTTTTTACAGCCTATCTAGTAATATTTCTTTCTTAAATGTTTAACTTTGTGTAGGTGAGTCTTCCACTGAAGGCCCCCAGGGCTTACACCTAAGTCTTGCGGTCATACGTTAAATCCACTGGCTTAATCTTTTTCAGTTCTCAAATTACACTCTTGCTAAACACATCCTGCATTTCTTTATTTTCATGGTTTTGCACTCGTAAACGATGTTTCACTGCAAACTTTCTTATTTCTTCTCAAACAGTGTCAATCTTGAGATCTCTATGTATTTCATCATTTTACACATACCATGGTGCATTGACTATTGATCTTAAAACTTTATTTTGGAATGTCTTTATATGCTTTATGTTAGTCAATATGGAACAGCCCCATAGCTGTATCCCATAAGTCCAGACTGGCTTTAACACCTGCTTATATATTAATAGCTTATTATGCATGTCAAGTTCAGAATTCCTGCCAACGAGCCAGTAAAGTTTCTTGTATTTAATATTTAACTCTTTTGTTTTAGTTTCTATATGCTTTCTCCAATTTAACTTACAGTCTAGGGTCATTCCTAAGTACTTCACTTTTTGCACTTGAGGAATAGCTTCGTTGTTTATTTTTATTGGTAGTGACTTTATTCTCTTATTCGTACAATTCATATGTACAGATTTAGATTCATTTAATTTTACAAGCAATTTCTTTGTCCACTCACTGACTTTATTGACAGCTTTCTGTAGCTTCTGTGTAGATTCCTCTACAGTATGTCCTACTGCTAATATTCCTGTATCGTCCGCAAAGGTGGCCAGTTACATCATCTTGATATTGTTGCGTGTATAGGCTGAGCAAGATCTGGAAATTACTATAATCATTATTATGTAACATTTATTTCCTGTGCCTTAAGTTTGGGCAAAGCTGTTTGTTGATGATTAAGCTTAAATTCTGCTGACTGGCAAAACATGTACTTTGGACTGGTGAGTCACACATCCTGCTGGTCAAGGGAAATAATGCACAGATGGCCTATAACAGGCCTCAACATGTTCTCCATGTTGTAAACAATGAATCACACATCCTGCTGATCAAGGGAAATAATGCTTAGGTGGCCAGTAACAGGTCTAAACATGTTCTCAATGATGTAAACAATGACTGCAAAATGAAATGTCAATGAATGGCGGTCAATGACTGCACAATATGGTGCAATAGTTGGGAGGAAATTAACAGTTAGCGTGGGAATTGCTGAGTTGGCTTTTGGGTAGGACCCCTATTTAAGCTTGGTTGAGTTAGCACACAGGGGACTTGAGAGGGGACTTGCTGATGGTCTCTATGTTAGATGGCTCTATAAACATTAGCAAGAGTTTATTTTAAAGTGCTACTACAAGTAAAATCACCAGCAGGGTGCACCGGACCATACATCTCATACCAGTTGCACAAGGTTCAGCCATACAAACAACGCATCTCTAAAGCTATAGTTGCACTATGTTACTGTGTATTTAAATGTTACTAAAGCGCCCCTGATCTCATCCAGATCCAGGGAGTGTCCTGTAGAAATGCTATGCATTTTTGGAATACAGTTAATAAGTTCATTTTGAATTAGATGTTTCTTCTGCTCTACCTTATCCATAGCTACGCTCCCAGTTACATGAGGTTAAAGGGTAAAACCCCTTACCTTTTAAACCCCTACAAAACCTGGTAGTTTTGTCATGTAACATATGGTCTCGGCACTAGGTTTTGAATCCGGAACATTTGTACCTCTCGTAATTCCTGTCAACCCCCGAAACCCTCATGTAACAATATGGGATATCCCTAGTGAATAAAAGGTATAATATTGGACCCAAGACACTTCCTTGAGGTACTCCAGCAGCTATATTCCTTAGTCCTGAGTATTCATTTCCATATTTAACTGTGAAATATCTCTGTTCTATATAGAATTTCAATATTTGATAAAACTGGTCAAGAAGATCACGTTGGAGCTTAAAGATTAAATTCTGAACATACTGAAACACATATAGAGACTCATTATTGGATCCATGCTTTTTGTTCTTGCCACACAGCTCTTCTAATTATACTGTGCTTTTCAGATGTGAAAAATGGCATCAAAATAAGGATCCATGGTTCTTGAATTAGATCTAGGTCAAAGTTTTTCTCCTCCACCAGTCTACATAAGGCCGCTGAAACTGCCTTTTTATGTTGGAGGTTTATCTGGAGTACTTTTGTCGTCTTTAAATATGATGAAAAAGGCAACTCCACCTACAACTGGGTAGTCTTTATTCCCTGAAGCTCTAATGGCTGTAAGTTCCTCTTCATTTACCAGACAGACAAGAGTTTGACCTGTTCGGTTGCTCTTGATGCTGATGACATGCCACTCTTATATGTTGTCCTGATTTTCAAGCATTTGTACAACTTTGGCAGGCATCTATCCTGTAAACATTTGAAGTATCTTAAAGATCAGCTTTTGCAACCTTAGAATGCCCTCTGCCCAACGATTAGCTTGACACCACCCCAGGGTACTATACAAATATAATTATTTGTAACAGAAACTTCACTTATCTTTGAAGAAAATGATGTAAATTTTCTTATTAATTTTTTTACTATTTTTACTGGCAGAAACGCAGTGACCTCTAGTGATTGCAACATTGACAAGATTGTTTTTGGCTGAAGATGTGAATAAATATTCACGAAATCGCAATGTCAATTAATAAACAAAATTACATCATTTTCTTCAAATATAAGTGAAGTTTCTGTTACAAATAATTACATTTGTGTAGTATTTGTTGCTTCACTGTAACTAGCTTCATTTTTTTTATGTAACCAGGTCAGGGTGTTAACTTGGTTACTATTCCTTCCCCTCAAGGTTTGGTTGCTGACTGCCATCTGAGAGGACAAGTACAAGCCAGTAAATTGTGGAAACTTTCCATCTTTAGCATTTTGAACGATCCTATTGTGGTCTCTTGAAGTTTTTCAGTTTGATCTTACTCAATTTGGCCATTGGATATTCTTCGGGAGCAACAGCCATTTTAATACTAGTAAAGATATCTTTATAGGATTCTCTTTTTCCAGTTTCAGGTATTAATGCGCTACCAGTATACTGTTTCCTGAACTTAGAACAGGGTTGATCTATCAGAGCAGGTGCATTTAGCACTACTCTTAGAAGTGGTTCTCTCCAGTTTTTTTATGTTGTTGTTTATGTTTTTATTTCCATTTGCTAGGGTCCCATTCAAACTCCTGCATAGCCGGCACCACCTCTTGCTTTGTTTACACCCAACACTGTCAAGATCAGTTTTCTCAAGGCTGCTCAAGTTGATAGATGAGTGGTTTATTATTGCAAATTCCTTAATAGCATATTCAGAACCTTTGTCTTCACCACTGCACACAGTAGCCATATCAATTTTTAAATCAAGTTTCACTTTAATATCATTTTGATTCCCCTTCCTGAAATCTATGACTTCTTCATTTAAAATATTAAATATTAATTATAATATTAATTAATATTAAATATTAATTTTATCATAAAGTTACTTCATGAGGATATTCTTCTGTCTTAATAATAAATTCAATTCATATGGACAACCTGTCATCTTCTAGCTCTGGTTCCACATCTCCATTCGATACTGCACCAGTCTTATTCACATCACAACATATTATTACAGCGTCAGACACAAACTTATTATTATTACTGAGCGGATGGCTCAGACGGTTTCGTCTGTTGCCCGCATTCAGGAAGCCACAGTTCGATTTCCGTGGCCGACCTACCTGACCCATGGGTTTTTTCAGGGGTTTTCCCGGGTCGTTAGGTGAATGCTGGGTAGATTAATTACATCCCCCGAATTTCCTGTCCCTCCATTTCATCTCAATTATCATTTCACATCATCTCTCATCTGGTGGCCTCGTTCATGGTAGAAGTGTTGGCGGGTGTCTCGGTGGTGCATGGCGGAATGATATGCTCTGAGGAAAACTACTTCCTCCTCCGGTAGGTTGGTTGCCGTTCTCTGCTCCTCTGCTGGGACCATTCTGGGACTGCCAGCCAGGGATCTTTGGGGCTCGGCTGCTGGGCTCGTTGCCGTCCCGCTGTAGGGGAGCGTGTCCATTGCCCTGGCCTGTCGGGGAAATTCTCTATCCAAGTAAACTGTAGGGATCCTGCCCTCTGTACTGTCATGGCTCCTTGTGTCGGCCACCCTCTGTCTCATTTGCCTCATCCTTCCTCCCGGGGGTGCCCCACTTGGGGGCATAGGAACAATGGGCCCAGCATGGTGGCCTACGTACCGAATCCCCTTCATAATGAAATCCTAATGCTAATATTATTATTTAAATTAGCACAACTTGGACGATAGACAGACAGACAAAGCTGGCATTTGAATCATTAACTGCTTTCCTTTTACAAGTTTACAATGAGAAGCAACACTAGTAATCTTTTCTTCACTCATCATAACATGTAGCAGAGCGGGTTAGCAGAGACATGTCTGTCCAATGTGATGACAAGACACATATTTAGCCCTGTGCCATTCCTTCCCCCCTTCTGGCATTGGGCTGATCCCGGAATCTCACTGATCAGGAAACCTCTAATTCTCAACATGTTGCCTATGTCCCCATATAACTTAGAAGATCGCCAACCTCTGCCCTACATATGGAGCCATGAGGCTGGCACTCAGGTTGACAGGCTCAAGCCCAGTTTGAGCTATTATGCCATGGATTATGTTATGTATTTTATGTTGGATGGCTAGCCTCGTTGAGGATGAATAGTACTCAAGAAATAGAGATTTTACCTCAGGAAGTTGCATAGAGAAAATAATGATAAGATTTTATTCTGTGAAATTAAATTGTCCTAATTCCTGTCACACAAGACTTATGCAGTCCCACATGAAATTTCACTTACTCTTTCTAATTCCCATTTCCTAACCCCTTTTCCATATGCTTAAATTTCTAATATTGACTACAGATATATGCCTCTCAGATGATGCTCTCACTGCTTGAGCTACCATAGGAAGATCCTTTATGCATATTAAATATTTTATTGATTATCAAGGTAAAGCTTCAACGCTATCTCCAATACACAAGATATTGCATTTTTCATGTCTGATTAAGCTTTCATACCTACTGTCTGCAATTATTAAGTATAAATTAACTCTAACAGAGAGCAACTATGTAGTTAAAAAATTAACAGCACTTGCAATATTGTAACTGAGGTATAATATTATTAAAGGCCAACCTGAAGCTCCCACCAGAGGCCTACTGTGGTAGGTATGGGATTGGCAATCCCAAGGTCCCGAGCCAAATCTCTCGATTGAGTGCTTCTGAGTGGTGAAAGAGCTAATGCCAAACACCCAAACAAGGTTCACATACGTGTTTCACCCTTATCTAAATAAAGTAAATTAAAGTCAAATTAAAGTCAAACCAAAGCCAAATAAAGCCAGAGCAAGGCCAGAGCGGAGCCTGAGCAGAGCCAGAGCAAAGCCAAATCAAAGCCAAGACAAAGCCAGAGCAAAGCGAGAGGAAATCCAGAGCAAAGCCAGAGCAAAGCCAAAGCGAAGACAAAGCAGAGCGAGAGCAAAGTCAGAGCAAAGCCAAAGCAAAGACAAAGTGGAGCTCGAGCAAAGCCAAAGCAAAGAGCCGAAGTGGAGTCAGAGCAAAGGCAGAGTAAACCCAAAGCAAAGCCAAAGCAAACTTAAAGTAAAGTTAAGGTAAAGTCAAAGGAAATTTATAGTAAAGTAAAATACAGTTTTTGAAAGGGCACTGACGATCATGCAGTTGAGCGCCCTTATATATAAATCATCATCATCAACCTGCAGCTTTAGTTAGTTTAATCAGATAAGAAGTTGTAATGCATGAATGGGCAGGCATCTTGTCATGGTGGCTCAAGTAATAAGAGCGTCACCATGGAGAGCCACAGATCCATGGTTTAAATTAAGAAAGAAAAAGGAAAGAAAGAGAGAAAGAAAGGAATAGGAAAAAAGTGTATATAAGCTGCAGGGGCAAAGCATGGTAAGACATTTATGGAAGCGCTACCTGTATACAGGCAACAAGTTTCAAACCCAAGTCCACAAGTTGCAGATATAGAGAAGCAGCTACCATAAAGGTCATGCCATGCTTTGCCTCTGATAGGTTGGTTTGTAAATGCAAGAAACTTACTGGCTAGTAAGTTTAGATTATAAGACAAATTAGTGATAGCTGCACTAAAAAAATAACCAGCAAAATTATGACTGAAACACGTCATGCATTTATGTATAAAAATAAAAATGCTGGAACTATTTTGCAGTTGCAATTTTTGATGCTGTGGATAAAGATTCTAGAAAAGATATCGACCTCCAACATTTTCTTTCTTTAAATTTGGAAGGTTTTAAAAGTATAAGTTTTCAGAAATATGTCTTTGAAAGCCTTATGCTTTGTAAAAATCACACTTGAAAATTGAGCTGACAGTGCCAAAAATGTGTTCCAGTAAGCTTGGGTATAGAACGTGAATTAAAAAGCATCTTCAATGTGTTTTCCCAAAATAAAAGAATACAACCATTTACCAAGTGTACTTATAAATGATATGCACATATTTATTCAGGAAGAGTGCTCTTAGAGCATACTTACCATATCTCTAGGATCGCAGTGATCAATTGGCCTGCAGACAGTATTTATGTCGCCAACTACGATGACGTGGCTTCCAGATTCCAGCAAAGCTTCAACTTTTTCTCCCAATATTTTATAAAAAATCATTTTCTGGAAGTAGCCTCTTTTATATGACTTAACTTGAGGACAATACACATTCACGATAGCCAAGTCACTTGTTTTTTCAGAACCAGGTACCTTAAATTTGAAACCATGTATTTTAATAACATCATGCATAAATATTTATATAGAACCAATAAATACAGGTATCTTATATATTGTATATATATATATTACTTTCCTCACTCACTCTTCTACAAAGTATTCTTATAAAAGCTTATTGTTTATTTGCTTCTTGCACATTAATTACACATTTTTACATTTTGTATTAGGAAGAAGTGAAGCATGGTATGACGTTTATGGATGTGCTATCTATATACAGGCAACAAGTTTCAAACCCAAGTCAAAAAGTTGCAGATAAACAGGAGCTGCTTCCGTAAACATCATGCAATGCTTCACCTCTGCAGTAGGCTAAATAAATAAGATATAAAAAAACTGAATTATTATCTGATGGCTTTAAAACTCCATGTTCCTTGAATAACCACTAGAAAATACAAGTATTAGTTATCCCTTCAAGAAGTATATTAATAAGAAAGTGTATCTCAGAAATGTTTAATGCCACAAACACTCTTATTGAACACAAATTTTCTTTAATGAGATAAAATTTTCTGTGTATTCTACCTGTTAAGGTCTACTGTTAATGGTTTAACAGTTATACAAAACTGATTTGGGGAGGATTTTCTTATTGCATGCTTGAAGAAGACACTTTTAATTTTTAGGTTATGCTATTTGCAGACATGCATGTAAATATTTTTCTATGAATGGTTTTGTCAGATTCAATAAATTTCACGATATGTATTTCCAGTGAATATCTTGGTGGAGTATGTTCTTTATCTAATTACTATAGGTAAGTAGTAGAGAGAATAATAAGCATACTAGGCATAGATAAAACACATTCTTTGACTACTTTGAAGAACAGGAATAAATAAATGGTTGCCGACAGCAATGTTAGCATACTTGTGGATCTTCTATACATCAAGAACTGCCTCACAATTTGAATGAAGAACTAAAGCTGTCACTAAATTACTGTCACAGCAATTGCAGAAGTCCGTGGGAATTAATTTGGCTTCCAAGTACAGCCACTGGCTGTCTTGAAGGAGGAATCAAATCTGCCATGAGAAATTAACAGGTTTTCAAGGACAGCCACTAACTGTCATCAGAAAATTGTATTAGTAATATACAAAAGACCTTTCCAGACCATAATTTGAGATGATTTTCCAATTCCAAAAGCATCTTCTGTGCACGACAGGCTATATAAAGGACCATTGAGAGGCCTCGTGGAGAGAAGTGGTGTTTGTTGCTTAGAGTTAATGTGTGTTTCAGGCTTCATGTTAAATTGAGTGTAGCTCTGTATAAGAAGTGAACCTGTGTGTAAGTCAGAGAGATTACTAGCATCACAAATTCATGCATGCTCAAGAGACAAAGAATTATTGAAGTCATCTTGAAGCTGTGTATTTGTATAAAAGATAAAGTTTGTAAGTTAGCTCACAATACATAATGGTCAGATTATGTTTCACCTCAAAGAGTGAAGGAACAATATGCAGAGTGATTGTGCATGGCTCCCAGAAGCTTCATTTCAATCTGTCCTGCTCAAATATGCCAAATATGTTTCAATTGGAATAGTTTAGCTGTCATATGGATTGATCCTTTTGAAACACCCATGTCCTGAGGAAGATGAGGGATTTTCTTGAAGAGTATTTTAAAGTTATAAAATTTTATACCTTTTGTCCTTTAAAATCGTTCTTTTGGTTTAATAGTTCTATGGTATAATGAACCAGTTTCTTTAAATCTAAGAAAAAGGTGACAGTATTTCCAAAACTGCCGGGTAATTTCTACAAAAATTTCCTATAAACCTCTCAACTAGTCAGTTTCCATATAAATGTTTATCCTGAAAATACTTTCTTTTTCGTGCTCTTTCACTGGCATTAGAATGGAATAATAATCTGAATATTGAAATTAATTGAAAAAAATGGAAATTATATGCAGAATAATCATAGCATGAATACGCTTTATGGAAAAACAACATGAAAGAACAACCAGACTGAACAAATTGCTTATAAGAACATGACACTGATCCAAATCCAAAATTATTAAAAGGAGTGATAAACCAAATTAAACTAACAACATGGGAAAACACATTCATATGGAAAAATAAGGACCACATAATGAACTTTGAAATCCCACCAGTAGATAATTTGACAAAGAAGTTCATAGTTCCACGACCAGAGAGAGGAGAGCAGACAACAACAGATGCTAGTTGGAGAGAGGTTGAAAATGGAGGCAATAGCCTTTGAAACTAGTGCATCAATAATATAAGAACAGTAAGTGACGAGTGTCAATAAACCGACTACAAATAGTTTTACGATTACTGAAGCTCTTTTGATTAAATTACTTATCATGAGGCATGTAGAAACTGGACCTGAATTCTTGTGATGACTTAAGCCATTATATCCTTGATGATCAATCTTAGCTTCACAATGGCATATATGAATTTGTCAGGATTTTGCAAGTAGGTTTTAATGCTTTAAACAAACATAACGGACACAATGACGAAGCCACACAAGAGCAGCCTCTCCTATTATCTATCTGTCAAACAATAATATTACAACTGAGTGCTACTTCCCTACTCTGCCAAAGTGTAAAATAAGGGGCCCTACCTGGACAAGATACACTCATCTCTGATGATACCACATCATATACTAGGTAAAACATTGGCAAACTCAAGACTATGAATGCCCCTACCGCAGTAAATGAAATGGAAATGGAAAAAAATGGTTAACTTTGAACACATGCAACTGAGGGAAAATCATTGCCTTGCCTCTCAAATTGATACCTCAGTGAATATCTTTCACCAACTAGTAAGGAGATAGGCGACTGTCCGACAGCTCTTTCTATAATGGAGCTGAGGAGGAGCGGACGAGTGCAGTGGGGTCAGTGACTACTGAAAAGTCCCATATAGATTACTGCAATTACCAGAGTCGGGTCGAGATGATGCTGAGTGGTAATGCACAAGATGAGTTTGCTCACATCCTTGAGATTTTGAACTTCCCCCCTTGACTTTAAGACTCATGACCTCTTCACTGTCTTGTCCTCATACATGAAGAATGGCTTTGAGATCAAATGGGTGGATGACACGCATACTCTCAGAGTGTTCAGCAGCGCCCTCATAGCTGCAGAGGTTTTAGTGACAGACCACCCATTTGTGAAGACATGGCCATTGCATCAGGCCACTTCTGAGCCGCGAATGAAGGCTCGGCGATCAGCAGAGTTCCTGCAGCCATATCGCGCTCGCCCTGAGACTTGTGCTGCTATGGCTCGGAGGTTGGTAACTAGAGCATTAAGAGTGCGACTTAGAACTTCTGCTGAGGAAAAGAGAGGAAAAGACTTGCAGCGAGACAGAGGGACGAGACTTGGGAAAGTACTCTAATGAGCAACAAGTGAGACAGAGACAAATGGCACTATCTGTACTGCTGCTGAAAGTGCCATATCTGAAGAGTACATCACAGAGGATATTTAAGTTATTACCTAATAAATGAGCAATAATGTAGATTATGTGTGTACAATCACATTTTTAATATTCATATCATAAATTATATTCATATAATAAAAGTATTTTCTCTAAATTTTTGAAAGATATAAAAAAACTGTTTATAACCTTTAATATCCTTAACAAATTCCATCTCTGGTATAAATAAAGATTAGTCCAGAGGTTCCTGTGTGTCTGCACAGGAACACTTAATTATAATAACACTTTTATTATCCTCATCCCCCTCCACACACACACACACACACACACACACACACACACACACGCACACGCGCACGCACGCACGCACACACACACACACACAAATGGCCATTAATATATTTTAGTTAATTGATGGAATTTAATCATTTCTTCACACTAGCTGTAAATAGGCTAAGGTTTTTGAGAGATAGAGTCAACATGAAAAATTCTATGCAATGGTCGGGATTTGAACCACGGATCTCCTGGTTTCCGTCCAGTCACTCTAACCCATTGAGCTACCATGGCAAACTTGCTGTCATTACACTAAATTCTCCATTTGACCCCGTGGTTCAAATCCTCTCCATGACATTGAATTTTTCATGTTGACTCTATCGGCCATAAATCTGTCCTGAAATACAGGATATTTTAATATGTAGTCTATTATGGCTGTTATCTGTCAAGTTTGATAACCCTTTTTATTGAATTGAATTTAAAGGACAAACTGGTCTTTAAACCCAACAATAGTATCAAATATTCTTGTTTTTAAACATGTACTTATTTGGTATAGTAGTTCAAATTACATAAAAATGAAAATTAATTTTATTACTTACACAAATTTGATGTTGAGTTATAACAGCTCTACCTTGTATAATATTTTGTTCAGTTTGACCAACAGCTTCAGTTTTAACAGGTGAAAACTTTTTGCAATAATTTACTACACCTGAAATAAAAAAAATAAAAGAGTTAATAGCAGATTGTAAATTCATTATCTACCTCAAGTTATTTTCATTTATCTATGCTGTCAACGAATTAGCTATAAAAAAGACATTAAAAGCATTATCGTTTTTAAGACGAGCAATAAACATTCTAATTGCACCTCTTAGAGACTAACTCATTTGATTTGATAAGTGAACTGATTTGGTCTACTTAAGTAATGTGTAAGGGTTATGGTTGACCAAACAATTATCAGATGCATTAAGTGGTAAAACATTTCACTGAATCAGATCTACTTGGCGTATCAGTTGTTCTTTCATTTTAATGTGAGGCAAAACATAGCTATGGACCAGGTGGAAGTTTGTTGGGGAGTCCTTAGAAGTATATAAAGTAGTGGAATATATTTTAAGCAAGTTCTATAGTAACAAAAGTGTCAGGAGTAGAGTTACTGAGCTTCTATACAGTATTTAATGTTACTGTTCAATCATTATACAATCACTGTAAGAGACAGGATATGAAAAATGTGCAAATAGTTGCAATGAAATTGCAGTCCTGTATTTGGTATCTGCAATATCCTTTAATATTGCTCTGCAATATCTTTTAATGTTCCTTAGTACCTCAAAATCTTATCACCCATTCTGTTTCAAAAATTGCTTCTTTCATGACCACAACTGGTAGCTGGAATTATTTGAACCACTATGTTTGTTTGTTTTGTTTGTTTGATCCTGTCACCGAGCAGCACCCTAGGACATTGAACACATCATACAGAAAACAACCTCAAATGGTTACATAGACTTCCACAGCCTTTATTCATTACTATTTGTGACAATTTCTCTCAAACGATAGTGAGAGAACGTATTCAAATATGTAAAGCAAGGAGCAATCTGAACAGTGACACCGGCAAACCACTCAGCACGATATGGAAGACCCTATTAGCACAACCTCCCATTGGAGGAGAGGGAACCAATAGGATTGCAGGTGGGCGGGGACTGAGAGAGTATAAAAGCAATGACCATCTTAAACATTTGCAGTCACCCAATGAGGAAGCCTAACATAGTTTATGGCAAAACGTCGGCAAGATTTTTAATAAATTATAAGCCAACAGAACGTGGACTACACCGGAAGCCAGGTTCAAATCCCAGCCATGGCATTGAATTTTTCATGTTGATTCTGTCCATACAAAACCTTAGCCTATGTGCGGCTAGTGTGAAGAAATGATTAATTTCCACCAATTAACTTAATAGGAGTTAAGATGGCAAGTCGTCACAAATGGTTTATCTCGGATATGAGAGCCCTTAGAGGTTTACTGGGAATATATGAGTCAACTGGAGAATTTAATGTCAGGACGGCATGTTGGCCATGGTAGCTCAATGGGTTAGAGCGACTGGACAGAAACCAGGAGATCTGTGGTTCAAATCCCGGCCATGGCATTGAATTTTTCATGTTGACTCTATCCATACAACATTTGCTATTTAATTTTATAACTATACCCCTTCACATCATATGAGCAGAATCATTACTATAGTTCCTCTGCTCTCTCCAAACCATAGCTATTCCAAAAGTGACACTCTTCTGCCATTGATTTAATGACAAAGTTTTTCAATGCAGACTATATAATGTATGTTTTGCCTAGGCTTTGCTTAGGTCTCCTAGTTCGGTTTCAAAACAGGCGTCGTATAACTTATCCACAAAATCTGTAATATTACATCTCTGCTTAGGCAATTTGTATTTTCCACATATACAACAAAAGTGTTCTAGATTATTTCAATGGCCTCAATAAATTTAAAGTTTGTATTCTGACACACTAACACAAAGATTAAATTTAAATTATTATAACTGTCAAAATATAAGATCATTAAAATATGACTTCACAAATGACATGTGATTCAAAACTTTCTAGCTTTGGATTTATGTTTTGTATGTTAAAAATACACACAAAATTTCATACTTGGTGGTAGTAATTTCATAGCAGACTAGTGTAATGGGAAGTCATTTTCCTCTAAGTTCTCTTAGTAGCAATATATGACTGAGCTTCTCACAATGTATCAGCCATTCCCCCAAATTTTATTTTCCTTGTATTAATGCATGACAATGTCCTTGTCAAAATGGCAAACCTTACTTTCTTTCATAAACAAGACGCATGATTTGGAAAGATGGAGCTGGATTGAAAAATTCAAAGCCATAGCCAGGATTTGAACCACAGATCTCCCGCACTCCATCCAGTTGTATTAAACACTGAGCTACCATGCCAACCTGCCAGCTAGATATTAAATTCTCCAATTGAATCGCATTTTCCGCCATAAATTACTAGGAGTTCCCTTATACATATGAGAAAGTGAGTGAGGAACAAAGAAACACCCATTTTTTTTTTTAAACCTATTTTGCAAGAGATAGCCCTCAAATTCTATAAGGAATTTGATGAAGGACTGCCTGAATATACTGCCTATGTTAGCTGGTTGGACAGATGGATGAAGTACTATCACTTCAGACAGTTATATGTTTGTGGCCAAACCTATCTGGTGACAAGGTAAATTTCCACGTAATAATCGATAATGAGGGCCCATCAGGAGAACAAATTTACAACTGTGATTGGTTTACTGCCTTAAGTTTATATATAAAAACTTTTCCCATTAATATATTGTGCTAGAACATGTAACTGGCAGTATTATGTTATGAGTTATGACCAACAGGCACCTTATTCTGTAATACTAGACATTTCAGTAACCCCCACCTTCTTTTTTTTTATAAAAAAAGATAGCAATTACAGGCATGTCAAGCTTGAAAGTTCGGAGAGTAGTGTACTTTTCATATATTCACAGTTTGTTGGCGTATGGTATAATTTTTTGGGGAAATTCTAAAGATAGTATAAAAGTATTCAGATACCAAAAGAAAATAATTAGAATCATAGCAGATCTCTCAAGCACAACTAGTTGTAAGCCATACTTCAGTAAATTAGGTATCTTACCACTGCCAAGTATATACATATATGAAACTCTTGTACATATGAAAGCAAGCCTAAGTTTATTCAAAACAAATTCTGAAATTCATATACACAACACTAGAACAAAGAATAATTTATTTATGAAGTCACACAAAACAAAGATGTATGAAAATAGTTTCACATATGCTGGCTTACATCTTTACAATAAGCTACCTGTATCTATAAAAAAGATTGAATCACAACATCAATTTAAGAAATTGTTATTAAACTTCCTTAGAGCCAATAGCTTCTACAGTGTGGATGAATTTTTAAATTTTTAAATATTTAGTTAGCTACCTTAATTGTAAATATTGTACTTAGTTTTTAATTTGACGTGTCCTATAACATGTACATGTTTTAATAGATGAATCAATAAATTAAATCAAATCAAATCTCAGTGTGTATAGCGTTTAACGTCTACTTTTACTACATACAGCACTTCAGGCGCTGACAGTGATGATACATGAGATGAAGATGGAGCACTGGTGGAATGAGATGGTGGGGGGAAACCAGAGATTCAATTCAATTCAATTCAATTTTATTCATCCTTTAGAATCAAATCTGTACATAGTACCTTGATATAGGATACGTCAGTAATTTACACTTAATATTACAAAGTTAAACATCAAATATACCTAACCTACATTCAATTATATTGTGACACAAATTGGATATAATTATGAGTGAGAGAAATGAACAAGCTAAGTAAATTCATATTTTATGTTTATCTGGATTTGTTAAATTGCAGATATTCCTTTACTGTGTAAAAGCAGTGCTCCTGTAAGAAAGCCCTTGTTCTAGTTTTAAACATGTTGTAGTTATCTATGCTTTTGATGTCATTAGGAAGGGAATTATAAACTATTGTACAGGAATGCAGTACTCCATTCTTAAACATTGTAGTTCTGATTGAGGTTACGTGTATATCCTTAATATGCCTCGTGTAATGCATATGAACACTTCCGTTGTTTTGAAAGTTAAATCTACTTCTTTTTACAAATAAAGCTGTCTCCAAAATATAAACACATGCCAAAGGAAGTATGCAAAGCTTTCTGAACAGTGGCTTACATGAACATAGCATTCTTTCGTTGCCTATAATTCGAATGGCTTGTTTTTGTTTAATAAATATATCTTTGGCTTCTGGTGAATTTCCCCAAAATATTATTCCATATTTAATTATAGAATGTATATGTGCATAATAGGACATTAAAAGTACACGAAGGCTGACATTCTGACTTAATATTCTTAGGGTATATATATTCCTGCTTAATTTGGTTAGTAGATGATTTGTATGAGTTTTCCATTTTAAGTTATTTTGTATCCACAAGCCTAAAAAGTTTGTTTCACTTTTGTATGATCCTGGAGAAAACCTGCCCCAGCGCCATCTTGTCCACCACAAATCTCACTTTGCAGTCATCTGCTATCAAACCCCACCAACACCTCCTCCACCACTACCACTACCTTGGCAAGAGCCAAGCGGTGTAACCACTCAGCCACAGCATGGCATAATCATTGTCACAAAGTCAGCCCATTCTGCACTACATCTACTCCAATCCCACAGGCGAAGTAAACATGCTTATCTTGTGTGTGTCATAACTATTTAATGGTACTAACCAAACTGTAAAAATACTACACTTAACAAGCAAAATTTGTATCTATCTATAAAGGATTCAAGCACGTACAATGATAAAATGTAAATTTACTCCATGGATTACAGAGGGCTTTCCAAGAAGAAAAGGTAGGCTCCCAAATTCAAGAACAGTCCAAAATGTATAAGATGAGATTCAAATACACTCAGTTCAATTTATTCTAGGCCAGATTTAAATCTTCCTCCTTACCTGAGGTGCCACCATTCTTCCTTGGAAAATCGGAGTAGGCATTGTAACCTTTGGCAGTTGCCATAGAGCCCTTCAGTGCACTTTCTGAAAAAGTAATGAGAACATATAAATAGGAGTTAAAGAAACGTTATATTAATTTCTGCTATATTCATATCATATAAAATCTGTTGATTTTTTTATGATGTGCCAAATTATCCTTCCTCTGTCCCATTGCCTTAAATTTAATAAATATAAATCTATGGTTACTTTGTAAGTCATGAGAAACTTCAAATAATATCATAATTCAATTGATATAAATACCTATCATACATAAAAATACTCTACATGTTAAATGCATGCCACAATTCAGATATTGAAAAATAAATACCTGGCAAAGGCACCATTTTTTTTTTTTTTTTTGGTAATTTACGTCCTCCAACGTTAAGTCATATCGGATGATGAATGGAATGGGTGAAATGATGCTCCAATGAGCCCGGGGTCCATAGAGCTTAGAGTTACCCAACATTCATCTTTCAGGATAAGGGAAAACCCCAGAAAAACCTTATCCAGGTAACTCTCCCTGACCAAGATTCGAACTCGGGACCTCTTGAGCGTGAGGCAGACATGCTACCACCAAGCTACTGAGGCGGGCTTTCAAAGGCACCAGGCATATTATTTTTTACTGTCATGAACTAGCACAGAATTGATGCATACTTGTGAATTTTGGTTCTAGTTCCATATGGTTAACAGTTACTAAAGCTTGAGGAAGACCTATGTTAGTGATTTCAGGGTGGGTGCATATTAATACTGAGTTAATATTGAGTAATTGGGAAACATTTGATTTTAGCTACATTTGGCTATGCTTTCCCATTACTTTGCAGTTAAACATCCCTTTGCAACACTTTGTGACTTACGGTCCTCAGTATATTTTGCTTGTAGTTGTGCAACATCTGCATTACAGCTAGTGAAAGGCCTGTTAGTCGTACAGAACTTTAACCTGAAATTATTCTTTATATGAAGTTAACATATATATCTTTTATGTGCATATTATCCTCCCCCACCTCTTGCTCAAACATGTGGATAGCAAATATAGGAATGTGGTGGGAGATGACGTCATAACAGTTTCTAGCTAGGGGAGATGTTGAGTGCAATGATTGCAGGGTAGTTGTATTGTGCTCCTGGGACCACGATGGTTTACTCTACAGTTAAGTTTATCACACCTGAAATTTGTCATATTTGTTTAATGGTTATATTTTTCTTGAAAATGCTATAAAACATAAAATTACAAATGTACGTATACATGCTAAAAACTGCTAAAATTCACCATTCTAACAATGACATTTTCTTTTTCTATTAAGTTAAGCTTGAAAAAACACAAAATATATCTAAAACAATAATGAGAAGATAAATCCACCATATATAAATTTGTATTATGGTCAATCATTACATAATGGACAGCAGGCATGGCTCTGCCTGAATTAATTAGGTTACTCGGAAAATTGGCTAACCTAAATTCACAAAATCAACATCACAAAAACGGATTTTATACTGGGATAGTGGTTTTGAATTTCGATAGGGCTTCCGTATGTATATGAATCCAAAAGTTCCTTAAAATTACCTTTATTTAAATAGTGCTCACTTTCATTATGTCCACGAAATGTCATTTCCTATCTACTTCTCTAATGGGATTTTGCATGAAAAGCCTGTTAAGCTTAACGTTCTCATTGTATTTTTCAATATATATATATATATATATATATATATATATATATATATATATATATATATACGTGAAGCCCTACCTGCCGGGCCCACTACACAGAAATATTGGAGAGCAAGAGGGCTAATGGCTTCATTGCCAAAGCCTAGCATTTGAAAACAACTTACATAGACGTGAGCTTTCCCGAAGAGTGTCTGCAATTCTGTTAGTGTTTTTTCTTAGACTCTTCTATCTGATACAATTATGTTCCTCATACCAACGAGTCTTAAATTTTCTTGTGTGCCGCAAAGTTTTTCTGGACATAGCACTGGTATTGGTCTACCAACATTTACTACTACGAGAGTTTGTCATCATTTTTACATACAGAAAAGAATGTTTGGAGACACACCAAGTTGTGTGTTGGATTCATTGTAAATCCTTTAAATATGAAAAATTAAACACTTTATATATCAGACTATAATCACTGATCACATAAAAATTACTTTTTTACACAGGATGCAAACTGATAAACAGTAGCACATGACATACGGGGCTCGCTTCAAGCGAATTACCACTTCTACTTACAAATTTCTTTTCAAATAAACGAAAAAGTAGGAAGAAGGTCCTGTATTGTGTTGGAAACACAAATTGGTACGGAATATACTGCTTGTATAAAAAGCCGGCCCTCGTAGCCATTTTTGCTAGAGCAGAGGGAGACGGCATCGGGCAGTGTGACGTCAGGTGACAGCTGTGTACTGCAAGTTGCCCAAATTAACGACGCTATGAGTAGTGCAGGCTTCAGTGATATTGCCCTCTCTGAAGAATATGTGCAAATCCTAAGAAAGTCTTCGTCACCAGTTTCAGTCCAGATTGCAAGATGTAGAAACACTTTCAGCTCTTTGCAACAGTCTATTCAGTGGGTGTTAACAATGTTCCTACCGGTACCAAATGGATCTGTAGACGATTTATTGAAGGACAGTTGTATAAAGACTTGTCTGACTTTACAAGAGTGTCTCACAAACCAGACTTCCAAGGTTCTATGCTCTTGATACACAGATACTTCGTAATGTTCGATTCGTCATGCGCGAGCGAACAGTTCCTTTCTGAAGTTAAATCCAAAACTCGGATCACAGTCAAACACGAGCGCTTTGATTACAAATTACACGAACGTTACATCATGACATTGACAAGCTGGTCTAAGAAACGAAACAGAAAAATGTAAATATCCAGTAAGGTTCTGTAGAGTCTCTTATGAATTGCAGAGTGAATAGTATTACATATGTCCTATTATACTTGCGTTATAACATGACTGTTCTTCACATAAACACAATTGTTACATGTTTTGGTGTAGCACAGAACCAAAATACAATTCTTTATAATCTGCGAATCTGTAATTTGAAGTCAGCAGTCACACTATTATTAGAGGACGTTATTTGTGTTATCAATATTAGATCTAAATACAACATCCAATTCCTTTGCGGTAGCAGGACAGTGCTCCGTGACGTCACACGTTCAGCTGACCTTCAGTGGGAGCCTGTAGAGCGGCGTGAGCGTCACAACAGCGATACATGTCCTCCCCTGCGCTCATATGTTCTGTGCCTGCGCTAGAGCGTATGCCCAGGGGCGGTTGCTGTATAGGAGCACAAGAGCACATGAACCTCCAATATTTGTCTTGTAAAAGCCCTTTTCCTCTTTTCATTCGTTATTTGTATTTACCGCGCGCATTCCATTCGAATGTGTGGTAATTAGACGGCGATAACATGAGTATCTGCTAACGTTGCACCTAGCACATCATGTAACGTTTAAAGCTCTGCGCATGCTACAAATGCTACAGACAGGCACTGGTTGCATACGCCCAGATCATAGCACAATTACGATGTGAACGTTACTTCACATTAACAACGCCAGAGTTCTTGGTTATCTCTGGGAAGAGATCGATATAGTTTAACTCTTTACTATCTCCAAATACAAATAATGTTTACAGCTCCTGACGCTATCAGCTACTGTTGCTTTGAATACGGTGATCAGCAAGTAAGACAGCTGCGAATCTCCTAGTACATCAAG
Source organism: Mantis religiosa (assembly GCA_030765055.1). Lineage (NCBI taxonomy): Eukaryota > Metazoa > Arthropoda > Insecta > Mantodea > Mantidae > Mantis > Mantis religiosa. The sequence continues at coordinate 34,408,925 of CM060948.1, forward strand.
AACAATTAGCGCAAAACAATTATTGTTTGTTGTGTGCAGCGACCAACCACGAGGTTTTGGAATCTTTGTGACTGTTGAACTTCTCTCAAGAGGCAGCTATGAACTCGGTGGATTCCATTTTAAGAAGTAAAACAGATAAACTGACTTACGAAGTAAGTAAGTAAGTATGCAATCGTGCCTTATTTGCAACAAATAATGTAATTCACAAAATAAACACTAGACAAAAGAATAATATCCATTATCCCAGTGCTAAACTTTCTTGCTTCCAGAAAGGTGTGTATTATGAAACTATCAAAATATTTGGCGCACTTCCTAATGTTCTTAAAGAAAAAGTTGATAATTTCGGTGCTTTTAAAAAAGCTGTTAGAGAGTACCTTTGCTCAAAATCTTTTTATTCTGTACAAGATTATCTGAATGACAAATTATCCTGATAATGCTTCTGTAGCTCTATAAGTAGTATTTAACTATTCCAATGACAAATCATTACTTATAAATATTTGATGCAAGCTGAAAGTTTATTTTTAATCTATATGTATTTAATAAATAACAAGAATGGTATCCATTGCAAAAAGGTTGAGACGTACTGGCATAAGCCAAGTGAAAGCTGGTTTAAAAAGTGTTTCATTTTGTATCAAATATAATTATCCCTGCTTTGTTTTCCATATTGTTGTTCATATTGCCTGTGTACTATAACATGTGTCTTATGTTAACTTTTGTACATATATATGCTATTAAACTTTATACCTCTAGACATGTTCAATGTTCACAGCCTTTTCTGGCTACAAGTGAACCTACTGAACGCAAATCAATCTAATCTAATCTAATCAACTAGGACGTCCGTAGCCCAGCTGAACGTGTTACAAAAATCAGAAGCGGGACTACAGGCTCAAATTTAACAACAATGTATACACAACCTGTAAATGGCTATGCGGTTGCAGCGCTTTTTGCTTTCCGTGCCTAATGTTTAGGTCTGAAGAGAGTAACTTGACAAAAGTAGGAGGTGCTGACTTAGTATATCTTAGTGAAAAGATAAAGAAGCACGGGACTTCACACGTATTCAGTTCGCCATGTTTGGACGTGTGAATATTAGTGCTCCGCTGGACAGCGCTTGCAGACTGTCAGTAAAGCGACACAATGAGCAAATTGATATGAATAGATGCATTCTTAAAATTTATAGGGCATTTGAGTTAGCACGCACTAGAGGTAGTGGTGGTAGCAGTAGCAGATAGTGCTAGTGTGCATTTTAAGTATAGGTCTTGTGAACACCCACAATTTTACTCCACGAGCCGCTACTGCGTATGCCCCTAGCATTTCGTCGCGTAGAGGGTCACGGGTTCGAGTCCCGCTTTGGGCACGGGAATTTATGTGTATAGTGAATATAGGTGATATTAGGGAAATCAGATAAGAAAATAAACGGAAATAATGAAAAAAATGGTTAAATAACAAAAAAGAAAAGGAAAATATATCTATATATACACAAATATATATTTTGCTATAAATAAAATAAAAAAGAAAAATAAAAGATCGAATCCGTAGCCATGGTAACCAACAATACATCCTGACCCTCCAACCCCTCCTCACTCTCCGCAAGTGTTACGGTCACCTTGGCCTTTTTAATAACGAATTACTAGTCGGGAAGTAAGCTAGCTGCATTATTGACACGCGAGCGCCAAGAGACCGGTTCCATTACAAATATAACTTGGACAACTTTTATAAAGGAAAATTAAATGCTACAACATAAAATATAACCATGTAAGTTATTCAAAAATAAGTAGGTGACTCATCGATTCAAACGCACCAAGGAAGAAGCGCCCCTGCTGGACAGAATTACATTTTTAAATAATTGGTTACACCAAGTAATCAGGTAAGCAACTTTTTATGATAAACCTAGTTCCAATAACCCTAAAATCCTGTAAGAAACCCACCTTGACGTCCAAACACACGAATACGTTACTACGTTTCAAATGTTAATACAATGTAAATTACTTACCCGCTACTTTAGTTTCCTGGAAGCAAATAATATCTGCTCCAAGAAGGTCCAGGCATTCTTTTTCCTCTAAATGATCTTTAGAAATTGATTTCAATCCCTCAACTTTCCATGTAACAATATGAATAAATTGTTTGGAATCGTCCATATTGCGACCTTACGATGACTAGTCAATCTGCAGTCTGGGGCTTCACATTGGGTGATTTTCAAATTATTCACTGGTGCAGACAAGATGCCAACATTTCGTCAGAAAATATCGTTAGCAAGTCTTTAGTGGTCCTTCTGACCGTAATGAAACAGCTCCAGATTATTTATTTAATAATAACAAGTGAGGTTAATAATTTCATCTGATAATATAGCTAAGCGACATAAAGCTCACATCCTATATATCAGACAATTTGTATCCAAAGTAGAATTTGCAGTTTAGTGTGAATGCTTTCAACAGTTGGTGTACATGCTTCATACACTCGAACCCATCGCTTACCATTTTTAATGTCCCTCTAAATAATTAATTTTTATGTAAAACAGTGTTGAGTGCTATTATTTTAGTAAAGATTTCGTTTGAAAAAAAAATGCTAGATAGCCTTTAATTTGCTTTTGAGATGTAAACATAATTTCTCAAGAGGTCCATAGTTACCAAGGCCGACTGTAGAGCAACTGCTATGTGACCATCACATCAGTCCTGTATATAGTACGCTAGGTCCATAAAGCTTGTTACGAGATGAAATTAGGCGCCGGGCTTCAAAATTATACGCAAGTTTACCATCACACAGAAGCGCCCTTGTCAGATGAATTATGACCCCACTAGACGCCGATCTAGACTGCATCGGGTCCCCCGTATGGCATGCGGGCACCCTAGATAACCCAGGAGCTAACCCTATCAGCAACTAAAGCTGAGCTCCTCATAATTCTTCCAAGCTGTTTGGCATCTAAATTTCTCCCCAACTAAAATTAAACAAAAACAAAAATCGGGTGCTAGTACTGCATCCTCCCGATCAACCCGAAGGTACTTCGGTAACCTTTAAATTAACTCCCAATCAAAAACCTACATCACCTTCATCCGACAAACTCAATTCTAATCCTACCTGCGGTAAAACCCTTAACGGGTGGGCACGCAGCAAAAACCTTCTGGCTGTATACAGCCAGCCAGCACGAGCGAGCGAGCGAGCGAGCGAGCTTGTTACGAGATTCAAGCTGAAGTTCATACTGAGAATACTAGTACCCAATGATATTGTTATAAATAATAAAATATTAAAATCAAATATTAGTCACGCTTTTCCAGCAGTTACAGTTGATGTGAGTTTATTTCACGTCACTTTACCTATTCTGTTCACTAGTCTTATGTTTAATGACATAATTCACATAATTTGCCTAATGACAATTTACGCAAAACGACACTCCATAAACTATAATTTGTTTCAGGGACTGATAGTTATTGTGGCAGACATACTATTTGAGAGAAAAATTGGAATGGGAGCTGCTGGTATTGGACACAGTGTGCGGAATACATTTTAAAAACGGAGGCTTTACACCATATTTTACAAATAGTACAGAACAAGATGAAATGATTACAATTTTCACTTTCAAGTATCTGAAGATATTTTAAAAATAAAAGAATATTGTTTGAATATCATCTCGTAGCAAACTGTGCTATCAATTATGGAAATATAGACATATTTACTTTAATTACGTATTTCGAATATTGATCATAATGAAAGGATAAACTTCATAATTAAGAGTAACTGTCGTAATTACACTTTATTCTTACTTTAACATAAAAGAAAGTATATGAAAATTGATTACATTTTCTAAAACATTTCAAAACCCACAGTCTTAAAATTTCTCCCCAGCTTCTATCGGGCTTATTTAGAAAAGTACCATTTCGTGTAATATTTTATAAAAGCATGGTTTGGTTTAAGTTGCCTGAGGGCTAAAAAGAGGAAAAGAATGTTGAAAAAACAATTACATACACTTTCACCCCCTCCACTATTTCAAGAATGTAGAATTGTCGTCCCATTTTCAGTCCGTTAATTCTAAATTAATGACGAATTTGTCCATAAAACTACCTGTCTCTCATCCTATGAGAGTTCTTTTCCAGTTTTCGGAATTAGTTTTGTACACCTCAGCTCTAAAAGTTCTTCCGCACTGCTAATTTTAAAGGTTATGTTTCGTTGCATAACTTTTAGTTGCCCCTAACTCATCACCTTGGTATAGAGGCATACGCATAGTAGTGTGTCGATGGGAGCTTTATTTATTTACTTCTACTGAATGAAACAAGCGTTATGCATTACAATAATCCATTTAAAAATTACTCACTTCCTAAAGTATCATAGCATTTCTTAACACTCGCTGAGATTTATGTACATTCTGTGTGCGCCATTTATCAAACTGTATATTTGCTTATTAATAGACAAAGATTTATAATTAATATCAGGGTATGTAACTTTAACTTTCAAAACAATGGAAGTGTTTATATGCATTACACGAGGCATATTAAGGATATACACGTAACCTCAATCAGAACTAAAATGTTTAAGAATGGAGTACTGCATTCCTGTACTATAGTTTATAATTCCCTTCATAATGACATCAAAAGCATAGACTACAACGTGTTTAAAACTAGAATAAGGGCTTTCTTGCAGGAGCACTGCTTTTACACAGTAAAGGAATACCTGCAATCCAAACGGAACTAACTCACTCCATGTTTAAATTGTCACCTGAATGTTCTGTATTCCAGTCGGAGCTCTTAGCAATTAAAGAAGCTATAAAATGGTGTACTGTTAATGGGAACAGTGCCCGTATTCTTAGTGATTCACAATCAGCTCTACTCTCTATTAATGATAAATACAACTTAAATTCATTAGCACATGAAATCAGAACCTTGCTTCAAAACCATCCAGGACATATTTGCATGGGATGGGTTAAAGGACACAGTGGAATTTTAGGTAACGAGAGAGCTGATTGCTTGGCTAAGAAGGCTGCAGAATCCAATCTTCCTGTGACATACTCTTTATGTCCTATTTCTACTGTAAGGAGAATAATACAGCAACATATTCTTGAAGAATGGAACCAACAATGGCTAACAACTCCAAATGGAAGTTTAACAAAAACATTATTTTTCCCTAGTGTATATTGCAGAGGAAAATGTGAAACTCTTGTACCAAATTTTGTTTTGACACAATTTTTAAGTGGACATGGTAAATTTGGTGAATATTTATCACATTTTTACTTAACATCTAACCCCAAGTGCATGTGTGGTGAAGAATTTCAAACTGTGGTTCATCTCCTTTTCTGTTGTCCCATTTTCTGGAGAGAAAGACAAGAATTAATATTCAAGCTAGACTCTCTAGGAACTGAATTTTCTGCTCCGCTCACATCTTTGCTAATGAAGCCACAACAGTTTAAGTACTTCATGATGTTTATAAACTCAGTGTTTAAACATCTGAAATAGTTTAAATTAATATGCATCAGATTATAACATATTTTCTTCCTTCTAGTATTTAAAATATTTTTGTTAAAATTGTGTATTTTTATGTATCAACTATAACCCTAATATACCACTGTGTAAAATAGGGTTCATAAATCTGGATAAATAAAAAAAAAATACCTGCAATTTAACAAATCCAGATAATCATAAAACATGAATTTACTTAGCTTGTTCATTTCTCTCATTTACAATTATATCCAGTTTGTGTAACATTATAATTGAATGTAGGTTAGGTATATTTGATGTTTAACTTTGTAATATTAAGTGTAAATTTACTGACGTATCCTGTATCAAGGTACTATGCACATATTTGATTTTAAAGGATGAATAAATTTGAATTGAATTAAATTGTATTTACACTAGAACCTAGCGGTAATGTGTGGCAGGTCCCGGGTTTGATTCCCGTCAATCGCATACTTTGGTTTTACCCAATCAGTAGTCAAATACCGCCTTTTCCTTTCCATAATTTCCCTTTCATTCTGTTTGCTTATCATCTTTCAGCTGTACTTCCATGTCTCATGGCACATGGTACTGTCGGACGATGGTGTGGATGCTTGCTTAAAGGAAATAGTGCTATTCTTCTATACTAGTGAGGTGTTTGGACAATGGTTCTGTCTAGGCGAGCTGGCAGTGGGACAGGTCTTGGAGCCTGGAACTGAAAGGAACTTCTGCGATTCTCTGTCGATCTGCCTATAACCTAGAGCCTTCCTTCACTTCATCCCATAATCACAGAGGGCTTTGCCACAATAGATCACAGTGCTTGAGGTGGCATAACCTTCATCTATACTATAATACCTGTACTACACTGGGGAGGCAATATCTACTTTAGCCATCCCTTAGTTCTGATCTTTGTTTTACTTATTGTTCAAGCTGTGTTACCACAACGGTGCCACCCTAGAGTAGAGGTACCAGCAAGGCACAAAGTTGGACAGAAATAAGAATGTGTTACCGACCATTGAAAAAAAGATCTCAATGTCTTTTTTATGTAGCCAAGAAGTAAGGATATGTCTGCCTCAGTGTGCTGGCTATTCAGTTTTGAAAACAAATACTGCTCACTGTTTAACATGGCAACTGACGTCAGGTCGGAATGCTGCATTATAAGAGTTAAGCAATCATAATAGACAGATGCATGCATTCTATTTTGTATATTAGTGGACCATTTGCTGTGACATTACAAAGTTCAAAATTGTTATACACCACAGGCACCCTCTTTATTGTCAAGCACATTAAATTCACTATTAAAATTAAATTAAATTTTCGACTAACCATTATACTGTCAATTTCAGTAGTTGGTAAAATTATGTATTAATTTAGTTGCCGTTCACTTATATCAAATTGCACACCTAAAATATAAGTAACAGAAGGCAACTAATAAATTTAAGGAAAATTTATTTACTGTAAGCTTGTGTTCACACTATTTTTGAACTGAAAAGTTCCTCAATATAGCCTTCAGTGGATGTAAGATATGACTATGGCTGGCTTTAGCCCCATTAACCATAGATATTAAGTTTGTGTTACGTTATTGTGACAGATAGTTATTGCTCTATAACTGATGCATTTTGTATTCACTCACAAAATAAGCTCATTTACAGTTTAAATTAATTGATGAAAATTAATCATTTCATCACACTAGCTGTATATAGGCTAAGGTTTTGGATAGAGAATCAACATGAAAAATTCAATGCCATGGCTGGGATTTGAACCACCGATCTTCTGGTTTCCGTCCAGTTGCTTTTACCCATTGAGCTACCATGGCAACGTGCTGTCCTGACAAAACTCTCCAATTGACTCATATATATTTTCCCGGTAAACCACTAAGGGCTCTCATTTTCGAGATATACCGTTTGTGGTGACTTTTTATTGTAAGTACTTACATCCCAGGCTTCATCATTAAACTCTTATTATTTAAGTTGATGGAAATTAATCATTTCTTCACACTAGCCGTATACAGGCTAAGGTTTTGGATAGATAGTCAACCTGAAAAATTAATGCCATGGCCAAGATTTGACCTCTTGGTTTCCCTCCAGTTGTAGTTCAAATCTCGGGCATGGCATTGAATTTTTCATGTTGACTCTATCATTTACAGTTACTGCATTTTTTAAATTCTTGGTACTGTTACTTCTTGGTAATAGTAGTTATTAGTAACAAGAACAATAATGATGATAAAAATAATAAATTTATTTGAAATAGTAGATGAGATCAGGGTTGGGGGTCGGCCCAACATCTGGGATGAATGAATGATAGAGCAATTGGTGGAATGATGGTGGGGGAAACCGGAGGACCCAGAGGAAACCCACCCCAGTGCCATGTTGTCCACCACAAATCCCACTTTGCGGTCGCCTGGGATCAAACCCGGGCTGCCTAGGTGAAATCCCAGCAGTCTAACCACTCAGCCATAGTGTGGCCAAAACAATAATAATAATAATAATAATAATAATAATAATAATAATAATAATAATAATAATAATAATAATAATAATAATAATAATAATAATAATAATAATAATAATAATAATAATAATAATAATAATAATAATAATAATAAATTTATTTGAAATAATAGGTTTGAAACAGTATTTGTGACAGTGTTTAAGTAGTGTTAAATTAAATATATATTTTAATTGACATAAATTACATATGAGTATATGCATGGAATACACAGAACTATGACATTTGTATGTTTGTAACTGTCTCTGGCAAGTACATTATTATTTCCTTTTTATATATAGAGGCAATTATTGAACAAAGACAAGGATCTCTTGAACGCACATAAGTCCAGCTATCAATTACTTCGGTTACGTGTCGAGATTGTATTCATCTGTGGTGTCAGATGAATACAATCTTTTTTCTTTTTTGTTCATATTATTGCTATTTTATAAGAGAATATTATTAAAATAGAACAAGACAACTAAGAACTATAAAAAGTTTTTCTAGTGTGCTTGAATTCAAGCTGTTTTAAGAATATTCAGGTAAATTAATATGACTGGAGCTAAGCAGAGTTTAAAATGTTCCTTTAAACCAAGATTCTGCATTTGAAGTAAATTTTGTTGAGAACTAGCAGATTCTGTATATCTATACTCTCATTTTTTTTTTGTTTGTTTGTTTTGTTAAATGTGGATACCCTTCTTTGTCCTGCTGTCTCTTTCTCTCTTCATTTTCTCACAATCTCATCCTACTTTCTCTTTCCCAACATCTCCACTGTCTGTCGCACCTATTCTCTTTTCTTGCACTGTATAATTTTAATCAACTTCACTGCCCCTCTATCTTCTCTGTGTAATATTTATTGGGTTCAAACTCAAATTGTAGGTAAGGAGTAGCTTCCAACAGTACCCAAACCTGTGACGCTTTTGTCCCTGTAATGCATCAGTACCATAGTAATTTGGGTGTATGGATCACCAAGAGGAGAAAAAGACATTTTATATAGAAATACAGAATTATAATTTTGATTTATTTCAGAAAAATGATATTAAAATAGTAATGGTGGATTTAAATATTGACATATTAAAAGTTATAATGCAAAGAATGCAATACTGGAAATAATGGATAGACAGTACTTCAAGACAGACACTGAAAAGCTCACAAGGGTGATAAAAATATCTCAAACTTGCACTGAAAATAGTTTTATTGAGTAGCCACAGAATAGATGGAATACAAAAACAATAAAGACAATAGGTGACCATTATGTAAAATAATAGCTGCATGTGTAAAAGAAGGGAATCTACAAAATGTTTTGAAATACAAATGGCAAATAAACTATGAAAATTTAAGTAAACTTAAAAAGTACCTTAAATAAATGATGTGGACAGGGTACACCATAAAACCTATATAAATGAAAAATGTGAAGTTTTTAATGCAATAACAAAACAGCTGATGGATATAGTAAGGCCGGTTAAAAAAATTAAATGTGGGAAGGGCAACAAAACCAAAAGATGGATTACTAAGGGTAATTAAAATATCTTCCAAAATAGGATAGGATTTTTGAAGTCAAATTAAATCAATAAATATGGATAAAAAGGCACTAAATATACTGATAAGTATAAATTTTTCCAACAGAGAGTCACAGAATAAACCAACAAATCTTTTTAGCCCTACTGCTTACCTATAGAAGAAGTATTAGATTCCACTCAAAAATTTGTTACATAAATATTAAAAGCAGAAGCATTATTAACAGTGAAGTATTCTTCATTTTTGAGTTTGAATTTATGAGTCACTATGTTTACACTCAAACTTCACTTACTTGTTGTATAATTGAAACGTTTTCAAGATCATTCGATCTCATCCTCAGCTGTTTGGTGACTAAATGAACATTCCTCTTCTTCCACTACTACGGAGCTCCAATCACTCTGCCATCTGGTGTTAGGGGCACTAAGTTTTAATACTTCATTTAATGCCGGGATTTCAAAATTTATAACTTTATCACGGTTTTTGGTTATGAATATTTTTTCCCAAATATCCAATTCTATGGGTGTACTTAAAGATTTTAACAGTTTAATGTTGTGGCCAATGTTGTGGTTTTCTGTCCAAAAATGGTGTGACACTGCAGATTTTTCTGTTTGTTTCAACTTAATGTTCCTCTGGTGTTCTTTTTGCCTGGTTAACAAGTTTCTCTTAGTTTTTCCTATGTAGCTTTTTTCACAGATTTCACAATTTATCTGATAAATTTCTGATTTCAAATTGTTGGGGATTGAATTTTTTAGTGGTTTATTTAGCAGGTTCCTCAGACTGAATTTGTTTTGCGGTGCTAGTTTTAAGTTTAGTCTTTTGAAGATTCGTTCAAATTTTCTAAAAGCCCATGGGTGGTAGGTGAATTTTCTATATTGCTAATTTGTGTTTATAAGTGGTGTGAGAGTGGTATTTTTTGATATTATCTTCAGTTTTACCTTTCTATTCATCATGTTCCTTATGATGGCTGGGTTGAATCCATTTAATACCGCTATGTCTTTTATGTGTTGTTGTTCTGGATATAATAAAGCAGTTATCCCCAATATACAATAAAACTTACAACAAAACAATAAGAAATTTAAATAGGAAGCCAGTGGTATACCTAAAAGCCGACAAAGGTAATTCTCTAGTAATTATGGAGACAGAAGACTATATTCAGAGAGTAAACCTTATTTTAGACAGTCCAGAATATGAAATAATTCCAAAAAATCCATTAACCCCAAGTATCACTTCTGTCAATAAAGCTTTATCAATTACAAAAACATTAAGTACATCTGAAAAACACAACTTAAAATCTTCCAACCCCACACTACCAAGGTTGTACTGTCTGCCAAAAATCCACAAACAAGACAATAGCATGAGGCCCATCAATGGCATCAAATCACCTACGTACCACATTGCAAAGTGGTTAGTAAGAAAATTAAAATCATATGACAAATTTTAAAGTTTGGGAATAAAGAACTCCTTAGAATTGATAAATCACCTACAGAGGTACAACATCCCGGAAAATCACATACTAGTTTCTTTTGATGTTAAGGCACTTTTTACAAGCATTTCAGTAGAAAAAATACCTCCACTCCTCAAAGAATGGCTAACCCAGACTACAACGGACCCCAGAGAAACAGATGATATTATCAATCTTACAGATTTATGTATAAGGAATATTTACTTCATGTTTAACCAAAAAATTCTACAGACAATCAAAAGGATTAGCTATGGGAAGCCCACTTTCACCTATTTTAGCAGACCTATACATGAGCTATTTTGAAACACACATAGTAAAGGCCTTCCCAAAGATTTATAAATTTTGGCGGAGATATGTTGATGATGTTTTTGCTATCATTCCAGAAAAACTTAGAGAAGATTCTCTAAAATTACTAAACCTGCAAGAAAATCATATCCAGTTTACAATGGAAGTAGAAAGAGACAACACCCTACCCTTTTTGGACCTCAAGATAACTAGAAATCGTCATGGTGCAGATTTTGGAATATACAGGAAGCCCACACACATAGATAATTACATAAAGAAAAATGAATACAATCCAGTTTCACATCAACTAGCTGCCTTTAGAAGTCTAATTCACGGGCTATACAACATCCCACTGAGTAAGGAGGAATTTTTGAAACAACAACACATAAAAGACATAGCGGTATTAAATGGATTCAACCCAGCCATCATAAGGAACATGATGAATAGAAAGGTAAAACTGAAGATAATATCAAAAAATACCACTCTCACACCACTTATAAACACAAATTAGCAATATAGAAAATTCACCTACCACCCATGGGCTTTTAGAAAATTTGAACGAATCTTCAAAAGACTAAACTTAAAACTAGCACCGCAAAACAAATTCAGTCTGAGGAACCTGCTAAATAAACCACTAAAAAATTCAATCCCCAACAATTTGAAATCAGAAATTTATCAGATAAATTGTGAAACCTGTGAAAAAAGCTACATAGGAAAAACTAAGAGAAACTTGTTAACCAGGCAAAAAGAACACCAGAGGAACATTAAGTTGAAACAAACAGAAAAATCTGCAGTGTCACACCATTTTTGGACAGAAAACCACAACATTGGCCACAACATTAAACTGTTAAAATCTTTAAGTACACCCATAGAATTGGATATTTGGGAAAAAATATTCATAACCAAAAACCGTGATAAAGTTATAAATTTTGAAATCCCGGCATTAAATGAAGTATTAAAACTTAGTGCCCCTAACACCAGATGGCAGAGTGATCGGAGCTCCGTAGTAGTGGAAGAAGAGGAATGTTCATTTAGTCACCAAACAGCTGAGGATGAGATCGAATGATCTTGAAAACGTTTCAATTATACAACAAGTAAGTGAAGTTTGAGTGTAAACATAGTGACTCATAAATTCAAACTCAAAAATTTGTTACATACTTGAAGAGAAATTTAGTTTTGTTGGTTAGTTTTGTTATAGTTAGATAAGTATTAGATTTCACTCAAAAATTTGTTGCATATTTGAACAGAAATATAGTTTTGTTAGTTCTGGCTGATGGTGTGGAAGAATTTCCATGAAATCGCGATCCCGAACAATTTATAAGAAGTGTCCTATTTCTTATAAGTGAAGTTTTAAGTTACAAATTGTTATATTTGTATATACTTCTTTGTTTCACTGTTAATAGCTACATATTTTACATAGAAAAATTAAATTGCTTACGTAGGAGCAGCCCTGCTGATCCTGAGGGTCTCAGAATTAAACAAGGCATAGACCAATGGTTTTCAAGTATATTTCAAAGCAGCAACTCCATGTGAGCAGACTTGCTGGCATGTAAAAGAGCTCTTGTAGGACAAAATGGTGCCATACCGGCATCTCTGATAAGTTCGTCACAAATGAAAACCTCAACAAAAATATTTATTTTCTTCAGCCCAAATCACTGTTTACAAGAAATATTATTTCTTATTTTTGATTTTCTTAAAAAAAATCTTAAGGATTTTGATCAAAATAACAAATGTTTAAGAAATTTGCATGACAAATAAGCTGTATAACTTGAATTTTCGGCTCTTCTTTCCAATGTGTGATGCAGCGATTTATTTCTAAGACCTTCTCACTTTTTATACAACTATGATGTTTAATATGTGTTCTTTACTTTTTAGTGCAATTTTCTACTGAAGGGCATTGTTTTAACATTACTGAGGTCATAACTTAATTGTTTATTGATTTACTTAATGCATATGTAGCTATTTTGAAGTATTCAGTGCAGCCAAATTATCCTTGTTTCTCCACTGAATGCAATGCTGCAACAGTTTTATTTGTTCCTATATTATACTATCTATCAAACTACAAAGTACCTCAACTGCACTACCTAGCTAACTAATTACACTAAGGGCGGCATTGCATTCAGAACACAAAATCCATGTCCTCAGCAGACCCTTGTCGACCAATATTCATAATTGGAGGCAGGCCTCCTCATTATTAAAATAAAAGGACAAGTCCATTTTACTGATTTTTCGAGCCAATTCCCAATTTTCAACAATGTACCTACTGAACGAATCTTAAATATTTGAAGAACGCACAAAACTAACAGCCTTCACTTCTAACAGTACAATAGGTACTTCTGCTGGACAGCAAGCCTACTGTTATAAAGCAATAAAATCTGAAAGGAAACATGTTCAGTATTTTCCAAAACTGACCTGCACTAATTGTATACACATGTCTTTCTCCACCAGTGTTGGATAGATGTCTGGAGCATTTTTGCAGAGGTTGGCTACAAGTGTTACAACATCTTTCTTATGTTGGCTGCAACGTGAGAACCTGCAGGTTGTCTGCTTGCACGTGCATATACCTGCACCTTGGGACTTAGAAAATATTCTCGTGTTACACAAAAGAAAGTTTCTCCGAATTTTCTGGAGAAAGCCTGTGAAGACCTCTTCATTCTGAATGACTTGTATAATTAGAAACCATTAGAGATGAATAAAACCTTGCTGCACAAAAAATTAGGTCCGTTTAAAGCACACAGTTTATGTAAAATAAAATATTTTGTAGTTTTAAACATTCCCAAAATACTTTTTGTCATTGGTTTGAATTTTCAAATATTTATGTATACTTTTTCAAGTGGTAAGCTATGCTGTTTATATTTTCCTATGTCTACCTAAGGAGCATGGAATTGCAAAGCTATTTCATTGCATTTGCTTTTAGAAAATCGGACTAATTGCTCAAGCCTACTGTTTCTTTTTTATAATTAAATGTGCAGTAAAAGTTTATCTTAATAAACAATGAGTACATTAAAGAATAAACTTTTCTAGAATTTGTATTAACAGTAAGTACAGAAAGTTAGAAGAATGCAACCCATTTTTCCCTCGCGATCATGGATGATAATCATAATAGTGTTAAAAAATACAGCTTTACAATGAAGGCTCTAAGGAAAATTAATATTAGAATCTGTGGATGTTTAAGTTAACATTGTTTACTGGAAAGCAGGAAGGAGGATTTAAGTCACTTTTCAGCCAACAAAATTTATTTCAAGTCACTGAGGTTTCCTTTTTTTCTTTGGGAACAGCATTTTAAAATGCTGAAGCAGTGAGAACAAACCTATGTGTTGTACTGTGGATTATAAGCTCAAAACAATGTAAGCATTAAAAGAATCCTCTCTTTTAGGGATTCATGAATGATATATGATGTGTATATATATATATATATATATATATATATAATGTTTGAGAAAATGGGGAAAAGGTAAACATGGATGCAAGGAAGTACATGGTCATCAAATGTGACATTCAGTTTAATTATGTATAAAATTTTATTCCTCATAACACTGCAAACAACTGTATATGAGCACTGCAAACAAGCCATTGTTTACATTGTTTTTCATTCTTGGCTTTTTTATATATAAACTATACACAAATTTTACTCTCTCTGTGGTTCCAAACTACTTCTATTTCTGAAATATTAGTACTACATCATTCTACTGTATTTCTTAAGGTTATCAAACATTTATGGTATGACATAAAAGCTACTATAAAGCTTAAAAACAAATATATATTACATTTCTGAATGCCAAAGAAGAAACCAGAACATGCTCTTGTGTCAAAGTGCTCTCCTGCATTTCTAACACAAATCCAATTAAAAAGTGTCCCTTCTTTTTTTTGCATCTTTGCCCTTAGGGTTAGGGTTCACTGTTACTTGTACGACTCGGTGGAAATTTTAATCCTTTAAACATGTTTGACCAAATCATCATTGTTGTTATTCTTATTATTACAAGTCCTAATGGATCATCATCTAAATCTAAGGCAGGAATCTGTTCTTCATGCTGAACTGATGGTGTAAAATATGAAGTACTAGGCAAGTTCACATCCATACATTTTCCTTTGACAGTTGCTGAAAAAATAGACTTAGTATTCTTTTCATTAAGACAGTCTTTATTATGAGAATGTGATGATGCAGTCTCACTGCCATGCAATGTACTGGAAGCACATACATTTTCATGCATCACTGGTTGTTTGGTTACAAATCCTTCAATTACCTTCTTGCATTTAGTCTCTGCTTTTGAAGGAGAGCTTTTCTTTTCAGCAAAAGGATCACTATTTTCATGCTCTTCCTTATACTGCCCCTTTGTAATATCAGTATCTGTATTTTTATAAAAATCAGATACTTTTTGTTTTCCTGAAAATATTTTGTAAAATACTGTAGAGTGGAATGGTATGCTTTGTGAATGCAGACCATTTAGGTTAAGTACAATTCTTACAGGGCACTGCTTACTACCATCTACTTCTCTGAGTATAGTACACTCTTTGATGCTTAGCTTCAAACCATCATCTATTAAAATGAAATTAAACTGTGAATTATAATGTAAAACTACTGATATAAGTTGTGTTGACCAACGTGTAAATACATTTTCTCCCTTGGGATGTATGTGACGATATGCATCTAACAAATGAAGATTGATCTCCTTTAAAGTTGGCTCTCTGATGCTTCCTTTCACAGGATCCCATACTAAGTGGTGTAAGAAACACTTATACAAATCTTCGTGAAGTTCCACCTGTGAATATGAAACAAAACAAATTAAGGTTTGTACAATTTTATGTACATATAATTACAATAAGAAAAACTTAAACTTCTTAGCTGTGTTACACAAATATAAATATTTGTTAATGAATCTCCACTTATCTTAAGAAGTTGATGTTAATACTTACTTCTTTCTTCTTTCTAAGATCGATTTCGAAGGCAAATTGCATTTGTCTTCAGTTTATTATAAATACATAATATAATATACAATATAATACAAAATAATGTGATTTGCCTTCAAAATCGATCTTAAAAAGAAGAAAGAAGTATTAACATCAACTTCTTAAGATAAATGGAGATTCATTAACAAATATTTATATTTGTGTAATATTTATGACTTCACTGTAACAAGCTTCATTTTCTATGTAATTCTTAGCTGTATCTTCCACCTGTGCCCTCACAGGACATCATGGGCACATTGCAATAATTTGTATAGTATTGCATGTGGACAGAATATTGTGACTTTGTGGGTTCGTGAAATTAAAAGTCCAATTGTACCACTCAAAAATGTTCTTTATTTCCACCAACTTACAGTTGAACACTTGCCAATTTCACAGAATTACGTAATGCACACAATTATGATTCACCAGTTCGTCCGTTACAGTTCCACTTGCACTCGCAATTACGTAAACTCCTCCGACGCACGTACGCAGTCCGTCCCCTCACTGGGCGCTCCTCACAGCTCGCCAAGAACTGACTCAATTCACTCACTGCAGCCCTTTTTATAGGAATATCGCCATTTTCTCGAAGCCTCTCGTTTCAGAGAATCACCGCGAAGGTTCCAGACGGCAGGGGAAGGGGGAAGAAGCGACCAGCGACAAGTGACACTTCCCTAATCATCCCCTCAGTTAGTGACTGAGATTAATGGGTGGGTGTGGCCCGGATGCCTCTGGTCCCTTCTCAGCTGTCGTTGGTCGGGCTTTCCGATAATTGGGTGACACTGCTCCCTCAAAGCTGGTCGTCCCGAACAGCACCATCATAGTGGGCTAGACGATCCAGGTGTACCACCAACATCTTTCCTCGGGGCACCTTCTGGATGCGGTAGACCACGTCATTTATCCTCTTCACCACCTGGTACGGCCCTTGCCATGGCTGCTGAAGCTTTGGGCAGCGTCCCTTGGTCCGCGTAAGACGGTACAACCAGACCAGGTCACCTTGCTGGAACCCTTGGCCATTGGCTTGCCTGTCATATCTGGTCTTCATGTGGTCGCTTGCCTTCTGGATGTTCTGGCGAGCCATCTCATGCATGTCGTGGAGGTGGTCCACCAGGTTCTCCACATACTCGGTCACCGGCTGCTTCGCCTCCGGAGGGCTTCCAAAAGCCAGGTCACAAGGGAGGCGTAACCCTCGGCCAAACATTAAGCTGGCTGGTGTCATTCCAGTTGTGTCGTGTGTAGACGAGCGGTAGGCCAGCAAGAACAGTGGCACCTTGACGTCCCAGTCTCGCTGATGGCTGGCCACAACCTTCCTCAGGTGTTCCTCTAAGGTCTTGATGTATCTTTCGACCATGCCATCCGACTGGGGATGTAGAGGCGTCGTATGGGTCTTGTTCACCCCAAGCCTTTGTAGTGCCTCCTTCATTAGGTTGGACTCAAAATTGGAACCCTGGTCACTGTGCAGCTCTAACGGCACCCCAAATCGACAGAACACTTGCTCCACGAGGCAGTCTGTGATTGTCTTTGCCTCTTGGTTTGGCCTCCGGCCACTTGGTGAAGTAGTCCACAACCACCATTAGGTACTTGTTGCCTCGGTCAGAAACTGGGAACGGTCCAGCAATGTCAACGGCAATCCGTTGGAATGGCGCTCCGACATTGTAGTGCTGCATGCGACCCCGGCTCCTAGTCTGGGGGCCACAACTCGCCGCGCACACGTGACACTGAAGGCACCATCTCTCAGCATCTGCTCGGAGTCTCAGCCAGTAGTAGCGCTGCCGTAGTTTGTCAATCGTTCGGTTCGCTCCCAGGTGTCCACCCGAAGTACCGGCGTGCACTTCCTCCAAGACTTCCGGGACCTTACTCCGGGGAAGTACCAACTGTTCTTTTTGCATCTTCCCATCGGGTGACTCCCATACCCGGAACAGCACGCCCTCTCTGGTCTTCAACGAGTCCCATTGGACCCAGTAAGACTTGTAGGTGGCGCTCCTCGGTGCGATGTCCTCCCAGGTTGGTCTCTGCCTCCACTTCCCTCAAGAGTGGCCCCAAGTCTGCGTCCGCCAGCTGCTCCCTCCTCAGGCCTGCACTATCCCAGCCGTCCGCAGGAACTGCCGTGACTACTTGGACTGCTGCGGCACGCTCCTTCTCTTCCACTCTTGTGCACTGGCCGCACTCTTCTGGACAGGGTCTTCGGGACATGGCATCAGCGTTACCGTGGCTCTTTCCTCTACGATGTTCCGAGGTGAAGTCGTACTCCTGCAGCCTCTGGACCCAACATGCTTTCTGGCCTTCCAGGTTCCTAAAGCTCAATAGCCAGGTTAGGGCAGAATGGTCAGTCCTCAGGTGGAATGGCTGACCGTACAGGTACTTGTGGAAGTGCTCTAAGGTCTTTCCTACCGCCAGAAACTCCCGTCGGGTGATGCAGTAGTTCTTCTCTGCCTTGGAATGCGTCTTGCTGTAGTAGGCTATCACCCGCTCATGACCGTCCTGGATCTGCGATAGGACACCTCCAATGCAATGGTCACTGGCGTCGGTGTCCACAATGAAGACGCCACCTGGTTGTGGAAATACCAAAATTGGAGCACTGCACAGGGTGTTCTTCAGGTGCTGGAAAGCGTCTTCGGCGTCCTCCGTCCACGCATAAGGCCGGTGTTCCTCTGTCAGGCGGGTGAGGGGTTTTGCGATGTTGGAGATCCCTTTATGAAGCGGCGGTAATAACTGCACAGCCCTAGGAAACTGCGCAACTCTTTCTTATCCTTTGGGCGAGGCCAATCTCTCACAGCCTGTGTCTTCTCCGGGTCTGTGGCAACCCCGGTTGCTGAGACTATGTGGCCCAAGTAGTTCACTTCCTTGCGGAAGAGCTGGCACTTCTTCGCGTTCCGCTCAAGTTGGTCGCCTGCAGTCTCTGTAGCATCTTACTCAGATTCTCAAGGTGATCATCAAAAGTCTTTCCGAAGATAATGATGTCATCCAGGTATAGCAGGCATGCGTCGTAAATCAGCCCTCTCATCACTGACTCCATGAGGTGTTGGAAGGTAATTGGTGCGTTGCAGAGACCAAAGGGCATAACTGTGAACTGCCAGAGCCCTTGGCCTGTCAAGAATGTGGTCTTCTCCTTGTCTCTTGGGTCTAGAGCTACCTGCCAGTAGCCCGACTTCAGGTCCAGGGTCGAGAACCACTGTACACCAGCTAGCGTGTCCAGGGTGTCGTCAATCCGGGATAAGGGAAAACAGTCCTTCCGGGTGACAGCGTTCAGCTTTCTGTAGTCTACGCGCAGAAGCGCAGCTCGCCGTTCTTCTTCGTCACCAAGACTACAGGGGAACACCAAGGGCTGTCCGACTCTTCAATCACCCCCCTGGATCTCATGTCCTCCAGCATGTCTCGTACCGCCCCTTGCTTCACCATCGGAACGCGTCTAGGTGGTTGCTGAATAGGCCGGGCGTACCTGGTGTCGATGCGGTGAAGCACTTTGTCCGTGCGGCCATAGTCACTATCACCTTGGCTGAAGACGCGCTGGTATCGTCTTAGCAGTTGTCGAACTTTCTCCAGCTGCTCTGCGGTCAGGTGGTCGGCCGCCCTCTCCAGTAAGCCTTCTAGCCGGGGCCCCAGGTGTTGCGTCGGCACCGGCTCCTGCGTCTTGTCGATTGCTGTTACGCTTACCACGGGCTCGCACGTTCCCAACTCCGTCCCGGCCTGAACGTCGCGATCGGTGTCCGTTGGATTTAGCAGTCTCACTGGCACCTCCTCTCGGCACGGCAGCAGTGCCCTGGCTACACAGTCCGTGCACAGGCGTCTTCTGGTCCAGCATCATGTTCCTGGTCCTCTGGCCTTCCAGTCGCGCCGTCACCACCACCTCACTCCTCGCGGGGACAACCACGTCTTCGTCCAAGACGACCCTGCAAATTCCAAGGCGCTCTTCTGGTTGACGGAGTATAACCTCTTCTCCGTTGAGCCACAGGACTTTCCTGCCGACGTCGACCGTCGCCTCGTGGCACCTGAGGGCATCCAGTCGCAGAATCACCTCCTCAGCCACCTTCGTGACGAATACCCACAGACGGTACTCCTTCCCAAGGGGGGCCCAAATGACCTTGTTGTCGACGGGCTCTTAAACACCACACACTCACTCACCCCTTCCCAAGGTCAACTTTAGCAGGGCTTCCTTCTCCACAGGCAAGGTGTCGCCCAATGCCGTCACAAGCTGGTATGGTCGGCTCGGCTTCCTCATCGGCAAACCCTTCGCCACGTCAGGTCTGATGATGGTCACGGCTGCCCCAGTGTCCACCAGCACGCGGCACGACTTCCCTCTCACCCAGCCGTCCACGATGAGGCTGTCATCCATCCGCCGGCTGACGGCACGCTGTGTCACTCGAGGAGATGGTGTGGATGGCGCCGATGTGCTCCTCGCCACGCCGGGCCCTACTCGTTCTTCCGGCTGCCCTTCCTGGTGTCGGCAATCTCTCTCTGGGTGTCCCGGCTGTCCATATCCCCAACACAGGCCACTAGGTCTTCGCCGGCGTCCCTCGGCTGGTCTTTTGTCTCCGGTGTAGCGGACACTCCTCGTCCTCAACGTCGGGATAGCTGTTACCTTGGCCGCCTCCATCCTTAATGCTGCTGTCAGCGCCTCGTGGATGGTTTTATAATCGCCGAGCATTAGGCGCTGACGAATCTCCGTATCTCGTACCCCGTCCACGAATGTGTAGGCAGCTTCCCGGGATACGAACTCTGGTGGGAGGTCGACTAGGGCCTTGCTAGCCAGTTGTTCAACTGCCAGGGCGAACTCCTGCAGCGTCTCCCCCGGCTGCTGTGACCTTGCCTTTAGCTGGCTGCGGTACGCTACGGCTAAGCGGTGGTTTCCGAAACGATTCTCCAGGGCCTCCCAGATGTCCTTGGGCGCCGCCGTTGTCTGTACCGCGTTTAGGACCTCCGCGGCCCGTCCCTTAAGGCTGGCTATTAACTGTGTGGCCTCCTCCTCTGGCGACCATTTGTTGTGCTTGGCCACTGCGTCGAATTGGCGGCGGAAGACCTCAAACGTTGACGCGCCGTGATATTTCGGAGGTTTGACGCGCGCCGATGTTGTGTCGCGTCCCGGCGCGTCGGCCTTCAAATCCTTCAATCTCCTGCCGACAACGTCCTCCACCATGGCGTTCAGGGAATTGACGCTGCTGTCCAGGTTGTTAACGCGATTTGCCAGATCTTCGACGCGCTCGTCCACTTGGCCGATCCGCTTGCCGAGCCCCGTGACGTCCTCCTTCACGCCGGCCAACTGTTCCTCAAATTTGGCGGCGAGGGCCTCGTTCGCAACTTTCATTTCTTCCATCTTCTCCGTGAGGTTATCGTTAGCCGTCTTCATTTCTTCCAGCTTTGCGGCCAGGTTGTTATTTGCCGTTTCCGTCTTCGCTGTTAATTCGTTCATCTTCTCCAAAATCTTTTCCAATGCCGCCTCCATGGTTGTAATTTTCGGCGATGTTGTCGTCCCGCTTCCTGACACCAGTTGTGACTTTGTGGGTTCGTGAAATTAAAAGTCCAATTGCACCACTCAAAAATGTTCTTTATTTCCACCGACTTACAGTTGAACACTTGCCAATTACACAGAATTACGTAATGCACACAATTACGATTCACCAGTTCGTCCGTTACAGCTCCACTTGCACTCGCAATTACGTAAACTCCTCGGACGCACGTACGCAGTCCGTTCCCTCATGGGCGCTCCTCACAGCTCGCCAAGAACTGACTCAATTCACTCACTGCAGCCCTTTTTATAGGAATATCGCCGTTTTCTCGAAGCCTCTCGTTTCAGTGAATCACCGCGAAGGTTCCAGACGGCAGGGGAAGGGGAAAGAGCCGGCCAGCGACAAGTGACACTTCCCTAATCATCCCCTCAGTTAGTGACTGAGATTAATGGGTGGGTGTGGCCCGGATGCCTCTGGTCCCTTCTCAGCTGTCGTTGGTCGGGCTTTCCGATAATTGGGTGACAATATCATCTCACTCCAGTTGTGGTTTAGATAAAGTTTGCAATCCTGAGCAAGTGTTATTTGAATGTATCCCATACTAAACTTCCACACAGAACAAAATCCCCTCATGGTCATAACAGGTATCAAACCTGTATGCTTATGTGATGTGAAAATAAAACTTCAAAACA
The DNA here is from genome assembly GCA_030765055.1 of Mantis religiosa. Classification (NCBI taxonomy): domain Eukaryota; kingdom Metazoa; phylum Arthropoda; class Insecta; order Mantodea; family Mantidae; genus Mantis; species Mantis religiosa. The sequence continues at coordinate 34,431,168 of CM060948.1, forward strand.
AACATTAGTTCTTCTTTTTTGATGGGGTGGGATACAATCCCAATATAATTACTCAAGACATATGGTTAATGATTCTGAGGCTTTCTGTTCTTTTTAGTGTGGAGTTATGAATTGGATTTGCTCAAGGATGCAGCAGCACTGGAACATACTGCAAAATCTAATTTAGCTAATTTTTAGTCTGTGTGAACTTTTAATCCTCATTGGAAAGCACATTATAAATCACTACAAGTTTAATCAGGATGTTGGTTACACTTTCAACATCCTTTGAAATGATTGCTAGTGCATTCATTTTCTCTGATGATGGTAAAGTGCTTGTTTGCTTCATTAATGTTTAATTTTCAGAGTTTATTTATAGCAAGAACTTGTTTGTAAACAATAAAATTGGTTCATCATAGAATTTTTAGAATATGAAAGAGGACACTATTAATCACATTCTAATAATGAAACAGGAGGGCTGTTCAATAAAGAATGATCATAATATTTTACAGTCATAATTTTTCGCACTAAAATTCAATCTTATTATATTCTGTTAGCTTAATGTGAAACAAACATGCCCTACTAGTTTCATTGTTGGTACTCCTGGTTCCCGCCTGTGAAAACCAGGCAAGTTCAGACTTGTTCAGTATTGCCTACCACTGCAATGGAGGTAACTTGCAGTTAAAGTTGATGTTAGAGGAAGATTCGGAGTTTCTTTCAAACAAAATCACTGCTGATGAAACTTGGCTACATCATTTTGATCCTGAGAACAAACAGCAAAGCTCAGTGTGGAAATCTCCTTCATTACCAACCCCCAGAAAAGCAAAAGTGATTGCTTCTTCTGGGAAAGGTATGGTCATCTCATTCTTTGATATTCATGGAATGGTTTATCAGCATATTGTACCTGCACACACTTCCACCTGCACTGGACAATACTACAGTGATGTCCTGAAAACATTGCAAGTCCATATCAGGCGCAAAAGACCACATTCCCATGAAGCAGGCTGGATGCTGCAATACGATAATGCACGGCCGTATATTGCCAATGTTGCTGAATATCTTGCATCCCTCACCTTCCTATAGTCTGAATTTAGCTCCATGTGACTTTTTTCTATTCCCTAACTTGAAGAAACGCCTTCATGGGAGGCATTATCCATCATCAGAAGCAATGGTGAAGGCTGTGGAGGCGATTTTGAAGGATCTCTCAAAAAATGGTTTCCAGCATGTCTCTGAAAACTGGCAGAAACGCTGACCATCAAAATTATTAGCACAAGTAAAGGTACGTTGTCAAAAAAAATTGTGATCATTCTTTATTGAACAGCCCTCGTATTAGACAGTGAGAAATGATGAGGTCTATTTGTATGTGGTGCTTCACATCAGCTGTTCAAAGGTTTTGCCAACACAGGAAAATAAAATTTTTCTAATGTGGACTACACATTATGCACCCCTACTTTGGCTGCAACTGAGGATTAACAGTAAATGCTGATAAGATTATTCAAGGCCACTAATGATATGCCTGGAAAATTAATTGAAACATGTTATGAAACAGCTTTATCTTAATTGTAAAAACTATCTGTAGCCCGTATATTGACACTTGTCAGTTACTTTTAAAGTGACGACTGTCAATAAACCAACTAAAAATAGTTATTATGATTAATTTTGATGTCACTGTTACTAAATTACTCCAAACACATATAGCTTTATCTTGTTAAAATCCAATTTTACAGTTTTATGCACTTCTGTATATGATTTCTGTTGTAAACTTTATGTCATTACTACAAAGAAGTTCATGTTTTCCAAATGAACTCGGTAACTATACTGAACAGATTAAACTTGATTAATGTCCATTCAATAGCATTGATAGCAATATGCACAGATTAACAGAAGTATTCAAATAATATAATACTCGTACTTCACAATGTATGTATAATAAACAATGTAATAGAGTCAAACTGAAAAATTCAATGCCATGGCCAGGATTTGAACCACGGATCTCCTGGTTTCTCTCCAGTTGCTCTCACCTATTGAGCTACCATGCCCAACGTACTGACATGACATTAAATTCTCCAATTGACTCATAAATTATCCTGGTAAACCATTAGGGGATCTCATATTCGAGATACACTGTTTGTGGCCACTTACTTCGTAAGTACATCAGTCCCAGGCATCATTGTTAAACTCTATTTAAGTTAATTAATGGAAATTAATCGTTCCTTCACACAAGCCGTGTACAGGCTAAGGGTTTAGATAGAGTCAAACTGAAAAATTCAATGCCATGGTTAGGATTTGAACCATGGATCTCCTGGTTCCATCCAGTCGCTCTTACTCTTGCCGTGGCCAAAGTGCCAACATGACATTAAATTCTTCAATTGTCTCATATATTATCCTGGTAAACCATTAGGGGCTCTCACATTCGAGATACACCAGGAAACCAAAAACCACTTATTGGTTATGACTATTTAGAAAGTCCATCTTTCTAGAGTCTTTCACTGTCATATTATTTATGCCCGATTAGACTTTCTGTCCGTTTTATTGCAATACAAGTACCAAACAAATGAAAATGAGCTGAAACATGTAAAATAATTAAATATGTAGGTATATGTGCTTGCATACAGTTGGCTTGTCCTTTGAATATGTAAAATATTATTACAGGTAGACCGCAAACAAACTGCAGTCAGTGTGCGCTTGCGCGAGGTGAGCCTTCTCCCCATCTACACCATCCAAGCATCACGTGACTCCCACCCCTCCCTTCCTGCATGTGACAGAGCGCAAACAATATGAAATGCGTGTATTTTAATGCTGTTTTGATTTTCAAAGTTAACAGAAAATAATTACCTCGGACATGACCTCACAATTGATCAATAAATAGATAGAATCATAGTTTCTTTAAACCCTAAAGAACAAAGCAGTGATTCGGCAGAAAATGCAAAGAGTGAATGTAACAGTGAATGCAAAAGTGAGTTAAACAGATAACCAGTGCAGCTTGCGCAATGGAGGAGAGGCAACCTAAAATAACGATAGAGGGGGAAAGCTAGAGGACTCCAGTGGTGGTAAGCCACGCCTCCAGCTGCATTTTGTTCGCGGTCTAGTTATAATAATATTAGTCTTCTGTTTATGTTGCAACAAGACCCTATTTATAAATAGAGGTGCATTGTAACTTAGATGACTAAGGTTTAACCAGGGCACTTTCTGCAAAATGCTATACATTTAAAAATATTTAACTTTCAATAGGTTCTAAAAACTATTTCAATCTTTACTTAACCCTTCATTACTTGCATATGTATCTGTGAGATACGTGGCCTAAGTTTGTTGCATTATTATGGCAATAAATAGAGGTAAGCGCTTGCCGAGCCAGGACATCTTCCACCATACCATTGTTATTGCTTCCTCTAAGTTTCAACCATTTCTGCCTAATGGCAAGTTTGCAAAAGAGTCAAACATCATCACGTGTGTGCTGTTGTATCTGTCAGATACATCGCGCCAACTCACGTTACCCATTGTCGCCTCTATCAGATCCAACCACGTCATTGCTAGAGAATGCTGATGTAAATGGTTTTGTTGTTGCAAGGTAAATGAAAGTGCCTTTCTTTATTACTGTGAATCGTAGGTTTGAAAATGAGTCAAGTATACGATTTGGAAAATCCTGAGAATTTGGAGGAGGTATATTGCCTTATTTTCGAGATGATGCACTGCCGATTGAGGATAATTTTGTAGAAACTGATTCCGAATTTGAAGACATAACTGAAACACGATCTGTGGAGTGTGATACAGATCACGATGTTGATGAAGATGAAAGTAATGAAGTGCTAGAAAATGACGAAAATTATTATTTTGCTAACTACAAAAGACACAAGATGACAACGATGAAGATATTGATGATGGTAATAATAATAATAATAATAATAATAATAATAATAATAATAATAATAATAATAATAATAATAATAATAATAATAATAATAATAATACAATTCACTTATCTTTTATTTCAGATAAGGATGGAACAAAATGGAGAAACAGTCCTTGGAAGGTACACAGGCTCGGTCCCATAACATACTTACTAAACTGCCTGGAGTTGTGGGGAAAGCCAGAACTATGAAAACTGAATTTGACTGCTGGAAACTTTTCGTCAGTGATGATATTCTGCATCTAATTGTGCAACACATCAACAGATGCATAGCTGATTTCAAAGTTAAATATGAACGTGACAGTGATTGCAGAGACACACACATAACAGAAATGAAAGGCTTTATTGGCTAATTATACCTTGCTGGTGTGTTCCGCAGAGAAAGGCAAAATATTCACGACTTCTGGACAACAGATGACCTTGGTGACAATATTTTCAGGATGAGTATGTCTGAGAAATGCTCCCGATTCATAATAAGGTGCATTCATTTTGATGATGGTACCTCTAGACAAGAACGGTGCAATGTGGATAAATTGGCTGCCGTGAGGGAAATGTCTGACATGTTTGTGAATAACTGCAAAACACATTACTTCCTCGGTCAGAATGTTACTGCTGATGAGCAGCTACCAGCATTTCGTGATCGGTGTGGATTTCGCCAGTACATACCGTCTAAACCATCTAAATGTGGTATAAAAATCTTCTGCATTTGCGACACTAAGCTCTATTATACTTACAACATGGAAATATATTATGGACTACAAACAGAAGACCCCTTCCAGATTAATAATTCTACCAAAGCAGTAGTTTTGAGGATTGCTGAGCCAATATGAGACTGGAAGAAGTACATTACGGGAGATAATTGGTTTACTAGTTTGCAGCTAGTAAAAGAATTGCAAAACTGAAGATTATCTTTTGTAGGGACAGTAAGAAAAATTAAAAAGGAACGACCCTCAAATTTCATTTCTGCAAAGGGTAGACAGTAGTATGACAGTATATTTGGGTACACCAAAATCTATACACTTGTTTCCTACATTCCGAAAAGGGGAAAACTGTGGTTTTACTTTCGAGTATGTATGTTTCCTCAAATGAGATTTCAGTGGGATTAGAGAAAAAGCCAGAAATTACCCTCCACTATAATGACACCAAATCTGGAGTTGATGTAGTAGACAAACTTTGTCAAACTACAATGTCACTAGATAAAAAAGGAGATGGCATATGGTGATTTTTTTTCCATATGCTAAAGGTTGCAGGCATCAACTCATGAGTAATCTTTATGGGTAATAAGAATAAATATTGCGATAGGCGTGAGTATCTGAAAGCCTTGGCTCTGGATACACTGGAAGATCAGTTCAAAGGAAGAGCCCTGATTTCAATACTTCCACAAGATATTCAAATGATGCTGGTAAAACACAAACCCAAAAGACCACAAAAAGAAAACGCTGACATTTCTTTACAACCAATGACCAGGAAAATAAAAGAAGTGCCAGCCTTGTTCCACAAAGACAAAAAAGGGTTGCTTGAGCAAGTTTGCGTGCGAAAAATGTGGCACATATCTTTGTTTGCAAACACATTCAGATTCGGATTTATTCACCTTTGTAATAACATTTGACAAGGTTCATCAAGAGAAAAGACAACATAGTACATTTTACACTTAAAAATTTTAAAATGTTGTCCATCAGATATACAATTAGCATGTATAAGACTTAAGCAATTTATATACAATTACAAAATTTAATACACGATAACATTTTGGTTCAGAACCCACACCTCCCGGAGAGGTATCAGCTAACCTTATAAAATGATGCCTGTTCTGTACTCTTCTAGTGAATAAAAGGCATTTTTTATAAGATATGACTTAATTTCTACTTTCATTTTTGCTTCATCCTTTATTTCTTTAATTGCATCAGGTAGGTAATTATATAAATCCTTTGCATTACTCTCTATGCATTTCTTACCAAGAGAACCTCTCAGTCTGCTTCTGAAGCAATTTTGCCTAGTTCTAGTGTTAATAGTTATGTACATTCAAGTTTTTGTCATCTTTGTGTATCCTTATTACTTACTTTAGACATTCATATATGTCCAAGCAGGGTACTGTTAGTAAATTTAATTTTTAAAAGCATTTCTACATGAAGTTTTACTCTGTATTTTTGTTATGACCCTTATCACTTTATTTTTTGTAGTCTAAATATTTTTTATTATATATTTCATTGTTGCAGACCCCCAAAGAATGATCCCATAGTTTAAATGAGATTGTATAAAAGCATAATATACTTGCATTACACTATCCTCTGCCATGATCTGTGCCACTTGTTTTAATATGTATATACCACTATTTATTTTCTTCATGATCTTTACAATATGCTTGTCCAATTTTAAACTATTATCAATAATATAATTAATCCTAGAAAGTTAGTTTGCTCTACCTGTTAGATCTTCATGTTCTGTACTGACAGAATAATATTGGATTGTGTTTTATTATTTAAGCTAATCTGCATCCATTCCGTTTTATTCACATTTAGCATCATCCCCAATTTTGCAAAATGAGTGTATACCATTTCTAATATTGCGTTAGCTTTGATCTGTAAATTAGTTACCGTATCAGCAGTTACAACAATTGTTGTATCGTCCACATATCCAATAGCAATTCCTCCCTCCTTGTATATCTTTTCAAATAAAGAATTTATGCACAAAATGAACAAATATGGTCCCCAGCCTTGAGCCCTGTAGTACTCCATGCGTTATGCGTCTGAAGGAAGACTGAACTTTTGTTAAATTTCCTGTTTCATTATATACAATCTCTACACATTGATCTCTATCTGTTAAATATGATTCTATCCATTTTAGTGGTATGCCTCTAACCCATAATTTTCTAGTATACATAATAACAACCCAATATCTACACAGTCAAACACCTTCGACAGATCAAGAAAGATTGCTATCACATATTCCTTCCTATCTATTGCCCTTGTAATTATGTAATTTTCTTTACTAATTGCATTTATGGTTGATTTCTTTTTTTGGAAGCCAAACTGGGACTCACATACAATGTTATATTTTTTACAGAAATTGTGAAGCCATTCTAAAAATATACCTTCTTTAATTTTGGAGAACCCAGAACATAGCGATATTGGTCTGTAGTTTTCCATTAATTGTTTGGATTCCTTCTGTTTATAGATTGGCCTATTACTTGTTTTAATTTGTTAGGAAATATTCCAGAATAGAAGCTCTCATTTATTATGTGCACTAGGACCTCTGCTATGTCATGTTTACAGTATTTTATCATTTCATTTGAGTATTCATCTAAACCATAAGATTTTTTACACTTCAATGAATTGATCTGTTTAATAACTTGTTCTTTTGTAGTTTCTCTTATTACCATAGAATTACAGATTGCTCTTTCACTGACTGTTTGAGATTTAATTTTCTTTATTTCTTTATTCCCAGATTTGTTACAATATTCGTTTAGTGTGTTACTTATATCTTTTGGATTTGATATTAGAATATTGTCTTTCTGAATTTTAAGATTTTCTACTCAATTTGAAATGCTTTCTTTATGCAAAACCTTAACTATTTCCCATACTTTTTTTTTATTTATTTTCTGCTTTTTGGATGAGCTTCCTGTTATGCATCATTTTCGCTTCCTTTATTACTTTATTCAAAATGTTTTTGTAGTTTTGTATATATTCTTGAGATTTTTCATTTAGAGTATTACACTTAAGACTATTTAAGACTATTTATACCTATTACATGATACTTTACACAATGGAATTGATGCCTCTAAGCTTGATTTTAATGTATTCATAAAGTGCATGAACTTATGTATTACTGTTGCATTGTACACGTTTGTCCATGTTGCCTGTTTAATGTTGGCTTTTAGTGAATCTAATGAGACACTATTAATGACTCTCTTCACTTCTATCAGTGAGTTTTTCTCTTTTTGTAGGTTAATAGATTTACATTCTACTAATTGCCCATAATGATCACTAAGTCCTCCCCGTATTATTGAAACCTTAAGCGCTTCCCCAGTTAGGTTTGTGTACACATGATCAATTAATGTTAATGATGATTTTGTGACTCTAGTCGCACCCGACTTTATTTGTTTTAGATTATTTCTTTGCAGAAGCTCTGAAAGTGCCCTTTTCTTAATGCCATCTGTCAGAATATCAATATTCATGTCCCCCATAACTATGATTTTGTTATTTTTAACTATATTAGCAAAGCATATCTCTAATTTTGCGATCAATTTACTTTTATCTGCTTTTGGGGGGCTGTAATTTCCTAAAACTACTAGTTTTTCCTTTTTTAATATTACTTCAATACCACACAGTTCACAGCACATTTCCTCACAATATTCTGTGCAGTCGAGTACCTTAAAGTTCGTACCCTTCATAACGTAGATCGCTACTCCTCCAACCTTTATGGTTTTCACTACAATAACTAGTAGACAATAAAAAAATTTCATAGCGGTTTACATTAACTTCATTACATTTTAACCCATGTTCAGAGAAGATTAATATTTTTGGACATAAATCCAAGATGGTTTGTTCAATTATGGCACATTTATTTGCAATTTATTGGACAATCTGGTGAAAAATTTTAAAAAGATTTTTTATACCCTTATCTACTTTCCCTGTATTTTGATTTTAACTCTTTTTTATGCCATCAAGATTACTGCACTCGCATTTCTGTAAGCAAAGATTTATATGGTCACCTACCTTAGCTGTTTGTGCCTGTATTTCACTTATTTTACAGTTGTTCATTTCCTCTTTTTTAGTAGTGGTACCTCCCCTTGACACTAGTTTCCTGATCCATATATAAATTTATTACATTCTTCATTATGTTTTCTAGTTTACATGCGAAAATAGTGTGTGAAAAATGTATGTGTATAGACAGAAATCAAGAAAATGATATGTATTCCGATTAGTTCAATAATTATGTCTATCAGTAAGGCTATTTAGTATTGGTACTTCTGTATTTTGTTAAGTAATAATTTTAAAATCTAGTGTGCATTTGTTCAGGTTTGCATATCCTAAATTATATCACTAAAGAGAACTGTCATTAAAAAATACAAAAAACAATTGAAAACAGATACTAAAACACAATTAATGTCATATGTATTCAGCAGATACATCACGACTAATGACATCACGAAAGTTGATGCGCCCAACAGAAGGTTAAGCGAAGTATTGCTAATTAGAGCTTTACAACTTTAGCAAATGCATTCTCAGCTGATAATGCAGTTGATGTTCCCAGTGATTTGCAAGCAACGATTATGGCATGGTATAGTATAATACAAATGTTTATTATAACTAAGAGTTATTTCGCATCTGTTATGCTGTGATCTGCTGGAGTTGGATTTTCCAGACGTTTCATCCACTACTATGGTGGACATCTTAAGTGGCGTGGTCGTGGTCGTGGTCGTGGTCGTGGTCGTAGTCTCCTCGGAGAAGTTCGAGTAACGTTCAGACGCTACTCGAACTTCTCAGAGGAGACTACGACTACGACCACGCCTCTTAAGATGTCCACCATAGTAGTGGATGAAACGTCTGGAAAATCCAACTCCAGCAGATCACAGCATAACAGCCCAGAAATAACTCTTAGTTATATTGACTCTGGCCGTGAAAGCCTACACTCTCTTACAAATGTTTATTGTTATATTATATTTCGTAGTTCCCAAAACAAAGTCAATGGTTATGTATCAGCAGCAAGGAAAAAACAAAAAATACAGGTTTAACATTTACTATATACGAGTGTCGCATAAGAGCCGTAGATGCAAACGATGATTTGCGAAACATGTCCTCAAAATAGGTACGAAAGTGAAGCAGATGTGTAATAAATACGACTCATCTAAAAATTAATAATTTTTCGCTTCACTGTGGTGTTCCAATACAGTTAAATCTCGATATATTTACTATATAGTTGACTGCACTTGCAATGTGTTAACTGAGAAAGAATATTCAAGACAACCTGAAGCTTTAGTTAGTTTAGTTTAATCAGACAAATTTTAATAAATGAATGAATGAATGAATGAGGTTCATAAATGCAAGTGTTACTGAAAGACAAATTTTTAAGAAACTTATTGGCTTGTGAATTTAGATTATAAGACAATTTAGTGAGCGTTGGTCTAGAGAAAGAACCAACAGAACAGTGATTAAAACACAACATACATTCATGCTTAAAAATTAAAACATTGGTTCTATTTTGCAATTGCAATATATGGCACTGTGGATAAAGATTCTGTAAAATATATTCACATCCAAAATTTTCTTTCTTTAAATTTGCGAAGTTTTAAAAGTGTTGGTATTTGGAAATTTGACTTTGACACCTGATGCTTTGGCAAAAGCACATTTGAAAATTGAGATGACAATGTCCAAAATATGTTTCAGTAAGCTTTGGTATAGAAAGTGAATTAAAAGGAATCTTCAGTGCATTTTCCCAAAATAAAAGAATTTAAACATTTACCTAGTGCACTCATAAATGATATGTACATATTTATTCAGGAAGAGTGCTCTAAGAACATACTTACCATATCTCTAGGATCACAGTGATCAATGGGCCTGCGAGCAGTGTTTATGTCACCAACTACGATGATATGACTTCCTGATTCCTGTAAACCTTGGATTCTGTGTCCCAACAATTCATAAAACTTCATTTTACGAGAAAACATCACTGTATCACGTGGATCAATTTTAGGACAATAAATATTGATGACAGCCAAATCTCTCATCTCTTCAGAGCCAGGCACCTTAAATTTGAAATAAATAAATAAACAAACAAATAATAACCAAAATTTTAAAACACTGAATTACTGTGTGATGGCTTTAAAACTCAACTATCAGAAAAACAACTCTAAGTTATCAAAATTTAACCTCATTGGAACACCACAGTGAAGCGAAATAATTATTAAATTATAGATGAGTCGTATTTATTACACATCAGCTTCTCTTACGTACCTATATTGAGGACATGTTTTGCAAACTATCGTTTGCATCATCGGCTCTGATGCGACTAAAGCTTGATCCAAGGGTGTGGGTAGTTCTTTAATTGTTTCTGGTCTGAAGATAGCACCAAATTACTAAAATACGTACAAAAACAAAGTGAACTCGTCATATGGGAGAGAACATACATAGAAAAACATAAAAACAAACTAATGAACTTCGAAATCCTGCCAGAAGAAAACTCTACATTAAAATTCATCAGAAAATCAACAGATGGCAGCAGCAACTCCAGAACTACCCAAACCACTGGATCAAGCTTTAGTTGCATTAAAGCTGATGATGCACACGATGGTTTGCGAAACATGTCCTTAATATTATTATTATTATTATTATTAGTGCGTATGGATTTATTAAAGCAAGTTAGTATTCCATATAGAATAAAAAGAAGTATTTCAGAAAGTGGAGTGCCATTGTTACTAAAATTAGGCAAGTGAGTCAACCTTGTATATACTTTTCTCCACTTACAAGTTTTTTATGAAGACTAGTTTCTGGGGACTTCTCCCCTATCGTCAGTTCTGTGGTTGACTGATGATGCATCCGGTGTCTGCATCTGGCTTGGTGTTGTGCTGCCATCTAACGTCATCAAACTTACCAGGACATTAGATGGCAGCACAACACCAAGCCAGATGCAGACACCGGATGCATCATCAGTCAACCACAGAACTGACGATAGGGGAGAAGTCCCCAGAAACTAGTCTTCATAAAAAACTTGTAAGTGGAGAAAAGTATATACAAGGTTGACTCACTTGCCTAATTTTAGTAAAGTTAGTATTCTATTTATACCACACAACCTGTATAGCTGTGTTCTTAAACTGTATAAATTCATATGACGTGGTTCTTTTGTGTATTTAACACTATACTGAACTGAAAATAAATAAATAAATAAATAAATAAATAAATAAATAAATAAAGGTACGTAAGTGAAGCTGACGTGTAATAAATACGACTCATCTATAATCTAAGTTATCACTTACACTAGTGGACAAGTATTTAAGATATAAAAAAGGTAAAATATATATGGCCTTTATTGATCTCAAGAAAGCATTCGAACGAATAGAGATGAATTTGCTGTGGTATAAATTATTAATGAAGGGGGTTAGTAATAAAATGGTAACCATTCTAAAAGAGTTATACAAAAAGAACACATTTTGTATAAAATATGAAGGAGCAATAACTAGGGACATACACCAGGAAAAAGGGCTAAGACAAGACTGCAAGTTAAGCCCAGTTTTGTTTAATTTGTTCATAGATGATATATTGAAAAATATAAGCAATAATAATAATAATAATAATAATAATAATAATAATAATAATAATAATAATAATAATAATAATAATAATAATAATAATAATTTCTTGGTGGTAATTAATAATATACAAATCCCTGGATTATTATTATTTGAAGCAATAGGTTAGAAACAGTGATGTATTTAACATTTGAAAGTAATGAGTCTGCAATTCAAACATGATGTTTGTGTTTGAATTACCGATTCATTACTTTCAAACTCTGGATTATTGTTTGCAGATGACTTGGTGATTGGTGCTATTACTATAAATGGTTTAAAAATATCTTTACAAGAAATAGAAAACTGAGTACACATGAGAAGTGGCAGAAAGAGGGAACAGAATATTAAAGAAGTATGTGAATGTTGATACCGAAATTAAGGTTTGCCAGAAGTAAAGAATCATGATGGATGTCAAAGGAATGTTGGTATTTTATTACAAAACGGGCAAGGCCAGTTGAGTTGGGGGGAAAGTTGTTATAACAAAAGCAATGTAAGAAACAGTGTCCTTAGCAGTTTTCTAAAGGGGCTCACTTGACTTGTATGAATAGGAAATTCTTTGGATCATTCAGAATGGCATGACAAAACAGCCACAAAGGGATTTTGGTTGAATGAAGAGGGCTTTCCTGAAAGTGAAAGTTACATATACACCCATGCGCAGCTGTGGTCATTCGAACAGTCTTCGGCGTGAGGCCGATTAGAGCGGTCCGAGGCATGAAGCCTATTAGGGCAGTCCTCTTGATCTGTCTTGAATATTTGTCGGTTCATATATATATGAGGAACGAATAACGTTTATCGAGTAATAAACATTCTGCCGTCAGTAACTCTAAACAGAGATTGGTAACCCTTGGTCGGCAACTTTCATTTCGATGTTTTAAAAGAAGAAGCAGTAAATAAATAAGTTGGAAACGGGCATTCCAGTGTTATTAAAACATCCTTCTCACACACACCCACGCATACCCTGTGAGAAACCTCATTGTTTTACCCTGAGCTAAACAAAAGTGCTTCAAACTGTATTGTCAAGTGGAACATTGTTCGCCACATATTTTGTATCAAATTGGCGCCTAAACATAGAACTCTTTGCTTGCCAACTTATTTGCTCGCCATTAAATTATTTGTATCAATGTAATTACTTAGGAATGAAAATTGATGCAGGAGGGAAATGGGAGAAGCAAAAGAAATGTGCACTGGCAAAAGGGAAAGCAGCAATGGCAGCTGTAAGAGGATGTTTCTATAAAACACCTGAAATGGAAATGAAATGATTAGAAAGGGTATATAATTCAGTGGTTGAGGCACGAATGCTATATGGTATTGAGATATGGGGGCTGGAAAAGGGATGGGAAGTTTTAGATTATATACACAGGGGGTTTTGTAAGGAAGTTCTAGGGCTGCCAATAACAACTACAAATGAAGTAGCTCTAATTGAAATGGGGAGAGTTCCAAGAAAAGGTTTAGTTATAGAAAGGGCACTAAAATATTGGTATAGAGTATTGAATTTAGCGGAGGGGAATATACTGAAACAATGGTTGAAGTATCAAGAACTAAGTTTACCAAATAAAGGATGGGTAAGTAATTTACAAAATAATTTGGAAGATAATGGTATGGGTGATATTTGGAGAAAGAGAGAAACCAGTTATAAAGGTTTTTGGAAAGGGGCTAGAATAAGATTTGAAGACATGGAGATCCAGACACTGTTTAGTCAATTAGCAGAGAAGAGATCACTTGTTTTCTATATTCCATTGAAAGATAGCTGGGGGAGAGAGAGGTATATAGATAACACGAACAGTGAAGAAAGAAAGGGGTTAGCATGGTTAAGAGCAGGGATATGGAGATTAAGAGGTCAAAGAAATGGATACCCACAAGACGAGTGCCCCTTGTGTGGGGACAAAGAGGATATAGAACAAATACTGTTTGATTGTAAGGAAACGGAGATGTGGAGGAAAGAATGTCAAATATAAAAAATGAATAGGAGAATCAGCTTAATCAAGGTTTTAAGCAAAAATTATAAAAACATAGGACAGTTTTTAAGTAAGGTAAAAAACAAGTGGATATGGACTATAAAAAGAGGGAAGGAATAATAATCGACTATCCTGTAATAATACATATTGTGACACGTCTGTAATATACTTAATGGACTGTCCTGTGTAGAAATGGCCTGGGCCAAAACAGAGGACAGTCCAAAAATTGTAAAAACTTAGAACCTCAATATTATATTGTTGTTGTTGTTATTATTATTATTATTATTATTATTATGATCATCATCATCACTTCAAAAAGTATTTTAATAAGAAAGAGTATCTCAGAAATGGTTAATGTCACAATCTTACTGAACACAAATTTTCTTTAACATGATAAATATTTTTCTGTGTACTCTATATTTTATGGTCTATCACTAATGCTTTAACAGCTATACAAATGTAATTTGCAATGCTAAGGACTTTGAAGGCTGGTTCACAGAATATTCAATAAAGAGATTTTATTTGTCATACAAAGATAACTTACAGTATATTAACCAAAATCATTAGAGCCTATTTTGAGAAAATAAAAAATAAGATGTTTCCATGTAAATAGTTTCCATAGTAAGTTCCCATGTAGTTTGCTATGTCCTTGTTTCATTTTCTTGGCAGAAATACAAGTCTGAAGCAAATCCCTTATTTAGTGGTGCTAGGCACACAGAAGGAAGTTAGAAAATTCACAGATCTGCCATCATATAAGAAGATTCTTATATCCAAAGGGTGAGGGTTATGGCATCAAACTTTTTCCTTGGTTACTGAATTAATTCAAAAAGTTTCCCAGATAGTAATAACATCATTAAGTATTAACACTCCTTTGTTTAAATCACTAATGATGAGGTATGTGAAAACTGGACCTGAATTCCCAGGATGATTTAAGCCATTATGTCCTTGATGATTAATCTTGGCATCACATTGGCATATATGAGCTTGACAGGATTTTGCAAGTAGGTCTCAATGCTTTAAAAAAATAACACACACTAGGACAAAGCCATACAAGAGCAACATCTCCCATTGTCTATCTGTCAAACAATAAGAATATAAAGGAGTGCTACTTCCCTACTCTGCCAAAGTGTAAAATGAGGGGCCCTAGTCCGATAAACACTCTCCTCTACTGAAGATACATCACAGACTGAACAAAATATTGCAAACTCAAGACCATGAATGCCCCAACCTCAATAGAAATACATTTAATAAAATAAATTATATTAGAAGTAAAGGATCTTTCAACTAGAGTGACCTATCTTTAACACGTTTAGCAGCCATTGTTAGTCACTTTTTATGTGGTTACAGTTGTTATGACAAATAGCCATGGAACATTACAGCATTCAGTGATACGTAGAAATTGTGAAAATTATCAAAATGGATCACCTGTTCGCGAAACCTTACGTGTATTGTGTGATACTGGGCTTTAATAAGGGGCTATTTTTGGCCTCAGTTGGATGGTATTGATCTCAGAGACATCTAGTTCCAGCAAGATGGTGCTACATGTCATATTGCTCTCAAAACAATCAATCTTTTGAAGGAGAAGTTCAGAGCTTTCAACATTTCCCATGGTGGTGATGTTAACTGGCCCACAAGATCATGTGATTTAACACTGTTGGATTACTTCTATTGGGGGTAGTTTAATCTAGAGTTTATGCCAACAAGCCAGAAACAGTAAGTGACCTTATGAATAACATCACACGTGTTATTCGTGAAGTTGGACCTAATTTATGTTCTTCAGTCATTGAAAATTGGGTCAACTGTATATGAACAACCCCATGAAGCTGTGGCAGCCACTTAACTGATGGTCTCTTCCACATGTAATTACATTATGTTCCAAAATAAATAAAGAAACAAAGCTGTATTATTTATAGAACATGTTTTATTAAATTCAAAGATAGGACACTTGTTGAAAGACCCTTTACATGAAACAGCGCTGTTGGACATTAGATACAGCTTGCAACATTTGTATCATTCATGTGTTGTAATATTTGGTAGTATAAAGTTGGCAACTTGGTTAGCTTGGTAAGCAGCACCATCATCAGGTGATTAGACTGCTTGCCTCTCACCAAGGTGGCCCAGGTTCCATCACAAGTTACAGTATAAGGGATTTGTAGTGGATAAAGCAGTATCTGGATGGTTTTTCTCAGAGTTCTCCAGTTTTCCCTTCCATTCATTTCACTGGCTGCTCCATCACCTTTCCTTTAATCCAATCATCATCACCAATTTTTGTTCTCCACTTCTTCAACCTCATACCAGTATCAAGCTCATTCCTCATTCAGGATGTTTTCTCAGATCTAGGGCCCCTATGCTCCTTGATAGGCTTCTGACCCTAAGCACAAAACTGTAAGTTCTGGGGAGTGTAAGTTATGCATAGGAGGAGTATAAAATGAAACTGGAAAAATGGTTAACTTTGAACACATGCAACTGAGGGGAAATTATTACCTTGCCTATCAAAGCTTTGATACCCGCTAAAAATTCCCTCTCTGGTATAAATAAAGATCCAAAGGTACTTGCACTTTTGCACACACATACTCACACACATGACATAAATATGTTCTAAAATACAAGCTATTTTAATATGTAGGCTATCATGGCTATTATTTGTCCAGCTGCACAACCCTTTTCATTAATTTGGATTTAAAGGACAACTGGCCTCTAAACTAACAGATAAACCATGACAAATTCTGAACTAGACAGATGTACAGTTACTGCATGAAGTACTGAATATAATGAACACACACTGATTCAAAATTCCTTCTATGTAAACATGCAATTGCGTGGTGTTGTACTTCAAACTACATTAAAAAGGAAATTAATTTTTTTTACTTACTATACATTTGTGTTGAGTGATAACAGCTCGACCTTCATAACCTAAACTGCTTTGTGCACAATTTGGCTCTGTGTAATCATAAACAGGGGAATAAATTTCTTCTTTGGACAACAAGTCAAGTTCCAAGTTTTCTCTATAATATATCTCAGATATGCCTTCCTCAGCTTTAAAGGTTGAGAAATCATCCCTAAAATATGTTGCCACACCTGAAATAAAAATTAGTTAATAGCAGATTGTCAATTCATTATCTCCCTTAAGTTACTTCCATTTAGCTGTGGTGTAAACCAATTAGTTATAAAATAGAGGTTAAAAGCAGTACTGAATGGTCATAACTGCACTGCAAAATGAATAGCATCTTTCAGTACAGATTATTTGATTTCCTTCCACATCTTCTCACTTTCTGCTACCATAGTTTGGGCAGTCATTGACATTGCAGAAAGTATTCAAACTATGTTTCGAGATAATCAATGTCACAAAGTCAGCCCATTCTGCATTACATGTCCCACTCCAACCTCGCGAGCAAACTAAACATGCTTAACCTGTGTGTCATGTCTATTTAAAGCTATTAACCAAACTAAAAATATTACTCTTAACAAGTGAAATCTATACCTATATATAAAGGAAAAACGAAAGGTTAGAGATCCAGTCAACTATAGAGGTATCAGTGTGTTGTTGAGTTCTTGAAAAAGTTTAAATAAGAATAAATTTACTCAATGTATTACAGAGGGCTTTCCAGGACATAAGGGCAGAGTCCCAAGTTCAAGGACAGTCCAAAATGTATAAGATTAGATTCAAATAAATTCAATTCATTTTAGGTCAGATTTAAATCTTCTTCCTCACCTGAGTCACCAAGATTTCTCCTTGGAAAATCAAAATATGAGGTGTAGCCTTCAACAACTCTCATTGAATCCTTAAGTGCACTTTCTGAAAATGTAATGAGAACAGGTAAATAGAGATTAAAGAAATATATTAAATTCTGTTAGTCATGTTATTTTTTGTATGACGGGCCAAATTATCCTTTCTCTGTCCCAAAGACTTAAATATAATAAATAACATAAACCATGAGAAACGTCAAAGAGTGGCATAATTCAATTGATATAAATACCCTTCATACAAAAAATACTCTGCAACATACATGTGTTAAGTGCATGTGAGCATTTAGATACTGAAAAATAAATATCCAGAAAATGAACCAGGCATATTATTATGATATAACGAACTCACAGCACTGCATTGTTAATAACAAAGTATCGCAATACTGATGCACACTGTTGTGAATTTGGGTTCTAGTTCCATATGGCTAACAATTACTAAATCTCAAGGATGACCTAGTTAGTGATTTCAGGGTAAGTGCATATTAATACTGATACTGAGTAATTGTGAATCATTATGTTTTAGCTTTCCCATTACTTTGCAGTTAAACATCCCTTCACAACACTTTGTGACTTAGGGTTCTCAGCATATTTCGCTATACTTATTCATTGTATGCAGGAGAACAGTGGATAATATCTTTGTGATAGGCACTTTGATAAGTAGATATTTAGCAGATAAGAGGGGGAGGCTATATATGTTATTTATTGACTTTGAAAAGGCCTTTTATACAATAAATCACGAAGCACTATGGTACAAATTGAGTAAAAAAGGAATGAGTAGCAGATTTATTTAGAGGTTACAAAGTATATATTCAGAAAATGAGTTTTGTATAAAGATGGCAAATAATAAAGTAACAAGATTCATTCAGAATAATAAATGATTGAGGCAAGGCTGTAAGTTGAGCCCCATACTGTTTAATCTGTTTATAGACGATATTTTAGGTGCAATTAGAATGGGAAATAGGCATGTGCCGATAATTAATAACAGGGAAATACCCAGGTTGCTATTTGCAGATGATTTAGTAGCAAGAGTTATTTCCAAAGTGGGAATAGATAGAGCAATTGGAGCGATTGATAAATTTTGTAAGGAATGAACCCTCGGAATTAATGTAAACAAAACCAAAATAATGGTATTTCAGAAAGGCAACAAGTTAAGAAAAGTGGACAAATGGTACTGGCAAGGAAGAGAAACTGAAGTGGTCAATACATTTAATTATCTAGGTACGATTAAGCAGTAAGGGGGATTGGAAAGAGCAGAAGAGAATGGCACTGGCAAAAGGTAAAATTGCATTAAAAGCTATTAAAGCATACCTAAATAAATACCAGAAATGCAAATAAAACAGCTGGAGAGAATTTACACAGCCGTAGTAGAAGCAAAAATGCTCTATGGGGTAGAGATATGGGGTTTGGAGGAGAGGGTGCAAATATGAATGTGATACATAGAAACTTTTGCAAACAAGTTTTGGGCTTACCATGAGCTTCACCAAATGGAGTGGCGCAAGCATGGAAAGACTGGGAACTAGAGGGATGATGGTGGAAAGGGTGTTAAAATATTGGGTGAGAATTACGAGTTTAGATGAGGAGAATATTCTGCGACAATGCTTGATAGTACACGAAAGAATAAATCAGAAAGATTCATGGCTAAATAAGATAAAGAGAATGATGTTAAAAATAGGATTGGGTGTCACGTGAGAAAACAGGGAATTATTGCAAAGTGGGTTTTGGAAAGAACTTAGGTTAGGAACGGAAGATATTGAAAAGCAAGAAATGTTAGGAAGCTTCAACTTGAAAAGCTCTCTGGAAATTTATAGAGAGATGAAAGTGATGTGGAACAGGGAAAAATACATTGATATTTGTGATAAAGCAGCAAGAGAAGGCTTTGCATGGGCCAGAACAGGAGTGGTAAAACTGAAGTGTTTGGAAAGAGGGAGATCTGGAGAAATGTCCATTGTGTCACCAAAGGGATAATGAATGGCATTTGCTTTTAGAATGTGAAGAAACTAGGTTGCTTAGGGAGAAGATAGGTAAAAAGGAATGGGCAAGGCTACCAAAAGAAGTTCAAGCAATGAAGTTAATGAGTGTAAAAACCAGGAAAAATTTAATTGAAATTGGAAACTTTTTGGGCACTATAAGAGCCAAATGGTTGAGGAAGATAAGTAAATATGACGAAAATGATGATGAAGTTATATTAGTTAAACTGTCAATACGGACCCATTCACTCGACAACCTCAGAGTTTGAGTCTATTGGGCCCAAGGGTAACGAGCAACTCAGTGTAGTAATAAGTATGTAAATGTATAATCATTTGTAATTGAAATGGAAATAAAGTTTACTTACATACTTACTATTCATTGTATACATACATTAAATTGTGCAACATTTGCATTACACCTAGTGAAAAGTCTTTTAGTAATACAGAATTTTTAACACGAGACTGTCTTCTTTATGTGAAGTTACCAAATATTTCATATGCAAATTATCTTCAGCCCCCCACTCCCTTGCTCAAATACCAAGTATGGGAACAAACTGGAAGATGACAACATTAAGTCTCTGGCTAGGAGAGATGTTATAACTACAATATAGTTGTACTATGCTCTAGGGATGATGACCGTTCACAATTGTACATATAAGTTTATCATGCCTGAAATTTGTCATATTTGTTTAACAGTTATATTTTTCTTGAAAATGCTATAAAACATGAAATTATAAATGAATAAACACTACAAAATGCTAAAAATCACCACCTTAGATATGACATATTCTCATTTATTTATTGAAAATAAATTCACCATATATAAAGTTATATTATGGTCAATCATTCATATTGGACAGAATTACATTTTTAAATAATTGGATACACCAAATTATCTATTACAGCAACTGCTTGTGAGAAAACTAATTTGCAGTAATACTGTTTTGACGTCCAAACACACGAATATATTAATACGTTTCAAACAGTAATAGGTACACTGTGAAATACTTACCTGAAACATTAATTTCTTGGAAACAAATCACATCTGCTTCTAAAGCGTCTAATGCTTCTTTGATTTCAGAATGATTTGTAGACACTGACTTGAGTCCATTAACATTCCAGTTAACAATACTAATGTTGGAATTTGTTCCTTCCATGTTGGTTGTGTCTTGCATCTTCGCAGTTATTTTCCAATATATTGAAAACCATGCATACTTCCCTCTCTGGCTTCACTGGGGCCAACTTGATGCCAACACTACATCAGAAAATACCACTAACAAGTTTTTGTATGTTGTTTTGCACATAATGAAACAATTTCACACTCATATAATTTTGAGTTGAACTAATACTCAATTAAATTAATTGGGAGTCAATTAATGACACAAAACAACACTTACTTTTAAATTTTCCCGGAACCGGTTTCTGAGACCTTCCCTCTATCTTCAGCCGGACATCGATAGAGGGAAGGCCTCAGAAACCGGTTCCGGGAAAATTTAAAAGTGTTGTTTTGTGTCATTAATCGACTCCCAATTAATTTAATTTATACAACAACACTGTTTTCAACATTTCCATGAAAGGATTTCTAATACTCAATGCTCCACTTATTGCTAGTATTTACCTAGAACGCGTTTCATTAGGATCTTCCTAACATCATCAGTTGTTGTCAACTAATGGACGTCTGTTCGGTGAACTCCTTGGAGGTGATAGGTGCATCTCTATCGGTATCTTGATGAACTTGAAATTTGGGTTTTCTTCAAAGGTAGTGTCAAAATTGAACAATTTTCTTTCATATTTCTTTATGAAGATGTTTTCCCACGTGGTTAATGCAGCTGGACCTTGGACACTTTTTAATAAGCGAATTTCTCGTTCTATATCATGATTCTCCTTCCAAAAATGGTACACTACCACCGATTTATCTATTTCTTTGTTCCTGATGTTCCTAAAATGCTCTTTAAGCCTAATGTTCAAGTTCCGTTTTGTTTTTCCAATGTAAAAGTTGTCACAGCCCTTGCAATTTATCCAGTACACACCTGATTTTTTGTCTGTGGGTATCTCCTTTGTATTATGTGATTTCAAAAGTGTTGTACTCTAAATTTGCTCTGTGGGGCCAAAGTAATATTGTGCTCTTTGATGACCTTTTGGAAAAGGTGTGTAGCTCTGGGATGATATGTAAATTTTCTGTATGAAGTTTCATTGCTGATTGGGGAAAGAGTAGTTACTTGTTTGCATCTTTGTTGTCTTTTGAATTTATCAATTTTATTTTTTACCAATTCAGCACTGAATCAATTGTATTCTGCAATGTGAATGATATTATTGTACTCTTTGATATATTCTACCTTGTTTAAAGGTACATTAACAAGCCTGTAAGTTAAACTGTTAATAACAGCATGCTTGTGTTGACTTGGGTTATATCTACCTGATTTTATGAAATTTTCTGTGTGTGTTTCCTTCCTATGTATGCCAAATTCAAGTTTATTATGTTTTCTGGTAAGTTTCAAATCTAAGAAAGGGATTTCATTGTTTGTCTCTTTTTCTATGGAAAATTTTATTGCAGGATTTTGTAAATTAAGTAGTTTTAATGCATCATTTGCTTGTTTCTCATTTACTATTGCCCAAATGTCATCCACATATCTATACCAATGTTTGAAAATTAGTGGGAATGCCTTTGTGATATGGGTTTCCAAAAAGCTCATGAAGACGTCTGCCAAAAGGGACAATGGGTTGCCCATAGATAGTCCTGATTTTTGTTTGAAATTTTTTTATTGAATGTAAAAAAGGACTGTTCAATGCAAATAGTAGTTAAGTGAAGGTATTCCTCTATGATGTTTTGGTCTAATTGTAGGGACTGAAGCCACATTTGCATGTACCCCATGAGTTTGTCTCTTGGCACACTTGGGAACAAAGAGATTACATCAAAAGATACCATTCGGTCGGTGGGAGAAAATTGTAGATTTTTAGTTTTGTTGATGAAATCCAACGAATTTTTAATACTGTGGCTTTTAAATTTTGGCAGCTTCTTAAATTTTTTGTTTAGCCATTTGGATAGTTTGTAGCAGGGTGTGTTTATGTTGTTAATGATTGGGCGCATCTTATTTCCTGTTTTATGAATTTTGGGTAATCCATATATGTTAGCTACTGTAGGGTTGGCTGGTTTTAAACTTTGTTTAATTTCTTTTGGTATGATCATTTTATCTTTGATTGTTTCATTTAACTGTTTTACACACATATTTAAAGGGTCAAGACTTTATTTCCTGGAATTCATCACTTGCCAATAAATCTGTCATTCTAGAAATGTAGTCTTGTTTGTCCATGACCATCTTATTTCCTTTGTCTGCTTTCGTATAAACAACATCCTTTTTATTCAGAGATTTAAGTATTTTCAAGTATGGTTTGGGTTTACAACTTTTCCTTCTATTTTTTCTAATATCTTCCCACATTTGCTTCTAACTTCTGCACAGTATTTAAACCCTCAGTAGCTACTGCAATGTCAACTATATAATCTTCTGTGTTATCGGAGAAATCTACGCAAGTTTTTAACCCTTTGTTTAAGAACGCTGTTTCCGCATGTGTGAAAGTTTCATGAGAGAGATTTATTACTTCATTCTGATTCTGTTTTTTTGTAGACTGGCATTTCGTGCAGTTTGCTTTACCAGACAAAAAATCAGGTGTGTACCGGATAAATTGCAAGGGCTGTGACAACTTTTACATTGGAAAAACAAAACAGAACTTGAACATTAGGCTTAAAGAGCATTTTAGGAACATCAGGAACAAAGAAATAGATAAATCGGCGGTAGCATATTATTTTTAGAAGGAGAATCATGATACAGAACGAGAAATTCGCTTATTAAAAAGTGTCCAAGGTCCAGCTGCATTAACCACGTGAGAAAAAATCTTCATAAAGAAATATGAAAGAAAATTGTTTAATTTTGACACTACCTTTGCAGAAAACCCAAATTACAAGTTCATCAAGATACCGGCAGAGACGCACCTATCACCTCCAAGGAGTTCACCAAACAGACGCCCATTAGTTGACAACAGCTGATGATGTTAGAAAGATCCTAATAAAACACATTCTATGTAAATACTAGCAATAAGTGGAGCATTAAGTATTAGTTCGCCTCAAAATTATATTAATTTTGTGCTTCATTGTATCATAGTCCTTACACAATGGAACATAGTCCTTACACAATGGAATTTCAGATTATGTTACCAAATAATGTTATGTGATGTTAATGTCATACGATATTATAGCTAAGTGAGATAAAGCTCAAATCCCACATATCAAGCTTCTTGAATCCAAAATAGAATTTTCAGTTTAGTGAAAATGCTTCCAACAGTTGGTGAATGTGCTTTATACTTTCAAGCCATTGTCAATTTCCCTCTGAATAATAAATTTATATGTAAAGATTTCATCCTGCAGTCTGAAAAACATGTTAGATAGCTATTAATTTGCTTTGAAACTTAAGCATAATTGTTTCGCTTTGAAACTTAAGCATAATTGTTTCACTTTGACCATTACCTTAGTAACACATTCTTGTAACAAAATTGGCTGTCTTATATGTAGTACCTTAGGCCCATAAAGCGTGACCAGCTGTTGTCAGTTTTATGAGTTTCAATCTGAAGAGCACACTAAGAATACTAGTATCCAATGATATTATTATAAATAACAATTGATTAAGGGGGCAGGTACAACTTAAGGGGTATAAACATTAGTAATATTCAATAATTAATTCCTATGAATTGAACAATCATATAAAGCTGCTATTCAAAACATAAATCATAGTGGTTTTTAAACACGAGATGAACCTAATTTTGATTTCAAAAATTAATTCTGCATGTCTAATTAAGTTATTCAAAATGGCGACTCATTGCTGTGCTGGAATCTTGATTTCTCTAATATATTGGCTATTTTTAAAGATTTTTTAATATTAAAGCTTAAGCTTTGCTTTAGTGAAATTACCAGAACTGGACATTTGCATAAACAATATTAATAACCTATCTTCAAAATTTTAAACAACACTTTACAGATTTAGTAATAAATTATTATTTTTCAGAAAAATTAGGTAACAGAGGAGCATAATTCTAATCATTTCCCTAGATTATGTATACAGTTACATGGGCAAGAAGTTTTATTTAATCCCCTCAGTAGTTTAAAAACTGTCAAGGAAATAGTTTAGAAAAATGTACTTTTTGAGAAATTTGCTCTAAAACTTTGATATCAAATCTTGGATACCTTTTTAAAATTTAAAAATGATAAAAGCCCTCCAGGAGCATCTAATTTCAGTCTCTTCCTGCACTGTCTGGCTGCTTTAGTACTTGCTAGTGCCCTTTTCCTGCCAGCTTAATCCGACAAGAGCCTTCATTATTCACAAAACTCTCATTGAATATTCCAGGAACAATCCCCATTTCCCTAAGCACTTTTAGTACGCCTTTCATGCCATCATTGAAGGTAATTACTGCATCATTTGTGGCAATTTTAACTATTGTCGGTAAAAGTGCAGAAAAGGTGCGAAGGCATATCGTGACTCTGACGTCATAGCTCAGGCGTTGCCAACTTCCAGAACTTGCTACCGCGGAAAATACCAACACTACGCAAGCAAACCAGCGATACTGTAATACGCGACGTAAAGATAAGTGGATCATTGCCAGAGCTATTATTATCACGCTCCGCTTTTTTCGTGTATATCGGAGCGCCGCAGTTGGCAACAACTTGTTTTCATGATTCCGTACCAACATACCTCTGCGCACCTCTTCTGCACTTTTACCCTATTGTCTTCCCACAAAATCCTGTTTTAAGACAAACTTTCCAAATTAGGTAAAATTAATGGAAATTAATTGTTTTTTCACGCTGGTCGTTACTTTCACGTTTATGTTTCTTATGTTTATTGCGAAAGAACAATTATTTTCAATTAATTATACCCAATTGTGGTCCGAACTATAAAGCCCGGGTATTAAAGTACTTACAGCATAGAAAGTCGCCATTAAAGTAGTTGTGTCATGTGTTTATGAGAACTGTGGTTTACCGGGAAAAACACGAGTTATGTTGGCACGCTGGCCATAGTAGCTCAGTGGTATAGAGCGGCTGGACGGAGACCCGAAGATCCGTGGTTCAAATCCCGGCTACGGCATTGAATTTTTTAATCTGGCTCTACCCTTTCATAAACGTTCCAAATTTTGGAATTTAGTGCCTGATTTGAATTTTTTGTGAATCCTCCAAGACACCTGCTAGTTTAGCTTTGTTGCAACAAGATTTTTGAATAATGGCTTAATTGCTTCCATCACTCCCACTGATAGGTTATTTTTGTGCTTATAGGTGTTCAATGTCCCATTACAAATGGCTCGCTGATATGGACACCGTGAATTCTCCCCTTTGGGCAAAGGGCATGCACCTCCCGGGGAGCTCCGGGACTGAGCATAGTCTCAGCGAACAAACAAAAGAAACGACCATTTATGGTGCCACATAGCCCATGCTAAGCCTCGCCTAAAGCATCTCATAGAATACACTGCCCTTGTTGATACAGTAGATATTGCTTTTACTACCTGACATTGGGCTATTATAAAATGAACCGATTTCCCCACAACTGTCACATACTATACATAATTTACAACCTAATCCTGAAACATTATTTACACTTATGTCTATTAATCCTCCACACACACACACAGCGAAGACTCTTCACTAATTTACATCAAATCTAACCCAATCAAGATATTGCCTGTACATGTGCCAGAAGCACCTAGGGTTTCTGTTTTCAATTTAGGTTTTTTTCTCTGAAACACTGCACTTCTCATTTTTCTGCTCATTTTCATTGTTTATGATCTTTGTATACTGATTACAACGGAAACACTTCTTTTGTTTGTGCACATTCTTTTTATTGCACATTTAAACTTGTTTCAGATGTTTATTTCACTACTTGCACTGAAATCCTAACATAAAAATACACACGTACTTTCTGTTTTCACAAGTAAAAGGAAACAAAACAACAGCGAACACACGGCAGAAGTATGAAACATCTAACCTTCAAAGCATTGCGCACAGCATGTATGAAACATTTCGCTTCCAAATTCACCAAAATTGAAAACAAAGACATGCACAACTTCTATCTAAGAATGCGCGTAGCTCTCACTGACATACCTACAAAATGACCCAGCATCTGGTCATTTAAACCATTAAGCCTAAACTAATGCAGGTATCTGAATAATTCTTTCTGCAAAACTCTCTAAAATGTTTGCTGCATACAATAATATGTATATTTTCAAATATCGATTTTTTTAAAATTTTTAGCTGAACGTACCCCCTTAAAATCAAATAATAATCATGATTTTCCACTAGTAACAGTTGCTGTTGAAAACAAGAGTTTATTTCATGTTACTTTTCTCTGCTCACTAGCCATATTCACTTCATCTGCCATAGTTTACATAGTTACAATTTTCGGAAAAAGGACACGATATATATCTGCTATTCTTTTTCAAGAGAATGATAGTTATTGTGACACATACTATTTCAGACAAAAATTAGAATGGAAGGTGCTGCAGTTGAACACAGTGCGCAAATACGGTTTAAAAATTGAGTTTTTTTACACCATACTATACAAGTAGGTATTATAGATAAAGATAAATTACTAGAAGTCATTTTCCAGTAATTTAAAAAAATTAAAGGATATTTATTCTTTGAAAATGGTCTAGTAGCAAACTGTGCTATCAATTATGCAAACATAGACATATTTACTTTAATTACTTTGGTATTCCCAATATTGATCATAATGAAAGGAAAAATTCCATAATTAAGAGTAACTGGCATTATTACAGTTTATTCTTACTTCAACTTAAAAGAAAGTATATGAAAATTGATAAGATTATGCTAAAAGATTTCAAAACACATGCTGTGTTAAAATTTCTCCACGGCCTCTATCAGGCGTATTTAGAAAACCACCCCTTCCTGTAATATTTTATAAAAGCATGATTTGGTTTAAGTTGCCTTATGCCAAAATAAAGAGAAAGAGAATGTTGAAAAAACAATTAATCACTCGCACCCTCCATCTCCGCTGTTTATTATTATTATTGTATCCACTGCAGCGAAGAATGTCGAATTGTTGTCCCATCTTCAGTCCGTTAATTCTAAATTAATGACAAATTTGTCCATAAAAATGCCTTTCTCCCATCTTGTGAGTGTTCTTTTCTAGTTTTCAGAATTAATTTTGTCCATCACAGCTCTGAAAGTTCCGCATTGCTAATTTTTAAGGTTATATTTCATTGCATTACTTTTATTTACACCAAACGCATCACCTTGGTATGAAGGCAGATACAGAATAGTGTGTCAATGTTGTACTACAATTTTTTCAATATAATACATCCTGAATTTAGGTATGTTGAATAGTTTTAATAACATCATACAGCACAGATTTGTTAACTGAATGATAATGCTTTTATCAGTTACAATTAAGTACCACAGTATTCCGAAACACTCAGTAAATACACATTCTGCAAGCGCCTTTTATCAAACTTATTGGCCGTTGACACAATGCTTAATGTTTCAGGTGTACACCAGCACAGTGCATCAGACACCTTCTTATGGGCGTACATACTGACAGGCACCTTCTAGGTGTCATGGCGCATGGTAGTGCCGGATAGATGCTGCAGATGCTTGTTCAAAGGAAAGAGTACTATCCCTCTATACTAGTGAGGATTTGGGCAATGGATCTCTCTAGGCAGAGCCGGAAGTGGGACGGGTCTTGGAACCTCGAACTGATATGGGCATCTGCGCATCTCTATTGTCGATTTGCCTATGACTTGTAACCTCCTGTGGGAGGCAATATCCACTTTAGCCATCCCTTAGTTTTGATCTTTGTTTTACTTACCGTTCAAGTTGTGTTAGCAGAACCATGTCACCTTAGATTAGAGGTACCAGCAAGGCACAAAGTTTTACAGAAATTAGGAAGTGTCACAGAGCATTAAAAAGAGGTTTCAATGTCTATTTTATGTGGCCAAGCAGGAGGGAGGTGTCTGTCTCAGGTATTTGATTTTCAATACAAATATTGCTCACTGCTCAAGATGGCAACTGAGGGCAGACTTAGAGAATACGAATGTTGTACTGACTTGGAATGCTGCATTAGGGAGTTAAGCGATAACAACAAATACAACAACGATGATGATTTTTTTTTTACGTCCTCCAACGTTAAGTCATATCGGACGATGAATGTAATGGGTGAAATGATGCTCAAATGAGCCCGGGGTCCAAAGAGCTTAGAGTTACCCGACATTCGTCTTGAAGGATAAGGGAAAACCCCGGAAAAACCTTATCCAGGTAACTCACCCTGACCGAGATTCGAACTCAGGACCTCTTGAACGTGAGGCAGAAATGCTACCACCACGCTACCGAGGCGGGCAATTATGATGATGATAATTAATAATAATAATCATAATAATAATACATTTATTGGAAATAATAGCTTTGAAACAATGTTTATGTTTAAATTGCTTTAAATTAAACATGTAGGTATGTTAATTCCCATAAATTAAGTAGGAATTTATGTATGGAATACACAGAACCAGGAGCGGTTTGTGAGGTAGTGCCGCTGTGCCATGGCACCATCTGTATGAAAACGAAAGAAAGAGAAGTGTATAGGAATTGCGCAAAAAAGATTGTTTCTGAGCATCTGATCCCTCGTGTGAATATGCGCATGAAATGCAGGCGCTCTCTCCTGGTTGTTTTCTGTGGCTTGGTGCCGATTACAGATCGGCACCATCTATGCTCATAAGCGCCTGTGTTAAGGACTAGGATGTCTGCTTAGAAATGGCTTCTTATGAGAGAAGGTAGTGCCAAGATTTCTCTGGTGCATAACTTACGCTTTATCCGCTAGAGTGCAGTAAAGCACGGGACCTAAGATAACTGGCTCTCTGTCGCGAAATCGTACACGAACGCTTCGTATCACATTCTCCATAAATTGTATTATCAAATTTTTACTGTACTCATTATACCTGTGCGTAACAAGAGTACGGATGTAATAAATATCTATTTCCGTTTCCCCGTACGTTCTGTTTGGTACAGTATATTATAAAATAGGATGGATTATTGATATGATTACCTAAATCGTTCGAAATTGGTACACATATATTTTAACATCCTTTATTTTATTTATTATTTATTTATTCATTCATTACTTATTTGTTCATTCACTTATTTATTGATTTATTTATTTAGGGCACTGCCAATACAATGCCTCACCGGCCGCCTCTGCACAGAACTATAAAATTTGTATTCTTGTAAATGTCTGTGGCAAGTACATCATTATTTAACTTTTATATATAGTGGCAATTATTGAACAGAAACAAGAATCTGCTGAACAGAGAAAAAGCACTATCAATACTTTGGTTTTGGTGTGGAGATTATATTCATCAACAGTATCAGATGTATTAAGTCTATTCTAGATTTTTTTTTCTTTATATTATTACTATTTTATAGGAGAATATTATTAAAATAGCAGAATATGTATAAGAACTATAAAAAGTTATTTTGGTGTATTTGAATTTAAGCTTTTTTAAAAATATTCAGGTAAATTAATGTGACTGGAACTAAGCAAATGTTCCTTTAATATGTTCCTTTGAATTATGGTTTTGCATTAAATGCGGAGACATATGTGTTGAAATGACTATTGATCTTAAATACTCATTATTATTTCTACCTTTTTGCACCAATTTAATACAGCTTTCCCCTATAAATCAATAAATCAAACTCCCGTCTCGGTAGCATAGATGGCAGCATGTCTGCTTCACGTCAAGAGGTCCTGAGTTCGGTCAGGCTGAGTTATCTGGATAAGGTTTTTCCAGGGTTTTCCCTTATCCTTCAAGACGAATGTCGTGTAACTCTAAGCTCCATGGACCCTGGACTCATTTGAGCATCATTTTACCGAATTCATTCACCGTCAGATATGACTTAATGTTGTAGGACATAAATTACACACGCACACGCGCCCCACGCGCGCACCCACGCACGCACCCACGCACGCACGCACCCACGCACGCACCCACGCACGCACGCACACACAAAAAAAGTAAATCAAACACCAAGAAATAAGAATAAAAAATGAATCACATCAGGTATCATAACCTCAAACAAACAGATGCAGCGCCTTTTTCATTTAAGTACAATCAACAAAATGGAGGAATTTGTGAAATATTTTAAACATTATAAGCAAATTTATTCCAAGGTGATTAAAGAAGCAAAAAAACGATACATTGATGAAGAGCTTTACCACTGCTGTAATAAAAGCAAGACTATTAGGTACATCATTAGAAAGGAAACTGGTACCTCTCAGCCAGACACAAATAATATGGTAACACTGGCAGTAAATAATGCAACAATCAAAATCCTACTATTATTGCCAATACCTTTAATAATCATTTTAACATGGTTGTGGATAGATTGTTATTAAATACCAATATAATTATTCATATAAATCACAAAATGAATATAAATGATAAAAGCACTGAGCTTAAGCCAGCAGCACATGATGAAATACTTTGGATTGTCTGCTCCAGAAAGAGCAGTCTCTCTGTAGGACCTGATATACCAGAATTTCCAATTAAACAAAGTATTAGCTATATTTTGAATCCTATTTTCGATATATCTAATAGTTCAATTCGTGCAGGCACATTCCCTGAGAAGCTAAAATCAAGAAGAATTGTCCCAATTCTAAAAAAAGGTGACCCAAACAATATTGTTAATTACAGACCAATAGCCATTATATCAGCATTTTCAAAAACACTTGAAAGTGCAATGTACAATCGAGTTGCACCTTTACTGGACAAGTGTGTGTTTGGTGCTCACCAAAATGGTTTCAGATAAAACAAAAATATAGTTAATGCTCTCTATTCTTTTATAAAACCAACTATAGAAGGGATTGACTTGAACATGTCCACCATTGATGTATTCATGGATCTAAGTAAAACATTTGATCTGGTTGATCACAATATCTTATTAGCAAGGGATAGTGATGTGCATTCCATAACCTCTCCTATCCGAATCCCAACCTCAACCTGCTCGTGGTGCAACCTGCTTTACCAATGAGGCTCTGTGGACCGAGCATTAGCGGTATATCTACATCAGAAATAGAGGAAATGCTATTTCATCTCTTACGCTGGCCTGTCACAGCGTACAGATGTTCCACTTTTGGTGCTACTGGGAAAAGCTGATGGACTTTAAAACTCCTCCTGGCCAGGTCCGATGGACCCATTAACCAAAGACAGGTGTGGCCCTCCAGACATACTGGGGGTTAAAGTGAGTGGATGATGTAACCACCATTACAAGCAAAAAATTGGTATCCACTTAAAAAACGGTTATGCTACTTAAAACAGAATTAAAAACAGATCTGAATCTTCCTAATTCTAAAGAAAACATTTTAATCAAAGAAAACCCACTGTCATTTGAACCAATTAATATTCAATTAGATTTAGAACAAATAGTTACAAAATCTGAAACTTCCAAATCTGTACTAAAAGCACTAGCATTAGAAACTGTGAAAAATAGATACCCACATAAAGAATGGTTACATATCTACACAGATGGATCTAACTTGGATAACAACTCAGGAGCAGAAATTACCTGTGCACTGTTCTCATTCTATCAACCAGCAGGATACCACACAACTATTTTTGATGAAGTAACTGCTATTCATATTTCACTCCAACAGCTTCTATACAGAATAGATAAATTTAAAAATGCTGTCATACTTTCTGATTCTAAAGCAGCATTATGTGCAATAAATTCATATAAAATGAGGTCAATCCAAATTAAAGAATGTCACAAAATGATCCAACAACTTCAAAAACTACAGAAAAGAATTATATTACAGTGGATACCTGCACATTGTGGAATTATGGAAATGAATCAGCTGATTTCCTTGCCAAAAAAGGTGCAAATTTAATTCAGAACAAAAGTAAAAACTTACCCTTTACATCCATAAGAAGATTAATCAAGAGCAAATATAAAAACAAACAAAACCAATCAATATCTAACAAAGCCAAAGATAAAAAATGAAACATTTTAATAAAAAATTCCAGAAATTATTCCAGAAATCCCACGTAAAGCTGAAGTAGCAAATTTTAGATTACTTACGAAATATGATTATTTGGCCAAACACTTGCACAGAATAGGAATTTATACAAGTCCAAACTGTCCTCTGTGCAACAAAGAAGAGGAAATGACGGAAGAACATCTTTTAACCTGTAAAGCCCTACCTGCCGGACCCACTACACAGAAATATTGGAGAGCAAGAGCTAACGGCTTCATTGCCAAAGCCCAGCATTTGAAAACAACATATCTTACTAGCAAAACTTGAATGAGATGGTGTACATGGTCAAGCACATACATTGTTCAAATCATACCTAACCAACAGGACCCATATAACGTTGATAAATAATGGAACTATCCATAGAAATGTCAACTCTGATGTAAAAGTAGCAAAATGCGGGTTTCCTAAGGTTCGAATCTTGTACCTCTGTTGTTTCTGGTCTACATTGAAGACTTACTGCTTAACATACCGCATGCAACAACTATCCTGTATACAGATGATACAAGCTTTACTCCAAGGGGAAATTCACAAGATTTGCAGCAGCAAGCTGACAGTGTTATGACTAGCTCAACCCTCTGTTAGTCGCATGAGGTCTGGGAGGCCCCTAGCTTTATTTAAATATTGTATTTTACGAATGAACACACCTACGTAATTGTCTATGACATCTAACATTACACTTTACTCGAATGTTTGCTGCAGCGACAACCTTTTCTGTGTATTATTGTAGCTGCAAGAATGACGAATTAGCAGTTAGGTGTCGTACAGGTCTAGCGGGCCCCTTGCACCTACTCCCTTTACATGTTGGTGATATGTTTTTCTTTGATTGTAAGTTTTGGAATATTGCTTTGCCAGTGGAAGAAGCCATTAGTATTGCATCGTGAGTACCAAATGTATTCATTGCTATTGGACAAATTAGCTGATGTTAGAGAACTGTTTATAATATTTGTAAATAAATGTCTGAAGCATTATTCTCTTTGACAACAAGTCATGGTCGACGAGCAATTACCTGCATTTTGAGGTCGACGTGGTTTTAGACATATATACCATCTAAGCCAAACAAGTATGTCAAACATATTGTTTGAGTGTTGCAAACTGCTTTACACCACTAATATGGAAATTGGTTATGGACAGCAGCCAGACGGACTACATTTGCAAAATAATTCCACAGAGGCTGTAGTGCTAAGACTAACTGAACTAATCTATAACACTAGCAAAAATGTTACAGCAGATAATTGGTTCATTAGTGTATTTCTGGGCAAAAGACAACTTTCTTTTGTCGGTACAATATGCAAGAACAAGAAGGATTTGCCCTGTAATTTTACTTCACTTGTTTCATATATTCCAAAAAGCGTATAACAGTAATTTTGATCTCAAGTCTACATGTTTTTTTTTTTCAGAACAACTGTCAGAAGTTGCCGAAAAAAAAGCCTCAGATAATCTAGTATTACAATGATACTATATCTGGAGTTGATATAATAGATAAATTGTGTGCTATTTACAATGTAGCCAGAATAGCATAAAGGTGAGCAATGGTAATTTTTAACCTTATGTTGAATAATGCAGGTATTGATTCTAGGGTTATCTTTCTTGGAAACCAAAACAAATATTCCACAAGACAGAAATATTTAAAAATGCTGTGCTTAGCTTTACTGTCGCAACCTCTATAGAGAAGAGCAACAGCATCAAAGCTACCCAATGATCTGAAAGAGCATATAAAGAGATATAAAGCTGAACATATGAGTTGCCGAATGCTCATCATTAAAAAAGAAATATGAACCCTGCAGTAAAGACAAAAAGAACAACAAACTAAATATGCAATTGGGAAATGCAATGCTCATCTCTGTTTGATTGCGATAACTACTTAGTCAGAGAAAACAGAAGAAATAGCTGATGACTCTGAGTAACTGAACATTTCCAATGAAGAAATGTATTTTAAAAGAATAGGTTATTCTCTTTACGTATATTTGATACAAATTATAATGTACATTCTATTTGTGTTATATTTTAGCTGATGTATTTAATATGACTATACTAATAAAATTCATTAATATTTAATCCAAATAAAGCCAAAAATTAAGGGACAAAAAGAAAAATGAAAGCAAAAACAAATACAGGCATATAATCGCATAAATATAGCGAGGGTCTTCCAGGCCCTATGTGACCAACGGTGTTCTGCCAAGGCATGTGCCTAACGGAGGGTTAAGCAAATAGCTGAGGGGAAACAACCTGTTACTAAATGCCAATAAATCTCAATATGTGAGTTTTGCTCTTTCTAACAGGAAATCTGTGATTCACCTATAATAATGAAAAGATACAGTACACTTCCAAAGTAAAATTTTTAGGAATAACAATTAAATTCATCAACTGGAAGTCACATATTCAGTACATTACAACAAAAGAGAAATCAAACTTATTATATAATCTCTGTACTAAAAACTGTTTGCAACCTCAGTACCATAAAAATAATATATTTCGCTTATGCTCAGTCAGTACTTTCATATGGCATCATTCTGTGGGATAATTCTGTAGATGCTCATACTCTTTTCATAACTCAAAGGAAAATAATTCTGTTGTTGTTTTCAAATGCTAGGCTTTGGCAATGAAGCCATTAGCTCTCTTGTTCTCCAATATTTCTGTGTAGTGGGTCCGGCAGGTAGGACTTCACAGGTTAAAAAATGTTCTTCAGTCATTTCCTCTTCTTTGTTGCACAGAGGACAATTTGGACTTGTATAAATTCCTATTCTGAGTAAAAGTTTGCCAAATAATCATGTTCCGTAAGTAATCTAAAATTTGCTACTGCAGCTTTACGTGGGATTTCTGGAATAATTTCTGGAATTTTTTATTAAAATGTTCCATTTTTTATCTTTGGCTTTGTTAGATATTGATTGGCTTTTTTATAAATCCTTTTATGGAAGTGTTGAAAACAGTGTTGTTGTATAAATTAAGTTAATTAGGAGTCGAATCCTAATTAACTTAATTGATTGGCTTTGTTTGTTTTTATATTTGCTCTTGATTAATCTTCTTATGGACGTAAAGGGTAAGTTTTTACTTTTGTTCTGAATTAAATTTGCACCTTTTTTGGCAAGAAAAATCAGTTCATTCATTTCCAGCAATTCCACAATGTGCAGCTATCCACTGTAATATAATTCTTTTCTGTAGTTTTTGAAGTTGTTGGATCAATTTGTGACATTCTTTAATTTGGATTGACCTCATTTTATATGAACTTATTGCACATAATGCTGCTTTAGAATCAGAAAGTATGACAGCATTTTTGAATTTATCTATTCTGTATAGAAGGTGTTGGAATGAAATATGAATAGCCATTACTTCTGCATCAAAATTTGTTGTGTGGTATCCCGCTGGTTGACAGAATGAGAACAGTGTACACTTAATTCCTGCTCCTGAGTTGTTGTCCAAGTTAGATTCATCTGTGTAGATATGTAACCATTCTTAAGGTGGGTATCTATTGTTCACAGTGCTTTTAGTACAGGTTTGGAACAAAAGTGAATCGAGAAGATATTGACACATTGCTTCACTCACACTGTTTTATTCACAGGACATGTTTCAGGGATGATAGGAGCAAAAGCTCTTGAAACATGTCCTGTGAATAAACAGTGTGAGTGAAGCAATGTGTCAATATCTTCTCGATTCACTTTTGTACTAATTTGTGCTCCACTGTCCCTACGCTTCTTCCAAGTTTATACTTTGACAGGTTTGGAAGTTTCACATTTTGTAACTATTTGTTCTAAATCTAATTGAATATTAGTTGGTTCAAAAGTCAGTAAGTTTTCTTTAGAATTAGGAAGATTCAGATCTGTTTTTAATTCAGTAACTTTGTGTAGGAAACTTGTTTGTGTTTTCATCTTGATTGTTTGTAGTAATCTTTTCTCCCATTTTGTTGTCTTTAACCACAACATTTTTTCATGTATTAGTGCCTGCTCCTCTAAAGTTAGATGCATTGGATAGTTCCGAGTTAAGGCTTGCATTGCCGTGATTGGAGTTGATTTTGCTGCACCGGTTATTAGACGCAGGGCCTGATTTTGGCATACTTCTAGGTGATTTATGTTACAACTGTTTGCTGTAATTATTACCTCTGCATTATAAAGAAGTATTGGCTTGATGAATGTTTTGTATGTGGTGTTCAGTGTCTCCCGATTACTGCCCCACTTGACTCCAGCTAATCTTTTCAAAATTGAAAATTTTTTTGTTGATTTGTTAACTACTGCATTGGGATGAAAGGGATAGTGATGTGCATTCCATAACCTCTCCTATCCAAATCCCAACCTCAACCTGCCCGTGGTGCAGCCTGCTTTTACCAATAAGGCTCTGGGGTCCAAGCGTTAGCGGTATAACTACATCAGAAATAGAGGAAATGCTATTTCACCTTACGCTGACCTGTCACGGCGTACAAATGTTCCACAATTGGTGCTTATGAGAAAAGCCGATGGACTTTAAAACTCCTCCCGGCCAGGTCTGATGGACCCATTAACCAAAGACAGGTGTGGCCCTCCAGACATACTGGGGGTTAAAGTGAGTGGATGATGTAACCACCATTACAAGCAAAAAATTGGTGTCCACTTAAAAAACGGTTACATTTATGCTACTTAAAACATGGAAAATAATGTGTGTGTGTTTGGAGGAATTTAGTAACAGTGACGTCAAAATTAATATAAAATTATTTGTGGTTGGTTTATTGACACTCGTCACTTACTTTTTCATATATTTATGAGATATATGAAAAAGTAAGTGACGAGTGTCAATAAACCAACCACAAATAATTTTATATGGAAAATAATTCTTAAAATGCTTAGTCTAAATAGGTCTGCACACTTTAAGCAAAATAATATACTCATCTTACCCTGTCTATATATTCTAGAAAGTGCATGTTTCATAAATAATAATCTTCATCTATTTAGCTCCAATGATAAAATCCATAACCACAGCACCAGATCCAGTAGACAAAATACCCCTACAGGCAGTTACTACAACTAAGAAAATTGCCTTAATATTGCATACTGGCATTTTAATGTACAATCTTACTGATGAAACATCGGATATGCACCCAATTCCATCAAATAGTTTTTGATACTTTTATACTTTGCAAGAATGTATTGAGTACTTCCAAGATTGTAAATAATGTTATGACTAGTATGATTGTAAATCTAGTAGCTGGTAATTTAGGATTGAAGCCATGAAATTGTAACAAATTTCCAAAGGTGAATGGTGTTTATTATTCCTCTTCTTTCTCCTGTTGTCTCTCTTCTTTCATTTTCAGACAATTTCAACGTACTTACTCTTTCCCAACCTCTCCACGTCACTTCTCTTTTCTTGCCCTATAAAGCTTCAATCACCCTCACTGCCCCCTCTCCTTTCTGCGTAATATTTACTGGGTTCAAACACAAATTAAAGGTATGGAATAGCTTCTAGAAATATGCAAACCTGTGCCTCCTTTTTGTCCCTACAATGCATCAGAACTATGGTACTTCTCATGTTTACAGTTCACGTACATAATGACAGTAATTATATTCTTGTAAACTAAATTAAACAATTTTCTTTCATATTTCTTTATGAAGATATTTTCCCACGTGGTTAATGCAGCTGGACCTTGGACACTTTTTAATAAGTGGATTTCTCGTTCTAGATCATGATTCTTCTTCCAAAAATGATACGCTACCGCCAATTTATCTATCTCTTTGTTCCTGATGTTCCTAAAATGCTCTTTAAGCCTAATGTTCAAGTTCCTTTTAGTTTTCCCATGTGGAAAAAAATCTTCATAAGAAATATGAAAGAAAATTGTTTCATTTCGACACTACCTTTGAAGAAGGTTGCTGTTGAGACTTCCGCCAGGGCACTTAATTTGCACTGCCACTGAAGACGTCTGCCGCAGTCGCAGACGAAACGTCTGGGAAGATGAAGAAAGAGCCCAGTAGACCACGGCCCACAAGCCCAGTTAATACTTTATATTATACGTACTGTACCTGTCTGTTGGTGTCCTATAACTGCTCCAGCATTGTGATGTGTTCATCACTTCCTAATTTATTGTAATCACTAGCATGGCAAGTGTCATAGAGTGCTGGAAATCATATTTTCGTATCACATTCAGGACCTTGTTGCATATTAAACATCACGCAGAATTATCAAATTGTGTAAAAAAATACACCTGCTCCCATGAAGGGTTAAATAATTTAGGAGAAGAAGACCTTCATGAACATGTAGCCATTTTGTAAACAACGTCCAATACACAGGTAACTAACGAGCCTATACTGATAACCCTGCAAACTAACAGATTGACACTCCTGCACTAAAGTGCATTCGCTGGTACAGTGCTTACCCAATACCCGTTTTAGCATCTTGTGAAGACCACTGTTGTACACCATTGGTTTTTAAGTGTGCTTCAAGGCAGCAACTCCATGTGAGCAGATTTACTGGAATGTAAAGGAACTCTTGTGGGACAAAATTCTGCCACACTGGTATCACTGATAAGATCCTGGCAAATAACCTTCTTAACAAAAATATTTATTTTCCTCAGCACAAACCACTGTTTACAGCAAATATTTTTACATATTTTTTTATTTTCTGAAAAAAAAAGAGCTCTTAATGATTTTGATTAAAATAACAAATATTTGAGATATTTTCATGACAAATAAAGCATATAAATTGAATTTTCTGGAAATAGCCTGTGAAGACATATTCATTCTGAGTGACTTGTATAATTAGAAACAATAAGAGATGAATAAAATCTTGTTGCACAAAAAATTTAGCTCCCTTTAAAGCACACAATTTGTCATTTGTAGTTTTTAATATTCCCAAAATACTTTTTGTTATTGGTTTGAACTTTCAAATACTTATGTATACTTTTTTCAGGTGGTACGTTGTGCTTTTCATATTTTATTATGGCTATGTAAGGGGCATGCAATTGCAAAGCTATTTCATTGCATTTAGAAAATTGGACTATTTCCTCTAGTCTACTGTATCTTTTTT
Source organism: Mantis religiosa (assembly GCA_030765055.1). Classification (NCBI taxonomy): domain Eukaryota; kingdom Metazoa; phylum Arthropoda; class Insecta; order Mantodea; family Mantidae; genus Mantis; species Mantis religiosa. The sequence goes on from CM060948.1 coordinate 34,471,055, forward strand.
ATAATGAAATATGCAATGAAAGTTTATCTCAATAAACAATAAGTACATTAAAGAATAAACTTTTCTAGTGAGCACATCACTCTTTTCCCTTGCAATCATGAATAATGATAATAGTGTTAAAAGAAAACAACTTTACAGTGAAAGCTCTAAGGAAAATTAATATTAGAATCTGTGGATGTTTAAGATTGTTTACTGGAAAGCAGGAAGGAGGGTTATAGTCACTTTTCAGCCAACAAATTTACTCTGTCACTGAGGTACCCTTTGTTCTTTAGGAACAGTGTTTTAAAATGCTGAAGAATGAGAACAAGCGTAGGTCTTCTACTGTGGACATATGAGTTCAGAACAATGTAAGCATTAAAAGAATCCTCTCTTTTGGGGATTCATGGATGACATACAAAAGCAAGTGTTTGGGAAAATGGGGAAAAGGTAAACATGGTTGCAAGAAAGTACACAATTATCAAATGTGATATTCAGTTTAATTATATAAAAATTGTTATTACTCGCAACACTGCGAACAAGCCACTGTTTACATTGTTTGTCATTCTTGGCTTTGTTATGTATAAACTATACACAAAGTTTACTCTTTCTGAAATAGCCCTAAATTTCTTCTACCATTTCATAAAACAATCTTATTATATGATTTCACTGTATTTCTTAGGATTATCAAATATATCACATATAAATACAAAAGTGAATTGAGAAGATATTGACACATTGCTTCACTCACACTGTTTATTCACAGGACATATTTCAAGAGCTCTCGCTCCTATCCATGTCCTATCCATCTTCTTGATTCACTTTTGTATTAATTTGTGCTTCACTGTCCCTATGCTTCTTCCAAGTTTATACTTTGAATATCACATATATTTGGTATCACATATATTGGTATATATATATATATATCACATATAGATATATTGGTATCACATATTAATGGATAATTAATATTGATATCACATATACATCATATCACATATTAAAGCCGCTGAAAAACTTTAAAAATACAAAATATATTACATTTCTGAGTCCCATAGAGAGAAACCACAAAATGATCTTGTGTTAAGGTGCTGCCCTGCATCTCTAGCACAAATCCAAAATTTCAGATAAAAGTATTGTCCCTTATTTGTTATACTTCTCTGCACTTAGGGTTCATTGTTACCTGTACAGTATGGAGGGGGCTTTGAACCTCAAACATTTTCTTTCAAATCTAAGCTGCTATTAGTTTTAGTGAAGTAAGTCCTTGTGTATCTTCTCCCTTTAAGGCAGGAACTTGTTTTACATGCTGTACTGATGGCGTAGAATATGAACTACTAGGCAAGTTCATATCAAACTGTTCTCTTTCAACAGTTGCTGCATTCAGAACACAACATCCGTGTCCTCAGCAGACCCTTGTCGACCAATATTCATAATTGGAGGCAGGCCTCCTCATTATTAAAATAAAAGGACAAGTCCATTTTACTGATTTTTCGAACCATTTCCCAATGTTCAACAATGTACCTACTGAACGAATCTTAAATATTTGAAGAACGCACAAAACAAACAGCCTTCACTTCTAACAGTACAATAGGTACTTCTGCTGGACAGCAAGCCTACTGTTATGAAGCAATAAAATCTGAAAGGAAACATGTTCAGTATTTTCCAAAACTGACCTGCACTAATTGCATACACATGTCTTTCTGCACCAGTGTTGGATAGATGTCTGGAGCATTTTTGCAGAGGTTGGCTACAAGTGTTACAACATCTTTCTTATGTTGGCTGCAACATGAGAACCTGCATGTTGTCTGCTTGCACATGCATATAGCTGCACCTTGGGACTTAGAAAATATTCTCGCGTTACACAAAAGAAATTTCTCCGAATTTTCTGGAGAAAGCCTGTGAAGACCTCTTCATTCTGAATGACTTGTATAATTAGAAACCATTAGAGATGAATAAAACCTTGCTGCACAAAAAATTAGGTCCGTTTAAAGCACACAGTTTATGTAAAATAAAATATTTTGTAGTTTTAAACATTCCCAAAATACTTTTTGTCATTGGTTTGAATTTTCAAATATTTATGTATACTTTTTCAAGTGGTAAGCTATGCTGTTTATATTTTCCTATGTCTACCTAAGGAGCATGGAATTGCAAAGCTATTTCATTGCATTTGCTTTTAGAAAATCGGACTAATTGCTCAAGCCTACTGTTTCTTTTTTATAATTAAATGTGCAGTAAAAGTTTATCTTAATAAACAATGAGTACATTAAAGAATAAACTTTTCTAGAATTTGTATTAACAGTAAGTACAGAAAGTTAGAAGAATGCAACCCATTTTTCCCTCGCGATCATGGATGATAATCATAATAGTGTTAAAAAATACAGCTTTACAATGAAGGCTCTAAGGAAAATTAATATTAGAATCTGTGGATGTTTAAGTTAACATTGTTTACTGGAAAGCAGGAAGGAAGGTTTAAGTCACTTTTCAGCCAACAAATTTATTACACGTCACTGAAGTTCCCTTTTTTTCTTTGGGAACAGCATTTTAAAATGCTGAAGCAGTGAGAACAAACCTATGTGTTGTACTGTGGATTATAAGCTCAAAACAATGTAAGCATTAAAAGAATCCTCTCTTTTAGGGATTCATGAATGATATATGAAATCAAGTGTTTGAGAAAATGGGGAAAAGGTAAACAAGGTTGCAAGGAAGTACAAGGTCATCAAATGTGACATTCACTTTAATTATGTATAAAATTTTATTCCTCATAACACTGCAAACAACTGTATATATGCACTGCAAACAAGCCATTGTTTACATTGTTTTTCATTCTTGACTTTGTTATATATAAACTATACACAAATTTTACTCTCTCTGTGGCTCCAAACTGATTCTACTATTTCTGAAATATTAATACTATATCATTCTACTGTATTTCTTAAGATTATCAAACATTTATGGTATGACATAAAAGCTACTATAACGCTTAAAAAAAAAAAAAAAAAAAAAAATATATATATATATATATATATATATATATATATATATATATATATATATATATATATATATATATATATATATATATATATATTAAATTTCTGAATGCCAAAGAAGAAACCAGAACATGCTCTTGGGTCAAAGTGCTGTCCTGCATTTCTAACACAAATCCAATTAAAAAGTGTCCCTTCTTTGTTTTGCATCTTTGCACTTAGGGTTCACTGTTACTTGTACAACTCGGCGGAAATTTCAATCCTTTAAAAATGTTTGTCCAAATCATCATTGTTGTTACTCTTATTATTACAAGTCCCAATGGATCATCATCTAAATTTAAGGCAGGAACCTGTCCTTCATGCTGTACTGATGGTGTAGAATATGAAGTACTAGGCAAGTTCACATCCATACGTTTTCCTTTGACAGTTGCTGAAAAAATAGACTTAGTATTCTTTTCATTAAGACAGTCTTTATTATGAGAATGTGATGATGCCGTCTCACTGCCATGAAATGTACTGGAAGCACATACATTTTCATGCATCACTGGTTGTTTGGTTACAAATCCTTCAATTACCTTCTTGCATTTAGTCTCTGCTTTTGAAGGAGAGCTTTTCTTTTCAGCAAAAGGATCACTATTTTCTTGCTCTTCCTTATACTGCCCCTTTATAATATCAGTATATGTATTTTTATAAAAATCAGATACTTTCTTTTGTTTGCTTGAAAATACTTTGTAAAATACTGTAGAGTGGAATGGTATGCTTTGTGAATGCAGACTATTTAGATTAAGTACAATTCTTACAGGGCAGTGCTTACTAACATCTACTTCTCTGAGTATACTACACTCTTTGATGCTTAGCTTCAAATCATCATCTATTAAAATGAAACTAAACTGTGAATTATAATTTAAAACTACTGATATAAGTTGTGTTGACCAACGTGTAAATACATTTTCTCCCTTGGGATGTATGTGACGATATGCATCTAACAAATGAAGATTGATCTCCTTTAATGTTGGCTCTCTGATGTTTCCTTTCTCAGGATCCCATACTAAGTGGTTTAAGAAATGCTTATACAAATCATCGTGTAATTCCACCTGTGAATATGAAACAAAGCAAATTAAGGTTTGTACAATTTCATGTACAAAGAATTACAATAAGAAAAACTTAAACTTTTTAGCTGTTATCTTCTACCTGTGTCCTCACAGGACATTATGGGCACATTGCAATAATTTGTATAGTATTGCATGTTGACAGCATATCATCTCACTCCAGTTGTGGTGTAGATAAAGTTTGCAATCCTGAGCAAGTGTTATTTGAATGTATCCCATACTAAACTTCCACACAGAACAAAAATCCCCTCATGGTCATAACAGGTATCAAACCTGTATCCTTATATGATGTGAAAATAAAACTTCAAAACAAACATTAGTTTTTCTTTTTTGATGGGGTGGGATACAATCCCAATATAATTACTCAAGACATATGGTTAATGATTTTGAGGCTTTCTGTTCTTTTTGGTGTGGAGTTGTGAATTGGATTTGCTCAAGGAGTGAGTAAGTGAGTATGTGGCGTTTAAGGGCCCGTCGACAACAAGGTCATTTGGGCCCTTTGCTCAAGGATGCAGCAGCATTGGAACATACTGCAAAATCTAATTTAGCTAATTCTTAGTCTGTGTGAACTTTTAATCCTCATTGGAAAGCACATTATAAATCACTACGAGTTTAATCAGGATGTTCAAGAAGTTAATGTTATCTAAATTAACTCGGTAACTATACTGAACAGATTACATTTGATTAATGTCCATTCCATAGCATTGATAGCAATATGCACAGATTAACAGAAGTATTCAAATAATATAATACTCGTACTTCACAATGTATGTATAATAAACAATGTATTAGAGTCAAACTGAAAAATTCAATGCCATGGCTGGGATTTCAACCACGGATCTCCTGGTTTCCATCTAGTTGCTCTTACTCATTGAGCTACTATGGCCAAAGTGCCAACATGACATTAAATTCTTCAACTGACTCATATATTATCTTGGTAAACCATTAGGGGCTCTCATATTTGAGATACACCAGGAAACCAGAAACCACTTATTGGTTATGACTAGGGCCCAGAAGTTGTTGACCTAAAAATTCTCTAAAAATGAGCTATAAAATGCCCTTAAAATATTAAAAAATGCACATAAAATGTAAAAAAATGACCTAACAAAAATTAAAAATTTCTTTCATAATAATGAATTAATAACTGCCACAGACAAATAATGAATATAATATATGTGTAAAAAATACAACTCATCTAAAAATTAATAATGAATATAAGGTTCGAATAACCACATTTTAAAATTAACTTTCTTGGTAAATAATGCAATTATTGCTACTAAATAATAAATAAATAAATTCAAAATTCATGAGGTCATTTTCAATTTTATAAAATATGAAAAAATAAGTTACTGTACCCATTAGCCAAAACTCAGCATTGCAGTACACTACCATGGTCATCTTCAAGTTATCAAAAGTAAAGGAACGGCAGTTGTCAGTTAAAACTGTTTTATACTTTGAGAAAGTTCTCTCCACTTCCACAGATGTTATAGGTGCATATTTGAAAAACACTATGTCACTGCCTGTTAAATCCTGTTAAAAATATCAGTTCTGAAGTTTTCTTCTGACAAGATATCAGCAATCTGACAAACTGGAATTCTTTATTTTTGTCCAACACAGATTTTAGTATCTGTCTAATTTTGTCCCCAATTTCACCTTTTACATTTTGTATCATCACTAACTCCTCCTCAATCCTCACTAACTGACCTGTAGTCAGGTGGTCGGCCGCCCTCTCCAGTAAGCCTTGCAGCTGGGGCCCCAGGTGTTGCGTCGGCACCGGCTCCTGCATCTTGTCGATTGCAGTTACGCTGACCATGGGCTCGCACGTCCCCAGCTCCGTTCCGGCCTGAACGTCGTGATCGGTGTCTGCCAGGTTGAGCAGCCTCACTGGCAGCTCCTCTTGGCATGGCAATAATGTCCTGGCTACACAGAGTCCGTGCACAGGCTTCTTCTGGTCCAGCATCATGTTCTACGTCCGCTGGCCTTCCAGTCGCGCCGTCACCACCACCTCGCTTCTCGCGGGGACAACCACGTCTTCCTTCAGGACGACTCTGCAAATTCCATGGCGCTCTTCAGGCTGCCAGAGTATCACCTCTTCTACATTGAGCCGCAGGACCTTCCTGCCGATGTCGACCATCGCCTCGTGGCTCCTGAGGGCATCCAATTCCAGTATCACCTCCTCAGTCACCTTCGCGACGAAAATCCACAGACGTACGGTACTCCTTCCCAAGGTCAACTTCAGTAGGGCCTCCTTCTCCACAGCCAAGGTGTCGCCCGATGCCGTCACAAGTTGGTATGGTCGGCTCGGCTTCCTCATCGGCAAACCCTTCGCCACGTCAGGTCTGATGATGGTCACAGCCGCCCCGGTGTCCACCAGCACGCGGCACGGCCTTCCTCTTACCCAGCCGTCCGCGATGAGGCTGTCATCCATACGCCGGCTGATGGTGCGCAGTGTCACTCAAGGGGATGGTGGTGATGGCACCGACGTGCCCCCCCTCCACGACGGCCCTTACTCGTTTTCCGGCTGCTCTTCCTGGTGTGGGTAGTCTCTCTCCAGGTGTCCCGGCTGTCCACACCCCGAACACAGGCCACTAGGTCTTCGCCGGCGTCCCTCGGCTGGTTTTCTGTCTCCGGTGTAGCGGACACTCCTCGTTCTCGACGTCGGGATAGCTGCCACCTTGGCTGCCTCAATCCTTAATGCTGCCGTTAGCACCTCGTGGATGGTTTTGTAATCGCCGAGCATTAGGCGCTGACGAATCTCCGTGTCTCGTACTCCGTCGACAAAGGTGTAGGCAGCCTCTCGGGATCCGAACTCTGGTGGGAGGTCGACTAGGGCTTTGCTGGCCAGCTGCTCAATTGCCAGGGCGAACTCCTGCAGTGTCTCCCCTGTGACCTTGACTTCAGTTGGCTGCGGTACGCTGCGGCTAAGCGGTGATTTCCAAAACGATTCTCCAGGGCCTCCCAGATTTTCTTGGGCGCCGCCGCTGTCTGGACCGCGTTCAGGACTTCTGCGGCCCGTCCCTGGAGGCTAGGTATTAGCTGTGCGGCCTCTTCCTCTGGTGATCACATGTTGTGTTTGGCCACCGTGTCGAATTGACGGCGAAAGACTTCAAAAGTTGTCGCGCCGTCGTATTTAGGAGGTTTGACACGCAAAGATGTTGTGTCGCATCCCGACGCTTCGACCTTTAAATCCTTTAACCTACTGCTGACGACGTCCTCCACCATGGCATTCAGGGACTTTGCGTTGCTGTCGGCCTTTCCCTGCAGCTCGTCAACGCGGCTCGCCAGGTCTTCGACGCGCTCGTCCACTTGACCCATCCGCTTGCCCAGTTCTATGACGCCATCTCTCACGCCAGTCAGCTGCTCTTCGAAATTTGCGGCGAGGGCCTTGTTTACCGCTTTCATCTCCGTGGTCAATACGGTCATCTTCGCGGTGAGGCTGTTGTTTGTGGCTTCCATCTTCTCGGTGAGGTTATCGTTAGCCGTCTTTATTTCCTTCAGTTCCGCGTCCAGGTTGTTATTTGCCGCTTCTGTTTTCGCAGCGAGGTTGTCATTTGCTGCTTTCATTTCCGAGGTCAGTTCGGCCTTCATTTCCATCATCTTCTCAAAAATCTTTTCCAATGCAGCCTCCATGTCGTCCCACTCCTGACACCAAATGTGACTTTGTGGGTTCGTGAAATCAAAAGTCCAGGTTACAAACACAAAAGATTGCACTTTTATTTCCCTAGAAATACGCTTCGTACACATACACAATACAACATAGAAGGTCAACAAACACAGCTGTTTACCCGCACGCATTCAATTACCGACTAACCCCCCTTTGGCAGGCGGGCTGCCTTTTTATAGTTTACTAACATTCCAAAAATTTCTCAAACAATCGAGACCTGGCTAGAACAAAGGCAAACTCTCGAGAAATCCTTCCCCCCTCCATTTCGGCAAGCTTTTATCTACACACTGCACTGTGCATCCCTTTGAATGCCTTGCCGCCTCGATCAACAATGGCCTGGCGACAGGAGTGGTGGGGAAAGCCAGAACTATGAAACTGAATTTGACTGCTGGAAACTTTTCGCCAGTGATGATATTCTGCATCTAATTGTGCAGCACACCAACAGATGCATAGCTGATTTCAAAGTGAATTATGAACGGGGCAGTGATTGCAGAGACACAGACATAAAAGGCTTTATTGGCTTATTATACCTTGCTGGTGTGTTCCGCGGTGAAAGGCAAAATATTCACAAGTTCTGGGCAACAGATGACCTTGGTGTCAATATCTTCAGGATGAGTATGTCCGAGAAATGCTTCTGATTCATAATAAGGTGCATTCATTTTAATGATGGTACCTCTAGACAAGTACAGTGCAATGTGGATAAATTGGCTGCCATGAGGGAAATGTTTGACATGTTTGTGTTTGCAAACACATTACTCCCTCGGTCAGAATGTTACTGCTGATGAGCAGTTACCAGCATTTCGTGACCGGTGTGAATTTTGCCAGTACACACCGTCTAAACCATCTAAATATGGTATAAAAATCTTCTGCATTTGGGACGCTAACCTCTATTACACTTACAACATGGAAATATAATATTGACTACAAACAGAAGGCCCCTTTCAGAATAATAATCCTGCCAAAGCAGTTTTGAGGCTTGCTGAGCCGATATATGGGACTGGAAGGTACATTAGTGAAGATAATTGGTTTAATAGTTTGGAGCTATTAAAAGAATTGCAAAACCGAAGATTATCTTTTGTATTGGGTACACCAAAATCTATACACTTGTTTCCTACATTTCAAAAAAGGGGAAAACTGTGGTTCTACTTTCGAGTATGCATGTTTCCTCAAATGAGATTTCAGTGGGATTAGAGAAAAAGCCAGAAATTGCACTCCACTATAATGACACCAAATCTGGAGTTGATGTAGTAGACAAACTTTGTCAACCTACAATGCAGCTAGATCAACAAGGAGATGGCATATGGTGATTTCTTTCCATATGCTAAAGGTTGCAGGCATCAACTCATGAGTAATCTTTTTGGGTAATAATAAATATTGAGATAGGTGTATCTGAAATAAATATTGAGATAGGTGTATCTGAAAGCCTTGGCTCTGGATATACTGAAAGATCAGCTCAAAAGAAGAGCTCTGATTCCAATACTTCCACAAGATATTCAAATGATGCTGGTAAAATACAAACCCAATTCTTTTTTTTTTTGTTTGATGCTTCTTCATTTTCAATAACATCTGCACCTGCACTTTCATCATCTATAGCCTTTGCCTTTGACTTTTTATCCTTCCCTTTTCCTGTACTATTTTGATATATTTGTGTTTGCACTTCAGTGGTGACGTCATCCTCTCATGTTTTAACTGTAATATTTAGCATTCTTTCACATTAAAAGCTTTGTTTTTCTATGTTTTCTACATATCTTGTAGGCCGAACATACCAAGCACATGACATCATCTTCGATTACGTGCATTATTTACACAAACCCAATAGACCTCTAAAAGAAAATACTGACATTTCTTTACAGCCAATATATAGGAAAAGAAAAAGGTGTTAGCCTTGTTCCACAGAGACAAAACAGGGTTGCCTGAGCAAGTTTGCATGTGAAAAATGCGGCACATATCTTTGTTTGCAAATACGAGGGCTATCCAGAAAGTAGATTACGTTTTCGTCTGTTTCCGCTAGGGGCGGGGCTAGCGCGGCCATCTTGGGGTCAGAGCGTTGCGCAGCTCAGTCGGCATCTAGCCGTGCTAGTGAGAGGTTCGTGCTGTGCTCCGTTCAGATACTGTGACGGTTTGAAATGTCTGCGTTAATTGAAAATCCCGAGAGCTGCGAGGTGCGTGCAGTAATAAGGTTTCTGACTGCAAAAAACTGTAAACTGATAGAAATCTATCGGCAGCTTTGTGAAGTGTATGGGGACAACATTATCACTGAAGGTGGAGTGCGTCAGTGGGTCATCAGACCCACACGCCCAGCCCCACACGGCAAATGTCACTCGTGAAGTTCTTGAATCTTTTAAGTGGGAGTTGTTTCCTCATCCGCCGTACAGTCCCGACCTGGCACCGAGCGACTTCCACCTATTCCCAGCAATGAAGAAGTGGCTGGCTATGCAGCGTTTTGATGACGACGCACAGCTGCAAGAAGAGGTAACGAAGTGGTTGAAGGCGCAGGCGGCTGAATTTTTCGATGAAGGAATTTCCAAGCTCGTACATCGCTACAATAAATGCCTTAATTTGAATGGTGACTATGTCGAAAAGTAGTATTTGAGTGTGGCTTTCATCTGTATATAATAAAATTTGTTTCCTATACTTTGTTTACTTTTTATTCCAAAACGTAATCTACTTTCTGGATAGCCCTCGTACATGCGAAAATAGTGTGTGAAAAATGTATGTGTATAGACGGAAACCAAGAAACTGATATATACTCAGATAAGTTCAATAATAGTTATGTCTATAACTAGTCCATAACTAGTAGATAGTTATGTCTATCAGTAAGGCTATTTAGTATTGGTACTTCTGTATTTTGTTAAGTAATAATTTTAAAATCTAGTGTGCATTTGCTCAGCTTTGTATATCCCAAATTATATCACTAAAGAGAACTGTCATTAAAAAAAATACAAAAAACAATTTAAAACAGATACTAAAACACAATCAACATCATATGTATTCAGCAGATACATCGCGACTAATGACATCACAAAAGTTGATGTGCCCAACGGAAGGTTAAGCAAGTATTGCTAAGTAAGCTTTATAACTTTAGCAAATGCATTCTCAGCTGATAATGCAGTTGATGTTCCCAGTGATTTGCAAGCAACCATTATGGCATGGTATAGTATAATACAAATGCTTATTGTTATATTATATTTGGTAGTTCCCAAAACAAAGTCAATGGTTATGTATCAGCAGCAAGAAAAAACAAAAAATACAGGTTTAACATTTACTATGTAGTTGACTGACTTGCAATGTGTTAACTGAGAAAGAATATTCAAGACAAACTGAAGCTTTAGTTAGTTTAGTTTAATCAGATAAGTTTTAATGAATGAATGAATGAATGAATGAACGAATGAATGAATGGGAATATTATGAGGGTGACTCAAGTAGTAAGAGCATAACCATGGTGAGCTACAGATTCATAACTTGAGCTAAGAAAGAAAGGCACACAGACAGAAGGAAAAGAAAAAAAGGTGTATATAGGTTGGTTCATAAATGCAAGTGTTACTTAAAGGCAAATTTTAAAGAAACTTATTGGCTTGTGAATTTAGATTATAAGACAATTTAGTGAGCGTTGGTCTAGAGAACGAATCAACAGAACTGTGATTAAAACACAACATACATTCATGCTTAAAAATTATAACATTGGTTCTATTTTGCAATTGCAATATATGGCACTGTGGATAAAGATTCTGTAAAATATATTCACATCCAAAATTTTCTTTCTTTAAATTTGTGAAGTTTTAAAAGTGTTGGTATCTGGAAATTTGACTTTGACACCTGATGCTTTGGCAAAAGCACATTTGAAAATTGAGATGACAATGTCCAAAATATGTTTCAGTAAGCTTTGGTATAGAAAGTGAATTAAAAGGAACCTTCAGTGCATTTTCTCAAAATAAAAGAATTTAAAAATTTACCTAGTGTACTTATAAATGATATGTACATATTTATTCAGTAAGAGTGCTCTAAGAACATACTTACCATATCTCTAGGATCACAGTGATCAATGGGCCTGCGAGCAGTGTTTATGTCACCAACTACGATGATATGACTTCCTGATTCCTGTAAACCTTGGATTCGTTGTCCCAACAATTCATAAAACTTCATTTTACGTGAAAACATCACTGTATCACGTGGATCAATTTTAGGACAATAAATATTGATGACAGCCAAATCTCTCATCTCTTCAGAGCCAGGCGCCTTAAATTTGAAATAAATAAAGAAACAAATAAATAATAACCAAAATTTTAAAACACTGAATTACTGTGTGATGGCTTTAAAACTCCATGTTCCTTGAATAACTACCAGAAAAAACAACTCTAAGTTATCACTTCAAAAAGTATTTTAATAAGAAAGAGTATCTCAGACATGGTTAATGTCACAATCTTACTGAACACAAATTTTCTTTAACATGATAAATATTTTTCTGTGTACTTTATATTTTATGGTCTATCATTAATGGTTTAACAGCTATACAAATGTAATTTGCAATGCTAAAGACTTTGTAGGCTGGTTCACAGAATATTCAATAAGCTGATTTTATTTGTCATACAAATATCTTAAACTTACAATATATTAACCAAAATCATTAGAGCCTATTTTGAGAAAATAAAAAATAAGACGTTTCCATGTAAAGGTAAGAATTTTCTTGTTGCATGCTTGAGAAGATATTGTTAACGAACTTTTCAAGTTTAGGTTATGCTTTTAGTTAAATAATGGAAATTAATCATTTCTCCACACTAGCCGTATATAGGCTAAGGTTTTTGATAGATAGAGTCAACAGGAAAAATTCAATGCCATGGCCGGGATTTGAACCACGGATATCCTGGTTTCCGTCCAGTCGCTCTTAACCTTTGAGCTACCATCTCTGGACGGCATGTTGGCCATGGTAGCTCAAAGGTTAAGAGTGACTGGATGGAAACTAGGAGATCCGTGGTACAAATCGCGGCCATGGCAATGAATTTTTCATGTTGACTCTATTAGGTTATGCTGTTTGTACACATGCATGTATGCACGCATGCAGATCTTTTTCTAAAAATGCTTTTGTCAGATTCAGGAGATTTTAAAATGTGTATTTCCAGTAACATCTCATTGAACATCTGGGTCAAGTGTAATGCTTCATCTAATTACTACAGGTAAAATAAATAAATAAAATCTGAATATTGCATCCTGATACCAAGGATAATATACCGGAACATAAAATTATACTATTAGTCGACTGAGACACTCTGTACTTCACATATAACAGTTCTAGCCAGTTGAAAATTTCTTGATAATACCTTCAAGTGGAGGCAAAATGCATTGAAAGAAAATTTGTGGTATGTGAAGTACAGATGCTTAGTATAATTCAAATTTAACATTAAATTTTCATTTTATAGTAATTTTTCAGATAAAGCTTTTACTATTACAATAACTAAAAAAGAAATAAAATATATAAAGGAAGATCTAGATGTTAGAAATATTAGAGTAAATGTGTAACAAAAGAATATAATTTAAAATTGTCTATACAGTGGCTGCAATGGAAATCTTTACATGGTAATAAAAACAAAAAGCATTGACTTTACATGGTTTTATTTTGAACTTCTCCGTACAATTACTACTTGGTCATATTTCCCTTAACTTGTATCACCTTCATGAGTCTCCTGACCATCAAATCTGCTAGAGTTTCAAAATATTTTTGTCCATTTCTACTCATAACTTCTTCAACACCTCCTGCAGCTCCTTAATATTTAATGGTTGCAGCTCTTCTATGTTATTTTACATTTGATCCCAAGTTTCTTCTATTAGATTTAGGTCAAGAGAATTAGCAGACCAGTCAAGTACAGGTATATTACTGTCTTTTAGGAACTTCTGAACCATCATTGTTATGTGAGCAGGGGCACCATAACGCATAAAGAACTGACACTGATGAATTGACCAAAATGTGACCAAATGCTGTTGCAACACATCTAAATAGTTACTTCCCTTCATTGTTACATTTTTAGGGAGAAAGTACAAGCCACCTCTACCCCAATTACCACTAAAGGCATCCCATACCATCACACTTTCTGGGTGTTTAACAGTTTTGACCATAAACTTTGGATCATACCATGATACATTTTTTAGCCTTCTCACCATTTTGGACTTTCCTTTGACCAATTTGAAAGTGCTTTCATCAAAAAACATTACTTTGCACCAGTCCTCTGATGTCCAGTGCTGTTATGTTTTGCAGAAATATACTTTTTTCTTCATCATAGCTTCAGTTAGAAGAGGCTTCTTGGTAGTACACTGAATTGGTAAACTTAAGTCTTTTTGAAACTAATGCTGAATAGTCCGGATTGCAGCACTTTTGAGCAGTTCTAGATGATTCGTTTTTAAAGCTGCTGCTGTAATCCATGGATTAGCTATCACTTCACATTTTAGAAGGTCATCAGTCCTTTGAGAAGTCTTTCTCTTACAACCTGAGCCTGTCTTTCGAGCTGGTGTGGTGCCATATGGCAAAGGTGCTGCTGCATTTTTTAGGTCGTAAATGGCTTGTCTTGAAAGCTTTAGATCAGGAGCTATGCGAATTACAGAGGTACCTACTTCTAACAGAGTTAAAGTACGAGTCTTGTCCTCACAAGTGAGCTCCTTGTGTCCCATTTTGTGTACTGGATTCAGAAATACACACCTTCAAAAACAGCACCAAGATAAAAAATCAGATGTCAACAACACATAATAAACAATTTGCTGAAGGTAATTTATTTAAATACCATTTACTTATAATTCTACTATGTATATTATTACTATTAACTATAATTTATTCTTATTAATGTTCAGTGTATTTAATATTATTATTCCAATTTAATTTAAATTAATTACTTATATTATTATATATGTTGTTATATAGATAAGAAGTAGAGAGAATAATAATTATATTAGACACAGATAAAACACATTCTTTAATCTTTTTGGAAAACAGGAGTAAACAAATGGTTATTCAGGTATATTGATGGAAATAGTCATTTCTTTCACACTAGCCGTTGGCACGTTGGCCACAGTAGCTCAGTTGGTTAGAGCAACCGCACGGAGAGTGGGAGATCCGTGGTTCAAATCCCGGCTATGGCATTGAATTTTTCAGCTTGGCTCTACTCAAGCAAATGGTTGCCTGTGGTTAGAGCAACCGCACAGAGAATGGGAGATCCGTGGTTCAAATCCTGGCTATGGCATTGAATTTTTCAGCTTGGCTCTACTCAAACAAATGGTTGCCTGCAGCAATGTTAGCATACCTGCAAATCTCTATACGTCAAGAATGACTCATAATATGAATGAAGAATTAAAGTTATCAATTAGAATATTGTCACGTTGATCATGCAAGATGACTGGGAGTTAACAGCTTCCAAGGACGGCCACTGGCTGGTCACAAAGGAGAAAGCAAATCTGCCATGACAAATTAACACAACTTAAAGGACAGGCACTAACTAGTTGACGTCAAGAAGCAAGTCATATTATTACTACACAAGAGACCTTTCCAGACTATAATTTGAGAGGTTTCCAGTTCCACTAGTATCTCCGCATATGACAGGATATATAAAGTGTCATTGTGAGGCCTGGGAATGGGAAAGTAGTGCTGTGTGGTGCTTAGAGTTTGTGTGTATTTTAAGATTTGTGTTGAGTCAACGAGTGTGACTATGTGTAAGAGGTGAACCTTTGTGTATGTCAGAGAGATTACTAACACCACAAGTTGATGTGTGCTAAAGAGACATAAGAAACATTAAAAACTCATCTTGAAGAGGTGTACTTGTGTAAAAGAGAAAGTGATTGTAAATTAGCATTGTGTAGTATTAGGTTAATTGATGGAAATTAGCTGTTCTTCCACACTCACCGTGTATAGCCTAAGATTTCGGATAGATAGAAAGATTTTTTTTTGGTACATAGATTTGGTTCAAATCCCGGCCATGGCATTGCATTTTTCAGTATGACTCTATCTAGCATTTTGGTGACAATAAAGGAGTTTGAAGTGAATTTTTCACCTTTGTTACCATACGTATCGGTCAGGTTATGTATCAGGTCAAAGAGTGCTGGAACAGTATGCAGAGTGGTTGTACTGGCTCCCAGAAACTTCATTCCAACATGTTCTGCTCATTTTTAGTAATATGCAAACTATGTTTTAATAGGAATAGTTTATCGAAATTTAACTGTATTGGAACACCACAGTGAAGTGAAATAATTAAATTATAGATGAGTTGTATTTATTACACATCAGCTTCGCTTACGTACCTATATTGAGGACATGTTTTGTGAACTATAGTTCGCATCGTTGGCTCTAATGCGACTAAAGCTTGATCCAACTAATGGACTTCGAAATCCCACCATAAGACAACCCCACATTTAAATTCATAACAACATCAACAGATGGCAGCAGCAACTCCAGAAATACCCACACCACTGGATCAAGCTTCAGTCGCATTAGAGGAATAGTTTAGTTGTCACATGGACTGATCCTTTTAAAACACCTACTTCTTGAGAAAAATGAGATATTTTCTTGAAGAGCATTTTAAAGTTGCTCCAATTTTAAACAATTTTTTCCCCATTAAAATCATTCTTTTGGTTTAATAATTCTAGGTCTTAATAAATCAGTTTCTTTAAATCTAAGAACAAGTCAACTCCATTTTCTGAAACTTCAATGGTGGTGATGTTAATTGGCCCGTGAGATCATGTGATTTAACACCGTTGGATTACTTCTATTGGGGTTAGTTTAATCTTGGTTTATGCCAACAAGCCAGAAACAGTAAGTGACTTTATGAATATCATCACACGTGTTATCTGTGAAGTTGGACCTAATGTACGTTCTTCTGTCATTAAAAATTGGGTCAACTGTATGTCAACCCAACGAAGCTGTGGCGGTCACTTAACTTGTGGAAAGACACTTGTTGAAAGACCCTTCGCATGAAACAGCGCTGTTGGACATTATATACAGCTTACAACATTTGTATCATTCATGTGTTGTAATATTTGGTAGTATAAAGTTGGCAACTTGGTTAGCTTGGTAGGCAGCACCATCATCAGGTGATTAGACTGCTTGCCTCTCACCAAAGTGGCCCAGGTTCCATCACAAGTTACAGTATATGGGATTTGTAGTGGATGAAGCAGTATCTGGATGGTTTTTCTCAGAGTTCTCCAGTTTTCCCTTCCATTCATTTCACCAGCTGCTCCATCACCTTTCCTTTAATCCAATCATTATCACCAATTTTATGTCCTCCACTTCTTCAACCTCGTACGAGTAACAAGCTCATTCCTCATTCAGGATGTATTCTCAGAACTAGGGTCCCTATGCACCTTGATAGGCTTCTGACCCTAAGCACAAAGTTGTAAGTTCTGGGGAGTGTAAGTTATGAATAGGAGTATAAAATGAAACTGGAAAAATGGTCAACATTGAACACATGCAACTGAGAGGGGAAATCATTACCTTGCCTGTCAAACTGCCACCAAAGTACACATCTGTCACCAACCAGTAAAGAAATATGCAACTTCCTGACATTTCCTTCTACATAAGTATTTTCTCCAGATCTCTGAAGGATACAAAAAAACTGGTGATAAGCTTTGATACCCCCTAAAAATTCCCTCTCTAGTATAAATAAAGATCCAAAGGCTCTTGCACTTTTGCACACAAAATTTAAATTTTCTATCACGCATGCATGAACGCACGCACGCACGCACGCACGCACGCACGCACACACACACACACACACACACACACACACACACACACACACACTCACACGACATAAATCTGTTCTAAAATACAAGCTATTTTAATATGTAGGCTATTATGGCTATTATTTGTCCAGCTGCACAACCCTTTTCATTAATTTGGATTTAAAGGACAACTGATCTCTAAACCAACAGATAAACCATGACAAATTCTGAACTAGACGAATGTACAGTTACTGCATGAAGTACTGAATATAATGAACACACACTGTGATTCAAAATTCCTTCTATGTAAACATGCAACTGCGTGGTACTGTACTTCAAATTACATAAGAAAAGAAATTAATTTTTTTACTTACTATGCATTTGTGTTGAGTGATAACAGCTCGACCTTCATAATCTAAAATGTTTTGTGCACTTGTGCAAAAATTTGGCTCTGTATAATCATAAACAGGGGCATAAACTTCTTCTTTGGAAAAAAAGTCATGTTCCAATTTTTCTCTATAATATACCTCAGATATGCCTTCCTCAGATTTATAGGTTGAGAAATCATCCCTACAATATGTTGCCACACCTGAAATAAAAAGTAGTTAATAGCAGATTGTCAATTCATTATCTCCCTAAAGTTACTTTCATTTAGCTGTGATGTAAACCAATTAGCTATAAAATAGAGGTAAAAAGCAATATTATTTTTAAGTTGAGCAAGAAAACATTCAATTTTGCACCTCTAAGAAATTAGCTCAGATGAGCTGATTTGGTCCACTTAAGAAACATGCAAAGGTGATGGTTAACTAAATAATTATCAGATGCATTACATGGCAAGACATTTCATTGAATCAGGTCTATTTGGCATTTTAGTTGTTTTCTGAATTTTAATGTGAGGCACAACATAAATATGTAGGTAGAATAATCAAGCTCTTGAGCTGCTATACAGTATATTGTCGCGAGTGCATTGTTGATTTGAGGCGGCGTGGGCAACGAGATCAAAGAGACGGGCAGTGCAGGGCGGAGATAAAAGCTCGCCGAAATGGTGAGGGGAAGGAGACAGATTTCTAGAGAGTTCGTCTTTCTTGTAGCTCGTCTTCGTTGTTTGAGAACATTCCGGAGAGTGAGTAATCTATAAAAAGCGAACCTGCCCGCCACAGCGGTCAGTCAGTCGGTAATTGGACGCATGTGCGTGAACAGCTGTAAAAGTGTACTTTATTTGTGGTCGATGACCTTGCTAGTTCTATTTGATGTAATTGTGTTTCTGCGGAAATAAAGAGCAATTTTTGGTGTTTGTAACCTGGACTTTTGATTTCACAAAACCATGAAGTCGCAATATTAATGAAACTGATTCAATTTGATACAATCAGTGTAATAAAAAGGGAATGAAAAATATGTAAATAGTAACAATGAAATTGCAGTCCTCTATTTGGTATCTGCAATACCTTAATGTTGCTTAGTACCCTAAATTTTTTTCACCCATTCTGTTTGAGAATATTGCTTCCTTCATGACAGCAACTGGTAGCTGAAATTCATTGAGCCAGTATATTTGCCAGTTCTACATTCTCAACATTAGCACAAACTTATACTGTTTGATTGTTGCCTAAACTAAAGTAACTTTGTATAATCATTTTCCACTAAATCTAAATTTTCACTCTGTTTACTTCTATCACATCAGGATCTTTTGGAAAATCACTTTAAATGTACTGTACGAGGGTTCACTGATAAGTCACAGGCCTCACAATAAAAAAAATATTTCAAAAACTTTTTTTCTCTATTTCCCAACATAATCTCCAAAAAGTCTAATATATTTGTCATATTGGTGTTCTGATTTAATTAAATGATCTCTGTACTGTGATTTATCATGGTCCACAAAATAGCTGTTTACCGCATGAATAACCTTCTCATTGCTGTGAAATCTTCGTACTCCAAGTAATTTTTTGAGGTTTGGTAACAGGTGGTAGTCAGTGTGTGCTAGATTTGGCGAATAGGATGGATGTTCAAGCAATTCAAACTTTAATTCACACATTTTTCTCATTACAATGACTGAACGATGGGCCAGAGCATTGTCCTGAAGAAACAAGATTTTTCTTTGCCAAATGAGGTCTTTTTTTTTTTTTCACTTCATGACTCAAACATTGCAGTAAGCTTGCATAGCAGTCACCAGTGATACTTCTACCCTTTTCCAAGTAATCAATAAAAATAATTCCCTGTGCATCCCAGAAAACATTCGCCATAATCTTGCTAGCTGACAGAATTGACTGGCTTTTTTTGGAGTCGGTTTACCTGGTGCAATCCAATGTTTTGAATGTGACTTACTTTCTGTAGTGTAGTGATGCATCCAAGTTTCTACATGGTAATAAGCTGTCTCAAAAATTCACTGGGATTTTTACAGTACAGCTTCAAATTCTTAACAGAAACAGTTTTCAAAGTATAAAATTGAAAGAAGCGTACACAGTGAAGCACAACTTAGCACAAAAGTGAATCGAGAAGATATTGACACACTGCTTCTGAAACATGTCCTGTGAAAAAACAGTGTGAGTGAAGCAGTGTGTCAATATCTTCTCGATTCACTTTTGTGCTAAGAAACAGTTTTCTTTGCAACTTTTGAAA
Organism: Mantis religiosa; assembly: GCA_030765055.1. Classification (NCBI taxonomy): domain Eukaryota; kingdom Metazoa; phylum Arthropoda; class Insecta; order Mantodea; family Mantidae; genus Mantis; species Mantis religiosa. The sequence continues at coordinate 34,491,097 of CM060948.1, forward strand.
CAAAGAAGTTTTTCAATGTTCTCTGGAGTTGTGACCTCCACAGGGAGTCCAGAGCGAGGCTCATTACTAATGTTCGTATGTCCCATTTTAAACTCTGTAACCCATCTTTTAATCATTGTATATGAAAGGTCAGTCTTTTAATGTACTGTCCATTTCATACTTGATTTCTTTAGGCATTAAGCCTTTCAAATGGAAGTATTTAATCGCTGTTAATTTTTCCAAATCCTCTTTTTTTGTGATACCTCTAGACTTGTCTTGTTTAAAATGCTGTCATTCAAAAACTAAACAAGCTATTGACCTGTAACTAGGGATACAAGCTATTCTAGAGTTAAACTATATGATGCTATCCATCAAACTGGCCCAGTGACGCCATCTCTATGTGAGGTCTGGGACTTACCAGCCAACCCTCATACATTAATGTGAATTTCATAAATTTTTCATTTCACTTAAAAAAAATTAACAAAGGAATCTGCTGAAATTATGTTTATGATGGTTCATATATGTTACTAAAGAGCTTTTGCTTTGTTTTATCTTGTTTACTTCACTATAAGACGTATAAATTAGGACAATATTTCACACTAAGAATTATAGTCATTGCTTCTAGTTGCTCTTCTTTCTTCTATGTCTGTCTTCAGGCATTTCATGTTTTAACATGCAACAATAAGTTAGTCAGCATATGATATTACACTGTCCTGGTATAGTCACGCTGTTCGAATGGTTACCATGGATTTATCTTAAGTAATAGATACCTCTCAGATAAGGCACTGATTACTCCATGTGGAATGAACATATATCTGTCATTTGTGATTTCTGCGACTTCCATTGGCTGCTGAAGTAATGCAGTCATTGGTACTTAGCACAGGAACAGGAAGCGTAGAAAATCACCTTTCACTCTTACAAGAATAATTTAGCATGTTATCTGAGAGGTTTCTATTAACAAAGATAAATCCATGGTAACCGTTCGAGCAGAGGGACTTTATTACCTCCTTTCAAAATTCTGCAAATATTTGTGAAACTGTTCACTTTGCTTTTCACTAAAATATCCTGCATTTTTGCAGAAATAATCTAGATAAGAATATAGAAAATTAATTTTAGAACCCCAGTTACAGCCACAATGTTCTTTGTATACTTATGCACGTTAACCACAAGTTCTGATAATTAGAATGCTTGTTGTTACCAGGAAACTTTGATATAACTTCACACCTTTCTCGCTTTCATCTAGTGTTCTTAAATATGGATTAGTTCCCTTATATCTGGACTGTTAAACATAATTTTATTTAAGGTCTGCAGATAGTAGTGGAAATGTCCCTTATGTGTACTTCAAACACTCTTCCAAGTTACTTCATATGTCAACAAACTATTTCATTAGACCAATCATAATGTGGAGAGGTGGCAGCACATCCTTAAAAGGATTCATAAGACTTTGCCGCACAGCATTCTTAGAATTGACTTCCAAACTGGGCAAACTTTTCTTATTCCATTACTAATCGGTAGTATCCATGTCTGAGGCAGGTATAAAATTTCTCAAGATATAGTTGGCACACGTGCATTGCTAATTGGATCTGATATTCCAGCTAAGCTTCCTTTGTAAGTTGAACTTCCTTTTTTTTTGTTCCATTTATACCCCGCCTTTAAATGCACAATATCAGCGGCCAATCTCCTTTGGAACATATTGCCTATTTCGATATTGTTGACTTGTATACGTTGGGTTGCTGGTAGTTTGGATTTTTAATCATTAGATCACACACACATTAGCACTCTCATTCATACTTCCACATCTGTAGCCAGGAATCAAACCCGGGACCCCTTGCACAGCAGGCAGGTGCCCTACTGACTGAGCTAAGGGGCTAGCTGAGATGAACTTTGTACTGCATGGACATTATGTTTTACTTCTGCAAAAGTATTGTTTTACTTGCACGTACATTTCAAGCACATCGTCTCACTGGCAGATATTACTATAACATTGTGCAAAAAAAGTGTAATCAAACATAATATAAGTCAGGAAGAGTGGTTAAGTTACTTCTCAATTTTATATGCATGTGAAAAATCTAACAAGGAGAGGATAATCCCAGAAATAGAGAATAACTTTAGTGAGATATTATATAGGGATATAACAGGAGAGGAAGTAATAAACCAGGTTAGAAGAATTAAGAGAAATAAAGCTCCAGGAATAGATGGTATACCAGGAGAATTTCTTAAAGTATGGTGCGAAGATGAGAACAGAGTTAGATTATTAACATCATTGTTTAACTCTATGAAAACTAATGGTTATATACCAAAAAGTTGGAGAAAAGCAATTATACAGCCAATATACAAGGGCAAGGGGGAGTTGGATAAACCCAACATCTATCGGGGAATAGCACTGTTGTCCAATGTGCGTAAAATTTTTACAGGAATACTGGCTGATAGGAGGCAAAAATGGATTGAAGAATTCAATATTCTTTCAGAATATCAAATGGGCTTTAGGAAAGGTAGGAGAACAGTGGACAATGTCTTTATTATAAAAACACTAGTGGACAAGTATTTAAGATATAAAAAAGGTAACATATATATGGCCTTTATTGATCTTGAGAAAGCATTCAATCGAACAGAGATGAATTTGCTGTGGTATAAATTATTAATGAAGGGGGTTAGTAATAAAATGGTAACCATTCTAAAAGAGTTATACAAAGAGAACACATTTTGTATAAAATATGAAGAAGGAGCAATAGCTAGGGACATACACCAGGAAAAAGGGCTAAGGCAAGGCTGCAAGTTAAGCCCAGTTTTGTTTAATTTGTTCATAGATGATATATTGAAAAAGATAAGCAACAATAATAATTTCTTGCCGGTAATTAATCATATACAAATCCCTGGATTATTGTTTGCAGATAACTTGGTGATTGGTGCTATTACTATAAATGGGTTAAAAATATCTTTACAAGAAATAGATAAATATTGTGCAGATTGGGGCCTAAATGAAAATAGAGCTAAAACCCAAATTGTAATTTTTAAAAAAGGTACTAAACTGAGTAAACATGAGAAGTGGCAGAAAGAGGGAATAGAATATAAAGTAGTACATGAATGTAATTACTTAGGAATGAAAACTGATGCAGGAGAGAAATGGGAGAAGCAAAAGAAATGTGCACTGGCAAAAGGGAAAGCAGCAATGGCAGCTGTAAGAGGATGTTTGAATAGAACACCTGAAATGGAAATGAAATGGTTAGAAAGGGTATATAATTCGGTGGTTGAGGCACGAATGTTATATGGTATTGAGATATGGGGGCTGGAAAAGGGATTGGAAGTTTTAGATTATGTACACAGGGGGTTTTGTAAGGAAGTTCTAGGGCTACCAATATCAACTGCAAATGAAGTAGCTCTAATTGAAATAGGGAGAGTTCCTAGAAAAGGGTTAGTTATAGAAAGGGCACTAAAATATTGGTATAGAGTATTAAATTTAGAGGAGGGGAATATACTGAAACAATGCTTGAAGTAGCAAGAACTAAGTTTACCAAATAAAGGATGGGTAAGTAATTTACGAAATAATTTGGAAGATAATGGTGTGGGTGATATTTGGAGAAAGAGAGAAACCAATTATAAAGGTTTTTGGAAAGGGGCTAGAATAAGATTTGAAGACATGGAGATCCAGAAACTATTTAGTCAATTAGCAGAGAAGAGATCACTTGTTTTCTATATTTCATTGAAAGATAGCTGGGGGAGGGAGAGATATATAGATAGCACGAACAGTGAAGAAAGAAAGGGGTTAGCATGGTTAAGGGCAGGGATATGGAGATTAAGAGGTCAAAGAAATGGTACCTGCAAGACGAGCGCCCACTGTGTGGGGACAAAGAGGATATAGAACATACACTGTTTGATCGTAAGGAAACGGAGATGTGGAGGAAAGAATGTCAAATACCAAAGATGAATAGGAGAATTAGCTTAATCAAGGTTTTAAACAAAAATTATAAAAATATAGGACAGTTTTTAAGTAAGATAAAAAAACAAGTGGATATGGACTGTAAAAAGAGGGAAGGAAAAATAAGTGACTATTCTGTAATAATACATACTGTAACACGTCTGTAAATATACTTAATGGACTGTCCTGTGCAGCAGTGGCCTGGGCCAATACAGAGGGCAATCCAAAAATTGTAAAAGATGGTAGCTCAATGGGTTAGAGCAACTGGATAGAAATCAGGAGATCTGTGGTTCAAATCCCGGCCATGGCATTGAACTTTTCATGTTGACTATCTGTCAAAAACCTTAGCCTATATACGCTAGTATTAAGAAATGATTAATTTCCATCAACTAACTAAAATAATTCCACAGTTGAAGTTTGTTTGATGAGAGTTGCAAGTTTCAATGAATAAGATATTCTAATTAAGTAAAATATTAAAATGTATACTCCTTTAAAAGTCACTATTTTTACAATAAACCAGTTTCTGAGGAAATATTGCTTATATTTTAAGCAGTTTTAAGTCAAATATAAAAATCTTAATAAAAACAGAGTTCTATTGCTGTACCGAGCAGGATGGCTCAGACTATTTTGTCTGTGGTCTGCATTTGAGAGGTCCAGGCTCGATTCCTATAGCCGACCTACCTGACCCATGAATATTTTCAGGTTTTCCCGGGTTGCCAGGCAAATGTCCGGCATGCTAATTACATCCGGCAAATTTCTTGTCCCTCCATTTCATCTGCATTATAATTCCTCATCATCCCTCATCTGGTAGTTTCTTTCAGGGTATAAGGGTCGGCAGGTGTCTCGGCACTGTCATGACTTCTTGGGTCGACTGCTCTCTATCTTCTCTCGCCTCATCCTTCCTCCCAGGGATGCCCCACTTGGGGCTTAGGTACAATAAACCACAGGTTTCAGTGCCAAATTCCCTTCCCTCGTAATCCTAATCCTAATCTATTGCTGTTAAACAATGGTCTCTATACATCTTGAAGGCCAGCACATTAAACATTTTATGTGCTTTAGTCATTATCCTGCAAATACCTATCTTCTAATTAAGATAATGTCAATATTCTGATATCCTCAAGCAAAAAGTTTCAAGTAAAATTTAGACCTACATAAGATTTAATGGCCAAATAAAAACCCATAAAAGGAAAACAAGTGACATATTAATGCTTTTAAAATACGATTTTGTTGTACTCATGTCTTTTGAAAACCATCTGCACATACAGGCTGTTAGAGGCATAAGGATAAACAATTTTATAATTAGCAGCTTAATATGCATGCAGAATGTGTGCTGTTGTTTTTTCTCTTCATCTAGCAGCTTTTACACAAACCAGTTACATAGTTTACTATGGGATGTTTTTGAATGGTCATAACTGCACCGCAAAATGAATAGCATCTTTCAGTACAGATTATTTGATTTCCTTCCACATCTTCTCATTTCCTGCTACCATAGTTTGGGCAGTCATTGACATTGCAGAAAGTATTCAAACTATGTTTCGAGATAATCAATGTCACAAAGTCAGCCCATTCTGCATTACATGTCTCACTCCAACCTCACCGCATGCAGAATGTGTGCTGTTGTTTTTTCTCTTCATCTAGCAGCTTTTACACAAACCAGTTACATAGTTTACTATGGGATGTTTTTGAATGGTCATAACTGCACCGCAAAATGAATAGCATCTTTCAGTACAGATTATTTGATTTCCTTCCACATCTTCTCATTTCCTGCTACCATAGTTTGGGCAGTCATTGACATTGCAGAAAGTATTCAAACTATGTTTCGAGATAATCAATGTCACAAAGTCAGCCCATTCTGCATTACATGTCTCACTCCAACCTCACCAGCAAACTAAACATGCTTAACCTGTGTGTCATGTTTATTTAAAGGTATTAACCAAACTAAAAATATTACTCTTAACAAGTGAAATCTGTACCTATATATAAAGGAAAAAGGGATCCAGCCCACTACAGAGGTATCAGTGTGTTGTGAGTTCTTGAAAAAGTTTAAATATGAATAAATTTACTCAATGTATTACAGAGAGCTTTCCAGGACAAAAGGGCAGGATCCCAAGTTCAAAGACAGTCCAAAATGTATAAGATTAGATTCAAATAAATTCAATTCATTTTAGCTCAGATTTAAATCTTCTTCCTCACCTGAGTCACCAAGATTTCTCCTTGGAAAATCAAAATATGAGTTGTAGCCTTCAACAACTGTCATTGAATCCTTTAGTGCACTTTCTGAAAAAGTAATGAGAACAGGTAAATAGAGATTAAAGAAATATATTAAATTCTGTTAGTCATATTGTGTAGGATCTGCTGACATGTTATTTTTTGTATGACGAGCCAAATTATCCATTCTCTGTCCCAAAGACTTAAATATAATAAATAACATAAACCATGAGAAATGTAAAAGAGTGGCATAATTCAATTGATTTAAATACCCTTCATACAAAAAATACTCTGCAACATACATGTGTTAAGTGCATGTGAGCATTCAGATAATGCAAAATAAATATCCAGCAAATCAACCAGGCATATTATTTTGATGTAACGAACTCACAGCACTGCATTGTTAGTAACAAAGTATCACAATACTGATGCACACTGTTGTGAATTTGGGTTCTAGTTCCATATGGCTAACAATTACCAAATCTCAGAATGGCCTAGTTAGTGATTTCAGGGTAAGTGCATATTAATACTGATACTGAGTAATTGTGAATCATTATGTTTTAGCTTTCCCATTACTTTGCAGTTAAACATTCCTTCACAACACTTTGTGACTTAGGGTTCTCAGCATATTTCGCTATACTTATTCATTGTATGCAGGAGAACAGTGGATAATATCTTTGTGATAGGCACTTTGATAAGTAAATATTTAGCAGATAAGAGGGGGAGGCTATATATGTTATTTATTGACTTTGAAAAGGCCTTTGATACAATAAATCGCGAAGCACTATGGTACAAATTGAGTAAAAAAGGAATGAGTAGCAGATTTATTTAGAGGTTAGAAAGTATATATTCAGAAAATGAGTTTTGTATAAAGATGGCAAATAATAAAGTAACAAGATTCATTCAGAATAATAAATGATTGAGGCAAGGCTGTAAGTTGAGCCCCATACTGTTTAATCTGTTTATAGATGATATTTTAGATGCAATTAGAATGGAAAATAGGCATGTGCCGATAATTAATAACAGGGAAATACCCAGGTTGCTATTTGCAGATGATTTAGTAGCAAGAGTTATTTCCAAAGTGGGAATAGATAGAGCAATTGGAGCAATTGATAAATTTTGTAAGGAATGAACCCTCGGAATTAATGTAAACAAAACCAAAATAATGGTATTTCAGAAAGGCAACAAGTTAAGAAAAGAGGAGAAATGGTACTGGCAAGGAAGAGAAATTGAAGTGGTCAATACATTTAATTATCTAGGAGTTAAGATTAAGCAGTAATGGAGGTTGGAAACAGCAGAAGAGAATGGCACTGGCAAAAGGTAAAATTGCATTAAAAGCTATTAAAGCATACCTAAATAAATACCAGAAATGCAAATAAAACAGCTGGAGAGAATTTACACAGCCGTAGTAAGAAGCAAAAATGCTCAATGTGGTAGAGATATGGGGTTTGGAGGAGAGGGTGCAAATATGAATGTGATACATAGAAACTTTTGCAAACGAGTTTTGGGCTTACCATGAGCTTCACCAAATGGAGTGGCGCAAGCAGAATTGGAAAGACTGGGAACTAGAGGGATGATGGTGGAAAGGGTGTTAAAATATTGGGTGAGAATTACGAGTTTAGATGAGAATATTCTGCGACAATGCTTGATAGTACACGAAAGAATAAATCAGAAAGATTCATGGCTAAATAAGATAAAGAGAATGGTGTTAAAAATAGGATTGGGTGTCACGTGAGAAAACAGGGAATTATTGCAAAGTGGGTTTTGGAAAGAACTTAGGTTAAGAACGGAAGATATTGAAAAGCAAGAAATGTTAGGAAGCTTCAACTTGAAAAGCACACTGGAAATTTATAGAGAGATGAAAGTGATGTGGAACAGGGAAAAATACATTGATATTTGTGATAAAGCAGCAAGAGAAGGCTTTGCATGGGCCAGAACAGGGGTGTTAAAACTGAAGAGTTTGGGAAGAGGGAGATCAGAAGAAATGCCCACTGTTTCACCAAAGGGATAAAGAATGGCATTTGCTTTTAGAATGTGAAGAAACTAGGTTGCTTAGGGAGAAGATAGGTAAAAAGGAATGGGCAAGGCTACCAAAAGAAGTTCAAGCAATGAAGTTAATGAGTGTAAAAACTAGGAAAAATTTAATTGAAATTGGGAACTTTTAGGGCAAAGTAAGAGCCAAATGGTTGAGGAGGATAAGTAAATATGACGAAAATGATGATGAAGTTATTTTAGTTAAGTTGTCAATAGGGACTCATTAACTCAACAACCTCAGAGTTTGAGTCTCTTGGGCCTAAGGGTAACCAGCAACTCAGTGTAGTAATAAGTATGTAAATGTATAATCATTTGTAATTGAAATGGAAATAAAGTTTACTTACATACTTACTATTCATTGTATACATACATTAAATTGTGCAACATTGGCATTACACCTAGTGAAAAGTCCTTTAGTAATACAGGATTTCTAACACGAGACTGTCTTCTTTATTTGAAGTTACCAAATATTTCTTTCATATGCAAATTATCTTCAGCCCCCCTCCCCACTCCCTTGCTCAAATACCAAGTATGGGAACAAACTGGAAGATGACAACATTAAGTCTCTGGCTAGGAGAGATGTTATAACTACAATATAGTTGTACTATGCTCTAGGGATGATGATCGATCACAATTGTACATATAAGTTTATCATGCCTGAAATTTGTCATATTTGATTAACAGTTATATTTTTATTGAAAATGCTATAAAACATGAAATTATAAATGAATAAACACTACAAAATGCTAAAAATCACCACCTTAGATATGACATATTCTCATTTATTTATTGAAAATAAATTCACCATATATAAAGTTATATTATGGTCAATCATTCATATTGGACAGAATTATCTATTACAGCAACTGCTCGTGAGAAAACAAATTTCCAGTAATCTGTAAGACCTGTAAGAAATCTGTTTTGACGCCCACACACACAAATATATTAATACATTTCAAACAGTTTATAGGTACACTGTGAAATACTTACCTGAAACATCAATTTCTTGGAAACAAATCACATCTGCTTCTAAAGCGTCTAATGCTTCTTTGATTTCAGAATGATTTGTAGACAGTGACTTGAGTCCATTAACATCCCAGGTAACAATTCTAATGTTGGAATTCGTTCCTTGCATGTTGTTTGTGTCTTGCACCTTTGCAGTTATTGTCCAAAATGCTGAAAACCATCCATACTTCCCTCTCTGGCTTCACTGGGGCCAACTTGATGCCAACACTACATCAGAAAATACCACTAACAGGTTTTTGTATGTTACTTTGCGCATAATGAAACAATTTCAGATTATGTTACCAAATAACGTTATGTGATGTTAATATCATGCGATATTATAGCTAAGCGAAATAAAGCTCACATCCCACATATCAGATATCTTCAATCCAAAATAGAACTTGCAGTTTAGTGAAAATGCCTCCAACAGTTGGTGAACGTGCTTTATACTTTTAAGCCATTGTTTGCCATTGTCAATTTCCCTCTGAATAATAAATTTATATGTACAGCAGTGTTGAGTGTTTTTTTTTATTATTTTTTATTTTTTGGGGGGTAAAGACTTCGCCCTGCAGTCTGAAAAACATGTTAGATAGCTATTAATTTGCTTTGAAACCTAAGCATAATTTCTCAAGAAGTACATATAATTGTTTCACTTTGACCATTACCTTAGTAACACATTCTTGTAACAAAATTGGCTGTCAAATCAAATCAAATCTATTCACCATAAGATTTCCAATTACAGAAATATCGGCTTCGTCATTACAATTTTACATTACAGATTAACAGTAAACACATGATCGGATAAACAAACAAGGTGATAGTATTTACAATTGCAATATATATAATACATATTTCTAATATTGCTTATATGTAGCACATTAGGCCCATAAAGCGTGACTAGCTGTTGTCAGTTTTACGAGTTTCAATCTGAAGAGCGCACTAAGAATACTAGTATCCAATATTGTTATAAATAATAATTGATTAACGGGGCAGGTACAATTTAAGGGGTATAAACATTAGTAATATTCAATAATTAATTCCTATGAATTGAACAATCATATAAAGTTGCTATTCATAACATAGACTATAGTGGTTTTTAAACACCAGATGAACCTAATTTCAATTTCAAAAATTAATTTTGCATGTCTAATTAAGTTATTCAAAATGGCGGCTCATTGCTGTGCTGGAATCGTTATATCCCTAATATACTGGCTATTTTTTTTAAATATATTTAATATTAAAGCTTAAGCTTTGCTTTAGTGAAATTACCAGAACTGGACTTTCATTTGCATAAACAATATTAATAATCTATCTTCAAAATTTTAGATAACATTTTACAGATTATTTAGTAATAAATTATTCTTTTTCAGAAAAATTATTAAACAGAGGAGCATAATTCTGATAATTTCCCTAGATTATGTATACAGTTACATGGGCAAGAAGTTTTAATCCCCTTCACTAGTTTTAGAACTGTCAAGGAAATAGTTTAGAAAAATGTACTTTTTGAGAAATTTGCTCTAAAACTTTGATATCAAATCTTGGGTACCTTTTTAAAATTTAAAAATAATCAAAACCCTCCAGGAGCATATGATGTTCTATCCTTTGCAGATTTCTTGACTGCAGCATCTAATTTCAGTCTTTTCCTGCACTGTATGGCTGCTTTAATACTTGCTAGTGCAATCCCCACTTCCCTCAGCACTTTTAATCTGCCTTTCATGCCATCATTGAAGGTAATTACTGCATCATTTGTGGCAATTTCAAATATTGTCTTCCCACAAAACCCTGTATTAGGGCAAACTTTCCAAATTAAGTAAAATTAATGGAAATCAATTGTTCTTTCACACTAGCCGTTACTTTCACGTTTATGTTATGTTTATTGAGAAAGAACAATTAATTTCTATTAATTATACCTAATAGTGGTCCGAAATATAAAGCCTGGGCCTTAAAGTACTTACAGCATAGAAAGTCGCCATTAAGGTAGTTGTGTCATGTGTTTTTGAGAACTCCTAGTGGTTTACCGGGAAAAACACGAGTCATAATGGCACGTTGACCATTGTAGCTCAGTGGTTTAGAGCGGCTGGGCGGAGACCGGAAGATCCGTGGTTCAAATCCCGGCTATGGCATTGAATTTCTTAGTCTGGCTCTACCCTTTCATAAACTTTCCAAATTTTGGAATTTAGTGCCTGAATTGAATTTTTTGTGAATCCTCCAAGACACCTGCTAGTTTAGCTCTGTTGCAACAAGATTTTTGACTACTGGCTTAATTGCTTCCACCACTCCCACTGGTAGGTTATTTTTGTGTTTATAGGTGTTCCCTGTCCCATTACAAATAGCTCGCTGATATGGACACCGTGAATTCTCCCCTTGGGCAAAGGGCATGTATGGGGTTAGTCATGAGCATTTATGGTGCCACATAGCCCATGCTAAGCCTGGTCCAATGCATCACATAGAATACACTGTCCTTGTTGATACAATACATATTGCTTTTATTACCTGACATTGGGCTATTATAAAATGAACCAATTTCCCCACAACTGTCACATACTATACATAATTTACAACCTAATCCTGAAACATTATTTATACTTATGTCTATTAATCCTCCACACATACAGCGAAGACACTTCACTAATGTATTGTACATCAAATCTAACTCAATCATGATATTGCCTATACATGTGCCAGTAGCACCTGGGGTTTGTTTTCAATTTAGGTGAGGTTATTTTTCTCTTTGAAACACTGCACTTCACATTTTTCTGCTCATTTTCACCGTTTATGATCTTTGTATGCTGATTACCATGGAAACAATTCTTTCGTTGTTTGTACACCTTTTTATTACCCATTTTAACAAGTTTATGATATTTATTTCACTACTGGCACTGAAATTCCTACATTAAAATATACACGTACTTTCTGTTTCCACAGGTAAAAGGAAACAAAACAACAGCGAACCAACACCAACACCAATATTGGTGTTGAGCGAACACATGAAGTAAGAAACATCTAACCTTCAAAGCCTTGCGCACAGCATGTATGAAACATTTCGCTTCCAAATTCACCAAAATTGAAAACAAAGACATGCGTAACTACTACCAAACTGTGCTTCTAACCAACTACCTAAGAACGGGCGTGGCTCTCACTGACAGACCTACAAACTGACCCTGCATCTGATCTTTTAAACCATTAAGCTTCAACTAATGCAGATATCTGAATAATTCTTTCTGCAAAACACTCTAAAATGTTTGCTGCATACAATAATACATACATTTTCAAAATCGATTTTTTTTTAATTTTTAGCTGTACGTAGCCCCTTAAAATCAAATAATAATCATGCTTTTCCACTAGTATCAGTTGCTGTTGAAAACAAGAGTTTATTTCACGTTACTTTTCTCTGCTCACTAGCCGTATTCACTTCATTTGACATAGTTTACATGATTACAATTTACGCAAAACGACACAATATATACCTACTATTTTTTCTTCTTCAAGGGAATGATAGTTATTGTGACACATACTATTTCAGACAAAAATTGGAATGAAAGGTGCTGGAATTGAAGACGGTGTGCAAATACATTTTAGAAATTGCTGTTTTTTACATCATACTTTACAAGTAGGTACCTACTATAGATAAATATAAATTATTAGAACTCATTTTCCAGTAATTTAATAAATTAAAGGACATTCATTCTTTAAAAATGGTCTAGTAGCAAACTGTGCTATCAATTATACAAACGCAGACGTATTTACTTTAATTACGTAGGTATTCCCAATAGTGATCATAATGAAATAAAAAAAAACATTATTAGGAGTAACTGGCATTATTACAGTTTATTCTTACTTCAACTTAAAAGAAATTATATGAATATTATTTAGATTTTGCTAAAACATTTCAAAACGCAGGCTGTGTTAAAATTTCTCCGCGGTGTATATCAGGCGTATTTAGAAAACCACCCCTTCCTGTAATATTTTATAAAAGCATGATTTGGTTTAAGTTACCTTATGCCTAAATAAAGAGAGAGAGAGAATGTTGAGAAAACAATCACTCGCCCCCTCATCTCTGCTGTTTATTGTTATTGTATCCACTGCAGCGAAGAATGTAGAATTGTCGTCCCATCTTCAGTCCGTTAACTCTAAATTAATGACAAATTTGTCCATAAAAACGCCTTTCTCCCATCTTGTGAGTGTTCTTTTCCAGATTTCAGAATTAATTTTGTCTATCGCAACTCTGAAAGTTCTTCCGCATTGCTAATTTTAAAGGTTATATTTCGTTGCATTACCTTTATTTACCCCCAACACATCACCTTGGTATGGAGGCAGACGCAGAATAGTGTCGATGTTGTACCGCAATTTTTTTTTAATATAATACGTCCTGAACTTACGTATGTTTAATAGTTTTAATATCATACAGCACAGGTTTGATAACTGAATGAAAAAAAGTATTATTACAGTTAAATACCACAGTATTCCGAAACACTCATTGATTATACATTCTGAGAGCGCCTTTTATCGAACAATTTGGCCTCTGACACAACGCTTAGCAGTGATCGCGCGGCGTCTCACAGACGCCAGGTGTTCTTTATTTACTCAAAATTGCTGAAAACGTTAACTGGCGGTCTTGTGGCGCCATCTACCTTCCACTTCCGTAAATACTAACATATCTTCCTTATACCGCATTAGTTGCACCTTGCACTACACTGCTGGAGGGAAGAGGCTATTACCGAAGCTGCATCGTTGGAGTCTAGTAGACGCCACGCGACCTTCCGTGTTATTGAAGGTAATTATTCTATTTAGTTTGTTTAATGTATTATTGTTTAATATTTATTAGGAATAGCTCTTGCTAATTCGTATTTATTTATCCGCAGATTCATTATGACCTCACAGAAGACCTACATTCTGGAAAATCCACGTGACAGGGAAATTGTACTCCGGTTGTTGGAGGAAGATGATGAATCAGGTGATGACTTCAGCATTTATAGTGATGTTGAAGAAGACTGTGTGGAAGCACGTGAAGAAAATACGGACACTGAGCAAGAAGCGGACTCCAGCAATAGTGATAGTGATAATCAGGTTGAACAACGTTTTCTGGGCAGGAGCACTTACACAAAATGTTTAAAAGTGTGCCCACCAAAAAATGTTCGCACTCGAAAACAATACATTGTCAGTCATTTACCGGGCGTTGAAGTTGCCGCAAAGAATGCCAAAACGCCAGCTGAATATTGGGAATGCTTTTTTGACAATGAATTGCTCTCTAGCATTGTTGAACACACTAATATCTGAAGTGCAGGGACATTATTCCAGAGAAAGGGATGCTCATCTGACAGACGTAACTGAAATGAAAGCTCTGTTAGGAATTCTGTATTTATGTGCAGCAAGAAAAGACAACCATACACACACCCAAGATATATGCGGCTCCAATAAAATGGGAATTGGGTTATGTCGTGTGATAATGACTGAAATATGATTTAGGTTCCTCTTATACTGTTTGAGGTTCGACAACAGGGATACTCGAGAGGAAATAAAGAAGCGTGATAATTTAGTCCCTATATGTGAAATGTTTACTTCCTTTGTGGAAAATTGTAAAAATGCCTATTCAGTTGGAGTACTGCACAATTGATGAAAAGATGGAAGCTTTCAGGAGCAATTGTTTCTCCAGGCAGTGCATCCCTAGCAAACCAAGTAAGTATGGTCTAGTCTCACCCCTGTGATCTCAGGGACTGGGTGTAATATCACCACAGAAAATTGGTTCATCTCCTTAGAATTAGCTGATCACTTGTTTCAGAGGAATCTTACTCTGGTTGGAACTATGAAAAAGAATAAACCTGAAATTCCACCAGAGTTTACACAAACAAAGAACCGGGAGTTGGGAACAACACTGCTTGGGTTTCAGAAAAAAAAAAAAAAACTTAACTCTAATGTCATATGTTACCAAGAATAACAAGGCAGTTCTGATACTCTCGACAATGCATCACGATAATGCAATTGATGCCACATCTGGTGATAAGAAGAAGTCGGAAATGATAACCTTTCATAATGCAACCAAATCAGGAGTCGATACTGTCGATCAGCTGTGCAGTACGTATAACGTGTCCAGAAAAACTAACAGATGGCCGATGGTTGTTTTTATAGCATAATGAACATTGCAGCTATAAATGCACAAACAATATGCCATGCAAACAATACTGATGCTAGCTACAGGCATAGTGAATTTCTAAAACTTCTAGCACGTAATCTAGCTGAGGATTACTTGCGCCAATGTTCTGAGTGCTCATCATTGCCAAGAAATCTTAAACTAGATATTCAGAGTCTTTTTCCAGATGAAGATGCAGCACAACCCACAGAAGAGGACCGAGGCATAAAAAGACAGAGATGGGGAATGTGGTCTTTCACAAAATCGATACACAAAGTACAGATGCAGCAGCTGAAAGAAATGTCTGTGTTTAGAAGATGCACAGCAAGTATGCACTGACTGTTAATTGTAGTGCTGAGTAAATGTGATATTTATTTTATAAACTATAAGTTGCATTAAATAAGAATGTTTCCATATAAGGACTAATATTGTTTTCTAAAACCGGTGTGATAACGGTTTTTCATCTTTCTGATGAACGAGATTATAACTTACGTAATGTGGCAATCAACAGTTTGTTGGAATACATTTATGCTTAAAACACAGAAAAATAAAACATTACAATGCTCGTAATGTATACATCTATTTCATTTTACCGAATTAGTACTTTCACGATTATAAAACTAAACAAATTTAACAAACTGTGCACTATTAACACAAGAATGCTGTTGGCGTCTGTGAGACTCTAAAACGACCTCCAATGAAACAATATCCCGCGCGACCACTGCAGGGCTACTGTTTCAGGTGTACACCAGCACAGTGCAACAGACACATTCCCTACCCCTTCTTATGGCAATACATACTGACAGGCACCTTCTAGGTTTCATGGCGCATGGTACTGCCAGATAGATGCTGCAGATAGATGCTCTATACTAGTGAGGGTTTGGGCAGTGATTCTCCGTAGGCAGAGCCGGAAGTGGGACAGGTCTTGGAACCTGGAACTGATATGGACATCTGCGCATCTCTGTTATCGATTTGCCTATGACCTGTAACCTCCTGTGGGAGACAATATCCACTTTAACCATCCCTTAGTTGGACATCTGCGCATCTCTGTTATCGATTTGCCTATGACCTGTAACCTCCTGTGGGAGACAATATCCACTTTAGCCATCCCTTAGTTCTGATCTTTGTTTCACTTACCGTTCAAGTTGTGTTAGCACAACGATGTCACCTTAGATTAGAGGTACCAGCAAGGCACAAAGTTGTACAGAAATTAGGAAGTGTTACAGAGCATTAAAAAAAGATCTCAGTTTTAGTTAATTGATGGAAATTAATCATTTCTCCACACTAGCCATTTATACGCTAAAGTTTTTGATGGATAAAGTCGACATGAAAAATTCAATGCCATGGCCGGGATTTGAACCACGGATCTCCTGGTTTCCATCCAGTCGCTCTTAACCTTTGAGCTACTATGGTCAACGTACCGTCCTGACATTAAATTCTCCATTCGACTCGTATATTTCCCCGGTAGACCACTAGGGGCTCTCGCATCCGAGATACACCGTTTGTGGTGACTTACTATCGTAAGTGCTTGAGTCCCAGGCTTCACCATTTAACTCTTATTATTTTAGTTAATTGATGAAAATTAATCATTTCTCCACACTAGCCGTTTATAGGCTAAAGTTTTTGATGGATAGAGTCGACATGAAAAATTCAATGCCATTGCCGGGATTTGAACCATGGATCTCCTGGTTTCCGCCCAGTCGCTCTTAACTTTTGAGCTACCATGGTCAACGTGCCGTCCTGACATTAAATTCTCCATTAGACTCGTATATTTCCCCGGTAGACCACTAGGGGCTCTCGCATCCGAGATACACCGTTTGTGGCGACTTACTATCGTAAGTACTTGGGTCCCAGGCTTCACCACTTAACTCTTATTATTTTAGTTAATTGATGGAAATTAATCATTTCTCCACACTAGCCGTTTATAGGCTAGTGAGTTTATAGCCTAGAGTCGACATGAAAAATTCAATGCCATGGCCGGGATTTGAACCACGGATGTCCTGGTTTCCGTCCAGTCGCTCTTAACCTTAGAGCTACCATGGTCAACGTGCCATCCTGACATTAAATTCTCCATTCGACTTGTATATTTCTCCGGTAAACCACTAGGGGCTCTCGGATCCGAGATACGCCGTTTGTGGCGACTTACTATCATAAGTACTTGAGTCCCAGGCTTCACCATTTAACTCTTATTATCTTAGTTAATTGATGGAAATTAATCATTTCTCCACACTAGCCGTTTATAGGCTAAAGTTTTTTATGGATAGAGTCGACATGAAAAATTCAATGCCATTGCCGGGATTTGAACCACGGATGTCCTGGTTTCTGTCCAGTCACTCTTAACCTTTGAGCTACCATGGTCAACGTGCCGTCCTGACATTAAATTCTCCATTCGACTCGTATATTTCCCCGGGGAACTAAGCAAATAGTTTAAAATGTTAATTTGAACTAAGGTTTTGCATTAAATGTGGAGACATATGTGTTGAAATGACTATTGATCTTAAATACTCACTATTATTTCTACATTTTTGGATCATTTTAACACAGGTTCCCCCTATAAATCAGTAAATCAAACTCCTAGAAATAAGAATAAAAAATAGATTACATCAGGTATCATAACCTTGAGCAAACAGATGCAGCGCCTTTTTCATTAAAGTACTATCAACAAAATGGAGGAATTTTTTAAATAATTTAAATGTTATAAGCAAATTTATTCCAAGGCAATTAAAGAAGCGAAAAAATGATACATTGATGAAGAGCTTTACCACTCGTGTAATAAAACCAAGACTTAGGAACATCATTAGAAGGGAAACTGGTACCTCTCAGCCAGACACAAATAATATGGTAACACTGGCAGTAAATAATGCAACAATCAAAATCCTATTGATATTGCCAATACCTTTAATAATCATTTTAACATGGTTGTGGATAAATTGTTATTAAATACCAATATGAATATGCCTATAAATCATAAAATGATAAAAGCATTTATTTTAAGCCAGCAGCACATTGTCTGCTCCAAAAATAGCAGTTTCTCTGTAGGACTTGATATACCAGAATTTCCAATTAAACAAAGTATTAGCTGTATTTTGAATCCCATTGTCGATATATCTAATAGTTCAATTAGTGCAGGTACATTCCCTGAGAAGCTAAAATCAAGTAGAATTGTCCCAATTCTTAAAAAAGGTGACCCAAACAATATTGTTAGTTACAGACCAATTGCCATTATATCTGGATTTTCAAAAAACTTGAAAGTGCAATGTACAATCAAGTTGCACCTTTTCTGGACAAGTGTGTCTTTGGTGCTTACCAAAATGGTTTCAGATAAAACAAAAGTAAAGCTAATGCCCTCTATTCTTTTATAAAGGCAACTACAGAAGGGATTGACTTGAACATGTCCACCATTGGTGTATTCATGGATCTAAGTAAAGCATTCAATCTGGTTGATCACCATATCTTATTAGCAAAACTTGAAAGATATGGTATACATGTTCAAGCACATACATTGTTCAAATCATACCTAACTAACAGGACCCATATAACGCCCATAAATAATGTAACTATTGATAGAAATGTCAAGTCTGATGTAAAAGTAACAAAATGTGGGGTTCCTAAGTGTTCGAATCTTGTACCTCTGTTGTTTTTGGTCTACATTGAAGACTTACTGCTTAACATACCGCATGCAACAACTATCCTGTATAAAGATGATACAAGCTTTATTCTAAGGGGAAATTCACAACAAGATTTGCAGCAGCAAGCTGACAGTGTTATGACTAGCTCAACCTTCTGTTAGGGCTCTGATGAGCAATTGAGCGCCCTTTTATCCAAATCAAATCAACCCTCTGTTAGTTGCATGGGGTCTGGGAGGCCCCTAGCTTTATTTAAATGTTGTATTTTATGAACGAACACACCTACGTAACTATCTATGACATCTAACATTACACTTTACTCAAATGTTTGCTGCGGCGACAACTTTTTCCGTGTATTATTGTAGCTGCAAGAATGACGAATTTGCAGTTAGGTGTCGTACAGAGGTCTAACGGGCCCCTTGCACCTATTCCCGTTACATGATGCTGACATGTTTTTCTTTGATAGTAAGTAGTGGAATATTGCTTTGCCAATGGAAGAAGCCATTAGTACTTTGTCGTGAGTACCAAATGGTATTCATTGCTATTAGACAAATTAGCTGATGTTAGAGAAATGTTTACAATATTTGTAAATAAATGTCAGAAACATTATTCACTTTGACAAAACATCACGTTCTCGAGCAATTATCTGCATTTTGAGGTCGACGTGGTTTTAGACATATATACCATCTAAGTCAAAGAAGTATGTCAAACATCGAGATTCAACTGTATTGGAACACCACAGTGAAGTGAAAAATTATTAAATTTTAGATGAGTCGCGTTTTTTACACATCTGCTTCACGAAAGTGAAGCAGATGTGTAAAAAACGCGACTCATCTAAAATTTAATATGTCAAACATATTGTTTGAGTGATGCAAACTGTTTTACACCACTAATATGGAAATTGATTATGGACAGCAGCCAGACGGACTACATTTGCAAAATAATTCCACAGAGGCTGTAGTGCTAAGACTAACTGAACCAATCTATAACACTGGCATAAATGTTACAGCAGATAATTGGTTCATTAGTGTATCCCTGGTCAATGAGCTGGGCAAAAGACAACTTTCTTTTGTCGGTACAATATACAAGAACAAGAAGGATTTGCCCTGTAATTTTACTTCACTTGTTTCATATGTTCCAAAAAGTGTATAACAGTAATTTTGATCTCAAGTCTACATGTTTTGTCGGAACAACTGTCAGAAGTTGCCGAAAAAAGCCTCAGATAATCTAGTATTACAATGATACTATATCTGGAGTTGATATAATAGATAAATTGTGTGCTATTTACAATGTAGCCAGAATAGCATAAAGGTGAGCAATGGTAATTTTTAACCTTATGTTGAATAATGCAGGTATTGATTCTAGGGTTATCTTTCTTGGAAACCAAAACAAATATTCCACAAGACAGAAGTATTTGAAAATGCTGTCCTTAGCTTTACTGTTGCAACAGCTACAGAGAAGAGCAACAGCATCAAAGCTACCCAATGATCTGAAAGAGCATATAAAGAGATATAAAGCTGAACATATGAGTTGCCGAATGCTCCAGTCATTAATAAAGAAATGATATGAACCCTGCAGTAAAGCCAAAGACAAAAAACGAAATATGCAAGTGGGAAATGCAATGCTTATCTCTGTTTGGGAAAACATGCCAAAATTATTTGTGATAACTACTTAGTCGGGGAAAACAGAAGAAATAGCTAATGACTGAGTAACTGAACATTTCCAATGAAGAGATGTATTTTAAGAGAATAGGTTATTCTCTTTGCATATACTTGAAACAAATTATAATGTACATTCTATTTGTATTATATTTTAGCTGATGTATTTAATATGACTATATTAATAAAAGTCATGAATATTTAATCCAAATAAAGCCAAACATTAAGGGGGAAAAAGTAAATTGAAAGCAGAAACAAATACAGGCATATAATCGCATAAATATGGCGTGGGCCTCCCAGGTCCCATGTGACCAACGGTGTTCTGCCAAGGCACGCGCCTAAGAGGGGGTTAAGCAAATGGCTTAGGGGAAACAACCTGTTACTTTAGCCAATAAATCTCAATGTATGAGTTTTGCTCTTTCTAACAGGAGATCTGTGATTCTCCTATAATAATGAAAAGATACAGTACACTTCCAAAGTAAAATTTTTAGGAATAACAATTAAATTTATCAACTGGAAGTCACATATTCAGTACATTACAACAAAAGAGAAATCTAACTTATTATGTAATCTCTGTACTAAAAACTGTTAGCAATCTCAGTACCATAAAAATAATATATTTCGCTTATGTTCAGTCAGTACTTTCATATGGCATCATTCTGTGGGATAATTCTGAAGATGCTCATACTCTTTCATAACTCAAAGGAAAATAATTCTTAAAATGTTTAGTCTAAATATGTCTGCACACTGCAGGGCACACTTTAAGCAAAATAATATACTCACCTTACCCTGTATATATATTCTAGAAAGTGTATGTTTCATAAATAATAATCTTCATCTATTTAGCTGCAATGATGAAATCCATAACACAGCACCAGGTCCAGTAAACAAAATACCCTTACAGGCAGGTAGTATAACTAAGAAAATTGCCTTAATATTGCATACTGCCATTTTAATGTACAATCTTAAATACATAAATTCCAACAATCTTTTTAGCTCTACTGCTTACCTATACAATCTATACAATCACAATTAATATGTAATAATCAAGTAATTAAGTATGAAAATACAACTAAATTTCTTGGTCTTTGGATACAGAGTAACCTAAAGTGGGAGACACATGTTGATCATCTAATTAAAAAACTGAGTACAATTTCAATTCCTTTCTTGTAAGTGTTGAAAACCATGTTGTTATGATAAATTTAAAGGGAGTCGATTAATGACACTAAACAACACTTACTTTTAAATTTTTCCGGAACATGTTTCAAAGACTTTACCTCTATCCTCAGCCGGCCATCAACTGGTTCTCATTGGTGTAGTTGACAATATTTTGTCACAGGTCTCCTCTGGTGGCGGTTCAAGGAACTTGCTGAACAAATCTTTCTGGGGGATGTTGAAATTGAATACTTTGTTCCTATTTTTTGAAATGAAGATTTGTTCCCATGTGGATAGTTCTTGTTTTCCTGATATATGTTTTAGTAGTTTTGGTTCTGGATTTATGTTGTGGTTTTTTCCCCAAAATTGTGTGGCAACTACTGATTTTTCTAATTGTTTATATTTTATGTTTCTAAAGTGCTCCTTTGCTCTTGTTTCTAAATTTCTTTTGGTTTTTCCAATATAAATTTGACTACAGTCACTGCATTCAATTTGATATATACCAGATTTTTTGTTAGATGGAATGGCATCTTTGATGTTTGAGCAAATTAGGTTTTTTAAGGAGAAATGTTGACTGGTGCTAGTTGAATGTTTTGTTTTTTGAAGACTTTTTTGAATTTATTATAGGCCCATGGATGGTAAGTGAATTTTTTGAAAATCATATTAGTTTCTGTAGCTGAGAGGGTTGTGGTTTCCTTTAGTAGCTTCTTCTTTTTTGCTAAGTTCACTTTTTTGTCTACTAATGATTTGGGAAAGTTATTTTTTTGCGCTATTTCAATTATTTTGATGTATTCTGTTTCGTATTCTTCTGCTGTGAGAGGGATGTTCACCAGTCTGTGTGTTAAACTATTGAAGATTGCCTGTTTGTGGGATCTTGGGTTGTAGCCATTAGCTTTTATGTAGTTGTCTGTTTGTGTTGGTTTTCTGTAAATTCCAAAGTTTAGTCTGTTTTTATTCCTCATTATTTTTAGATCCAAAAATGGTAAATACTCGTCTTTTTCTATTTCTACAGTTTCTACAATTTGTTATAATTTCAGACAACTGGTAAACATAGTTAAGATAAAAACTCTCAGAAGCATGTATTTTGCGTGTGCTTACTCCATTTTAAAATATGGCATAACATTATGGGGTAACTCACCACATTGTAAATCATTATTCATAATGCAAAAACGGATTCTAAGAATAATTGGAGGAGTACAAAAGTGAATCGAGAAGATATTGTCAATATCTTCTCGATTCACTTTTGTACTAATTTGTGCTTCACTGTCCCTACGCTTCTTTCAAGTTTATACTTTGATACTTGGAGGAGTTAAATCAACATCTACGTGCAGACCATTATTTAAACAATTTAAAATCTTACCTCTCCCATGTATTTTCATTTTTGAAATTTTAAAATTTACAAAGACAAATTTAATCAAAGGAAATGGCCACTGTACCTTTAATGACACAGTTCATAATCATAATACTAGACAGAGAATGGACATTCGTGTGAATAGAAGTAACACAAGAGCTTCTCAAAACAGTGTAATAAACCTAGGAATCACTTTTTTTTAATAAACTACCTATAGCCAATAAAACCACTTGCAATTTTTAAGCATTTAAAAAGTCAGTTTTGTCATACTTGCTAGACCATTGTTTTTATTCTGTTAGTGAATTTATGGAAAGTTTATAATATTGTTACATTTCTGAATTAATTGTGTATATTATAAAATTCTTGAGATATCTTTATAAAACATTATTTTGTACAAACACTGACTTGTCTTTATTGGATGTGACTTGTTAATTTACAAGTATAGTTAATTGCACTGTAAATTCACAATTTGACGTGTCTTATATCATAGTACTCATGTACAATGTATGATTTACAAGATGAATAAATTATCTATCTATAGAGCAAGTATTGGATTCTACTGAAAAAATGTGTTATTTATTTGAACAGAAATACACAATTTTAAGGTTTCCTGATTCCAAAATATGCAACATTTTGCAAATATTTACCAAAAGATCTAAGTATGTATGGGAGAGGAGAGAGAGAGAGAGAGAGAGAGAGAGAGAGAGAGAGAGAGAGAGAGAGAGAGAGAGAGAGAGAGAGAGAGAGAGAGAGAGAGAGAGAGATTAAACAGCTTATCTACAAATCAAAAGGTAGGTTAAATACTAAACTTCTTAACACATAAAAAATGGATACCAGTAACAGTGAAGCAACAAATACTACATAAAATATAATTATTTGTCACAAACTTATCTTTTAAGAAAATTGATGTTTGTGACAAATAATTATATTCTATGTAGTACTAAACTTAAGTATCTGCTAAGGAAAAAGTAAGTCTGGATTGCTCAGGTAGGAGCTGGCCTGCTGATCTTGAGGGTCGCAGACCAGTGATTAGCAGCAGCATGCTGCCATCCCTTACCCGCATGCACACTCGTGCACTCGGAACTGTTGACGGGTAAGTAGTTGTGCAGTAGCAGCTTTTGCATAGTGTCATACAACTCCTTAGTCACGTTCAGAGAAATTGAAGCGTACAATGTTTACATGTATTTAAATAAGTAATTATATTTTATGTAATTAGGATGCCAGTTATTCAGCCGTTTCTCTTAGAAAACTAACAGGCCAACACAAATTTATAGTATACTCTAGGACAGTCTTATTAAAGCTGTGCCATATAGAACAACTAAATAATAATAATAATAATAATAATAATAATAATAATAATAATAATAATAATAATAATAATAATAATAATAATAATAATAATAATAATAATAATAATAATAATAATAATAATAATAATAATAATAATAATAATAATAATAATAATAATAATAATAATAATAATAATAATAATAATAATAATAATAATAATAATAATAATAATAATAATAATAATAATAATAATAATAATAATAATAATAATAATAATAATAATAATAATAATAATAATAATAATAATAATAATAATAATAATAATAATAATAATAATAATAATAATAATAATAATAATAATAATAATAATAATAATAATAATAATAATAATAATAATATTAATAATAATAATAATATTAATAATATTATTATTAATAATAATATTATTATTAATAATAATATTATTAATAATAATAATATTATTAATAATAATAATATTATTAATAATAATAATATTATTAATAATAATAATATTATTAATAATAATAATATTATTAATAATAATAATATTATTAATAATAATAATAATATTAATATTAATAATAATATTAATAATAATAATAATAATATTAATAATAATAATAATAATAATAATAATAATAATAATAATAATAATAATAATAATAATAATAACAACAACAACAACAACAACAACAACAACAACAACAACAACAACAACAACAACAACAACAACAACAACAACAACAACAACAACAACCATACTGTACCTGTCTGTTGGTGTCCCGTAACTGCTCCAGCACTATGATTCGTTCATCACCTTCTAATTTGTTGTAATCACTAGCATGGCAAGTGTCATAGGGTGCTGGAGATAATATTTTTGTATCACATTCAGGACCTTATTGCATATTAAACATCGCGCAGCATTATCAAATTGTGTAAAAAAATACGCCTGCTCCCAGGAAGGGTTAAG
Organism: Mantis religiosa; assembly: GCA_030765055.1. NCBI lineage: Eukaryota > Metazoa > Arthropoda > Insecta > Mantodea > Mantidae > Mantis > Mantis religiosa. The sequence continues at coordinate 34,516,437 of CM060948.1, forward strand.
GACCTTCGTGAACATGTAGCCATTTTGTAAACAACATCCAATACACAAGTAACTAACGAGCCTATACTGATAACCCTGCAAGCTAACAGGTTGCCACTCCAGCACTAAAGTACATTCGCTGGTACAGTGCTCTAGCCTACTGTATCTTATAATGAAATATGCAATGAAAGTTTACCTCAATAAGTAGTGTTTCTATTAGCACATCACTCTTTTCCCTTGCAATCATGAATGATAGTGATAATAGTGTTAAAAGAGCACAACTTTACTTTTCTCTAAGGAAAATTAATATTAGAATCGGTGGATATTTAAGATTGTTTACTGGAAAGCAGGAAGGAGGGTTAAAATCACTTTTCAGCCAAAAAATTTATTCTGTGTCAATGAGGTACCCTTTCTTTCTTTGGGAACAGTGTTTTAAAATGCTGAAGAATGAGAACAAGCATATGTCTTCTACTGTGGACATATGAGTTCAACAAAGAATTATCACAACACAATTATCAAATGTGACATACAGTTTATTTATATAAAAATTGTTATTCCTCGTAACACTGAAAAACAACTGTATAAGTGCACTGCAAAAAAGCCACTGTTTACATTGTTTTTCATTCTTGGCTTTGTCAAGCAGCCCAGATGAAGTATTGGGGGAAGTCTATAGTGCTATTAAGTCTGCTAAAGATAAGTTTCAGAATGCTGTGATTGCTGTGAATAGTATCCTAAAAAGACGGGATGTGAATCATAACTTTATCAAAGGGGTAATTGAAAACATCAGATGGGCATATGAAGCTCTTAAAGCTGTTTATGTAGATGTGGACAAGTATATAGACCTCTCCTGTGTAGGGAAAGATGGTTTGCATCTAAATCGAAAGGGTTTATGGATAACTGGTCAGGTTAAATGTTATTAATATAATAACCAGACACCAATCTCAGGGAAACTTGGTGCTGGATAAGTAGGTGTCCCCAAATTGGGAAATGTTGATAAAACCCTCACTGCATCTGTACCGAAAATGCCTAATAGAATTGAGTTCAATTACTGGTTAATGCACTTAAATTTACAAGGTTCACTCACAAAAATTGATGACCTAAACATACTAATTGATGAAATGGTGGACACGAAAATTGAAATAATTTGCCTTAATGAACAATGGATGAGTAAAGATTCAATTTGGCTGCTAAATAAATTAAATGGATTTACTGTAGTAGATTCTTATACCAGGAGCCATTCTGAAAGGGGTGGTTCCTGCATTATGGTACATGACCACCTAATTGAACAGGCAAAACAAAGACATGAACTTAAGGCGTTAAGTGCAGATAGCTGTTTTGAATTATCTGCCATTGAAATTATTTACTGGAACTTAATTGTGATCTGTATTTATAGGATACCTTACTATGATACACTCAAAACATTCCTTAATAAATTTGAACACTTACTAACAAAATTACAGAATGACAAAAAGAAAAAAACTAATAAAAACTAATAATTACCATGGACTGTAATATTGATCTTTATGAAACTAAATTAAATCTAGACAGTAACTTAAAGAACATTGTAAAGAGACAGAAAATGTCAATAAATTGAATAAAGAGTTTATTGATATTGTTGATACCCATGAGCTAGCTTTTAGACATACTCTCCCCACGCATGTCACCAAAGTGTAACATGCCTGCATTGATCACATACTAACAAATAAAATTTATGGCAACAACGAATGTACTGTAAATACGACTCATCTATAATTTAATAACGAATGTACTGTTTTAGAAACGGGACTTTCAGATCACAGAGCTGTCCTCACAAGACTACCAGCAATGTATAAAATTAAAAGGGAACCTAAAAGTGTAAGTTGGAAACATATCCTGGGTCTGGAACAGAGCAGCATCAGTTGATTCAAACTATAACACTTTTCTTAGGGAGCTTCTAAACTGCTTTAATGAATCCTTTCCAAAAATCATTGGGCCAAAAGTAGCTAAAAAATACATATTACATTGGGTTACTAAGGGCATTAGGGTATCTAGCACATGCAAGAGGCTGCTCCACAAAATATATAAGACCACCACAGATACAAATTTCATTCAGTATTACAAAACTTAATGCAAAATCTATAAACATACAATAAAGAAGGCTAAACAAATGGCAGTTGAAAAAATTCATAAAAATTGTGGATAATAAAAGCAAAGCAACTTGGAAAATAATTAAGGCACAATTAGAAATAAACATTACAAACAATTTAGACAATTTAAGTAATATGAGTACTAACACAGCGGAATCATGAAATAATTATTTTGTGAATATTGGTAATCAAATTCGAGATACTCCCCCATCAATGCAAAATCCCATAACTGAATTGTATAATAATAATTGCCTAATGCTAACCCTCCAATTTCAATTCTCAAGTGTTACACCAGAAAAAATTATTGAAATTATCAGTAAACCCAAACCAAAATCCTCCTATGACTGGGATGAACTGTCACCTTTTCTCATTAAGAAAATAAAACATGAAATTAGCAAACCAATTAGCCAAATAATTAATAATTCCCTAGCTATGGGTATTGTTCCAGAGAGAATGAAATACACCCTAGTTAAACCTGTACACAAAGGAGGGAAAGCCTAATTTAAACATTTTCAACCTATCTCTATCTTTCAAACGTTCCCCACCATACTTGAAAAGATTGTGCATGCACAACTCATGTCTTATGTTGAACAATTCACCAAGTTAAATAACTCACATCATGGATTCCGGTAAAAGTATTCAACAATATCAGCCCTAACAACCTTGGTAAATGATGCTTCTAAAATGATAGATAAGAAACAACAAACAGCATTTCTAATATGTGATAATTCTAAAACTTTTGATTGTGTCTGCAATGATATATTATAAAAACATTAGAATTCTGTGGCATAAGGGGTGCTGCTTTAAGCTGTTTTCAAAATCATCTTAATTATCGTAAACAAAAAACAATCATTAATAATCTAAAGGGAACCACTGAATCAAATTGGGAACAAATAAAAACAGGAGTCCCACAAGGAAGTGTCTTGGGACCCTTACTGTATATAACACAAATGATTTACCTAACTCCATAAAAGGGAGAACAATTATGTATGCTGATGACACCTCCGTTTTACTCAATGGGCACAACCTAGAGGAGTTAAAATCCAATTTAAGCGAAACTATAACTCGCTTACAGAAGTGGTTGACGAGTATTGGCCTCAAACTTAACACCTCCAAAACATCAATTGTGCAGTTCAGCACTCAAGAAAAGAATTGCGAGAGGTTCATCACAACTGATGCTACAAATCATACAGAAAATTAAAAAATTTTGGTTAATTTTTTAAATCAACAATTAAAATGGGCTGATCACATCCGTTATTTGTCCAAAAGATTAAACAGTGCATCCTTCAATATGAGCTGCATAACTAAAATAACAAACCTCGAAACAAGAAAAATAGTGTACTTCAGTTTCTTCCACTCTTTGATGACATATGGAATAATACTATGGGGGAACTCTATGGGATGGGAAATGATCTTTAAAAGTCAAAAAAAGATAATTTGCATAATGACTCAATCAAGATCAAAAGATTCATGCAGAAACCTGTTCAAAAACCTGAATATATTAACTTTAACATCCCAATACCTGTATGAAATAAATAAATACATCCACTCAAATTTTGGTACAATTTATAATTCACAAATGTAACATAATCATGGCACAAGAAATAAAAATAATCTAAAACCACCCATGCACAGATTAGCTCTGTATGAAAAAAGCCCACAATATGCAGGAATAAAAATATATAATAAATTACCTGTAAGAATACGTGAAATAAAAAGCTCAAATGCTTTAATAAAGCAACAAAAAACCTACTAATGGACAAAGCATATCACTCGATTACTGAATATATGGATGATAAAATTGAATTATAATAAAATTTTTGTCATTCTGTAATTATTTAAATTCTAATACTGACAATATTATGACCTGTCATAATTATAACAATACTTGTATATAAAACCTTCTTAAACCACTCCTTGAGCTGTAAAAACACTTAAGCTCTACTTACATTTAAAAAATTAGGACATGTTTCAAGGACCCCACGTCCCCATCGTCAGCTGATGTTCAACTAGTTCTTCAAGTGACTGCCTCCCTCTCCTGGCGCTGTTCAATTAGTTGAATGACATCATCTACTATCAGTATTTCAAAGTTCATGGCTCTCTTTTTATTCTTCAAAATGTGGGAAAATATACACATTTTGAAGAATAAAAAGAGAGCCATGAACTTGGAAATATCGATAGTAGATGACGCCATTCAACTCTTTGAACAGCGCCAGGAGAAGGAGGCAGTCACCTGAAGAACTAGTTGAACATCAGCTGATGATGGGGATGCGGGGTCCTTGAAACATGTCCTAATTTTTAAATGTAAGTGGAGCTTAAGTGTTTTTACAGTTCGAGAAGTGGTTTAAAAAGGTTTTATTGATGAAGCTCCACTGTTTATAAATACTTCTATTTATAGTTTTATTTTTAATACTTGTATATACTATATCACATATGTAAATTTTGTATTATATTATTCCGAATGCCTCGCATGGAGAGGTCGTCCATCAGCCCTTATTCTGCTTGGCAACTTGATCGTGCGCGGTTTGATCTTGCTCTTTCCAGCAACTCTAGACTCGCTACTCTACATTCGGTGTTCCAACAACTTTTTGCCGAACTACTGGGCCGTTACCCAAACTATGTTCTGATCTTTACGGACGGTTCTCGGTTAGGTAGCACTACAGGTTGCGCGTTCTTCATTAACGGTGAGGCTCATAAATTTCGACTTCTGGACTCCACTTCGGTCTTCTCAGCAGAGCTGTATGCCATCTACTATTTGCTCCTTTTTATTTGCAAGTTAGCTCCTGGTTCTTTTATTGTTTGCACTGACTCTCTAAGTGCTCTTCAGGCCTTGCAACAGCACACTGCCGCTCACTCCCTTGTTTTAAAAATACAGGCCCAGATCTCGCAAATGCTCAGTCGCGGATACCATTTTGTTTTTACTTGGACCCCAGGCCATGTGGGCATTTCCGGGAACGAGGAGGCAGACGCGGCTGCTAAGTCCGCTTGCTGTTTGCCCCGGAGTTCAACAACTACGGTGCCATACCAGGATGTGCAACATTTTTTCCGTCGCCAGCTCCTATCTGCTTGGCAGCAATCCTGGACAGCTTTAGAAGGCACACAACTCCGGGCGATAAAGGAGAGCGTACAACCCTGGCCAACTTCCTGCAGGGATAACCGGCGGGCCGAGATGATACTCACCCAGCTGAGAATTGGGCACACACGAGCGACTCATGGCCACCTGTTAAGAGGGGAACCGGCCCCTGTGTGTGCCCCGTGTGCAGTACGCCTCACTGTGCGGCACGTATTGCTTGATTGCCCGCAGTACGCCCGCGTTCGCCAGTCTTTGGGCCTAAGGAGTAATCTGCACGGTATTTTAGGGGACGACCCAGTGGCCGTGGATAAGGCACTGCGGTTTGTTTTTAAAATCGGTTTTAATAAACAAGTCTGACTTGTATTTTATATTTATTAATTTTAGAGTTTTTAAATTTTTAGTACTGGGACGAGTTTTTATGTGCTTTTAATAGTTGAGTGTTTATATTTTATCTTACTTTTTAACTTTGTGTAGCTTTTAGTTTTTAGAGTTGACTTCGGGCCCAAATGACCTTGTTGTCGACGGACCCTAAAACACTACACACTCACTCACTTATTAGTATTATTGTTATTTTGTGTAATTATTGTTAATTTAAATTTTCTACTGTTGACGAGTCACCTGTTTACAGAGTTTTTTACTCAGTATTTGTAAGCGTATGTGACAATAAAGTATCTTATAAACTATACACAAATTTTACTCTCTCTGAAATCGCCCTAAATTGTTTCTACCATTTCATTAAACAATATTACTATATGATTTTACTGTATTTCTTAGGATTATCAAATACATCACATATATTGGCATCACATATTAATGTCATAATATTGGTATCACATATTAAAGCTGCTGGAAAACTTCAAAAATACAAAATATATTACATTTCTGAGTCCCAGAGAAAGAAACCACAAAATGCTCTTATGTTAAGGTGCTGCCCTGCATCTCTAGCACAAAACCAAAATTTCAGATATTTCAGATATTTGTTATACTTCTCTGTACTTAGGGTTTATTGTTACCTGTACAGAATGGAGGGAGCTTTGAACCTCAAACATTATCTTCCAAATCTGAGCTGCTGTTAGTTTTAGTGAAGTAAGTTCTTCTGTATCTTCTCCCTTTAAGGCAGGAACTTGTTTTACATGCTGTACTGATGGCGTAGAATATGAACTACTAGGCAAGTTCATATCAAACTGTTCTCTTTCAACAGTTGCTGCAGAAATGGGCATAATATTTTCTGTAATAATGTGGTCTTCATGATCAGAAGATGATGATGCGGTTTCAGTGCTGTCATTTGTAACCAAATTATTGGAAGCACATACATTTTCAGGCATCAATGACTTTTTAATTATAAATCCTTCAATTACTTTCTGGTGTTGAGTCTCTGTTTTTTTAGAAGAATGTTTATGCTTCCTTTCACCATCAGGATCATTAATTTTATGTTCTTTCTTATGCTGCATTGTTATAATAACGGCATCTTTTTTTTTATAAAAATTAGATCTTTTTAGTTTTCCAACAAATGTTTGGTTAAGTGTTATACAGAGGGGAAGTAAACTTCGTGCACGCAGACTGTTTATGTTAAGTATAATTCTCACAGGGAAATTGTCACTGCCATTTACGTCTGTGAGGATGCTACAGTCTTTGATGCTTAACTTCAAATCATCATCTATTAAAATATAATTAGTCTGCATGCCATCATTTAAAGTTATTGAATTAAGCTCTATTGACCAACGTGTAAACACATTTTGTCCTTTGGGATAGACATAGTGAAATGCATTAATCAACTGTAACTTGGCCTCCTCAAAAGTTGGATCTCTGATCTTTCCTATTTCAGGGTCCCATATTAGGTGGTTTATAAAGTGCCTATACATATCATCATGAAACTCCTCCTGTGAATATGAAATAACACAAATTAAGTTTGGTAGAATTTTATATACATATATGCACAATAAATAAAACTTAAACTTCTGGCTGTTGAATCTTTCATTTGTGTCCTCACAGGCATATACCAAGAAACATATGGGTTATCAAAAATATGTAAAACAGAAAAGTCAATGAGACCAATTACTATTAGAATAATTACTGTGAAGCCCTGCCTGCCGGACCCACTACACAGAAATATTGGAGAGCAAGTTAGCTAAGGGCTTCATTGCCAAAGCCTAGCATTTGAAAATGACAACAACAACTATTAGAACAAATGCCCCACATATAATTAGGCCAAATGGTTACTATGTAATCTTTATTTCCATTTAAATTACAAATTATTATACATTTACATACTTATTACTACACTGAGTTGTTAGTTACCCTTGGGCCCAATAGACTCAAAATCTGAGGTTGTCGAGCTAATGGTTCTCTATTAGCAACTTATCAAAAATAACTTCATCTTCATTTTCGTCATATTTACTTATCTTCCTCAACCATTTGGCTCTTACTTTGCCCAAAAAGTTCCCAATTTCAATTAAATTTTTCTTAGTTTTTACACTCATTAACTTCATTGCTTGAATTTCTTTTGGTAGCCTTGCCCATTCTGTTTTACATATCTTCTCTCTAAGCAACCTAGTTTCTTCACATTCTAAAAGCAAATGCCATTCTTTATCCCTTTGGTGACACAATGGGCATTTCTCCAGATCCCTCCCTCTTCCCACCACCCCTGTTCTGGCCCATGCAAAGCCTTCTCTTGCTGCTTTATCACAAATATCAATGTATTTTTCCCTGTTCCACATCACTTTCATTTCTATAAATTTCCAGTGAACTTTTCAAATTGAAGCTTCCTAACATTTCTTGCCTTTCAATATCTTCCATTCTTAACCTATGGTTACTAAACAAATTCAGTAGCTTCCCAAAGTTTGAAAGTGCAAATTTGAAAATTTTTTAGACTTTGTAGAAAAAATTAGATATAAACTTAGACAAAAATGACAGACTGGTTTCATTTGATGTCACATCATTATTCGCAAGCATGGCAAAAGAAAAATTACTCACACTGTTAAGAAAATGGCTAACTACAATTGAAATAGGCATCCTGTCCTCTGCACTGTTGTGACCATTTGGAAGGCCACCTTCTGTCTCCTCTCACCTAATCCGTACTCCTGGGGATGCCCCACTGGGGCACAGGTGCAACAGACCAAGACTGGAGCTCTGTGCCGAGTCCCCTCTGTAGCCTAATCCAATCAAATCCAGCAGTAACAATTCACTTTTGGAACGAAAACCAAAACCTTGACCCAAATTCAAAATTATTAAAAGGGGTGACAAACCATAACAAATTGACAACATGGGAGAACATCTTAATAAGGAAATATAAGGACAGAGTAATCAGCTTTGAAATCTCACCAGTCGATAATTTAATAAAGGAGCTTATAGTTCCCCCACCAGGGACAAGACCGCATACAACATCAACAGACAACAGTCTGACCTTCGAGGTTGAAAACAGAAGAAACAGCTCCTGAAACTAGTCCCTCAAAAAATAAAAATGCAAGTGATATGCGAAAATCCGCCTACAGCTAGTTTTATCCATGGAATTCTTCTGAGAGTGATTTCAAATTAACCTAATGTTGAGACTTGAGGCTTGGCAGCCTGTGATACTATTTCTTGCAATGATTATCTAAGTGCAGCAATTCTGTGTTATTGTTTTTTTTTAGATGGTCTCACATGTCATGCGTTGTCATAGCTCCTCTGATCTTTGGTGACCATTTCAGCGGACAGTTTTGTTACTCCTCTCTTTAAAGGGACTACTTCCTGACATGCAATGTTTACGTCAGTGAGTTTGTTTAGAACTTTTGATCTAAGGGAGGTTTGGCCTAACCTGATGATCGAGATGTTTGCACCTGCCTATTTATACAAAGGGGGACCCAAAAGAAACCGGACTCCAAGGATGCTGCCACTTGTAGACATAGTGCAGGGTTCTCACACCAGATGGTGTTAGTAGAGACCTTCATGAAACAGCTGTGCAGACAGTGTCAGTGTAGAGCTGAATGTGCAGGTGTGGTATTGTGTTTCTTTGACTGTTGGCGGGTTACTTCTGCGAAATCGTTATGGCAACTTTAAAAGAACAAAGAATGTGTGTGAAATTTTGTTTCTGGCTTAAAAAAACTGCAACAGGGACAGACCAAATGCTTCAGGAAGCTTTCCAGGAGGACGCTATAAGCCGCACACAGGTTTTCGAGTGGTTTGGGTGCTTTAAATGTGGTGAGATGTGTGTTGAAGACCAAGCTCGTTCTGGATGCCCTTCAGCATCGCGAAATGGGGATAACATTGAAAAGGTCTGCAAAAAGATCAATGAGGATCGTCGCCAAACGATCGACCAAATTTCAGCAGCTACAGGAATCAGTTGGAGCTCGTGCCAGCGGATTTTGAGGGAGGATTTGCACATGAGATGTGTTGCTGCTAAATTTGTTCCGCGCCTTCTCACACAGGAGCACAAAATCATCCGCATGAATGTGTGTCAGGACTTGAAAACAGAGATTGCACGTGATCCAAACTTCTTGATCAAAGTTATTACAGGGGATGAGAGTTGGTGTTACGGGTATGACCCAGAAACCAAGCAAGCCTCAAGCCAGTGGAGGACTCCCAACTCTCCCAGACCAAAAAAAGCAAGGCAAATGAGGTCAAATGTGAAGACGATGATCATTGTCTTTTTTGATGTTCGTGGAATTGTGCATCAGGAATTCGTACTCCCTGGCCAGACTGTTAACCAGCACTTTTACTTGGATGTTTTAAGAGGTCTGCGAGAGGATGTGAGGAGGAGACGCCCGAAACTTTGGCGATCAGGTGACTGGTTTCTGCATGACGACAACGCTCCAGCACACATGGCTTTACGAGTGACCCACTATTTGGCATCTCAGAGGTGTTCTGTTGTTCCCCACGCTCCGTATTCACCAGACCTAGCCCCGTGCGACTTTTTCCTATTTTCACGAATGAAAAAAGTGCTAAAAGGGGAGCGTTATGACAAAGTGGAGGCGGTAAAAATGGCTTCGTAAATGGCACTGAACAATATCAAACTTGAAGAGTTCCAAACATGCTTCCAACAGTGGGAAAAGAGACTTGACAAGTGCATCGCATGTAATGGAGAGTATTTTGAAGGTGACTGAAGTTGGTTGGTTGCTAATGCTCATGGAGTTGGAGAATTTCCATTTTCCTTCTGGCCTCCCAATAACGTGTGACTATATGTGTTTGGAGGAATTTAGTAACAGTGACGTCAAAATTAATCTCAGAAACTATTTGTAGTTGGTTTATTAATACTCGTCACTTACTTGTTTATATTTATGAGAGACTAGTTTCAAAGGCATTCGCCTCCATTTTCAATCTCTTTCCAACTGGCATCTGTTGTCTGCTCTCCCTCTGGTGAGCAGACAAAAGAGCAGACAGAGAGAGAGCAGACAACAAAAGATGCCAGTTGGAAAGAGATTGAAAATGGAGGCGAATGCCTTTGAAACTAGTCTCTCATAAATATAGTGACTAGTTGTGCTGTCAGTTCTCCATCTGTTTTTGTCAGGGCACTACACTGGAGCAGATGATCTCCGTCCATCAATGAGTTCGGGTCCCTACACAGTGTGCAGGTCGGGGGTTCAAAAATATTAATCCTGTATAGATGAGCGGCCAAACAATCGTAAGGTGACTGAAGTAATTTTGTAAAAAGGTTCATAAATAAAGTTTTTATGACAACGATCCGGTTTCTTTTGGGTCCCCCCTCATATGTTCTATATATTCTGCTTATGCTCTTACAATTGTTGGGATACATTTGTTACTATTTATTACCATAATATTATATTATATGTAAAGACACATACATAATCAATTTCCTGTATATGTATGCAAGCACATATACATATTTAATTATTAAGATAAAAAGATAAGGAAAGAGTTTATATAGGTTTGTTTGTAAATGCAAGTGTTACTAAACTGCAAATTTTCAAGAAACTTATTGGCTAGGGAGTTTAGATTATAAACAGAATCAGCGAGCATTGGTCTAGAGAAAGAACCAGCAGAACACAATGTGCATTTATGCATAAAAATAAAAACATTGGAATTATTTTGCAGTTGTAATATGTGGTGCTGTGGATAAAGATTCTGTAAAGGATATTGACCTCTAACAGTTTCTTTCTTTAAATTTGGAAAGTTTTTTAAGTATTGGTTTTTGGCTTTGAAAGATGATGCTTTGGAAAAAGCACACTTGAAAATTGAGATGACTGTGTCCAAATTGTTCCAGCAAGCTTTAGTATGGAAAGAGAATTAAAAAGCATCTTTAATGTACTTTCCCAAAACAAAAGAATTCCACCATTTACCTAGCATACTTATAAACAATATGCACATATTTATTTAGGAAGAGTGTTTGTCTGCCTCGGTAAAGTAGATGGTAGGTGGCTGTCTCCTGTTCAAGAGGTCCCAAGTTCGAATCTTGGTCAGGTTGAGTTATCTGGATAAGTATTACATTATAGATGAATCGTATTTATTACTCATCAGCTTCTCTTACGTACCTATATTGAGGACATGTTTCACAAACCATCGTTCGCAGCATCGGCTCTAATGAGACTGAAACTTGATCCAATGGTGTGGGTAGTTCTGGAGTTGCTGCTGCCATCTGTTGATTTTGTGATGAATTTAAATGTGGGATTGTCTTATGGCGGGATTTCGAAGTTCATTAGTTGGTTTTTATGTTTTTCTATGTATATTCTCTCCCATATGACGAGTTCACTATGTTTTTGTACATATTTTAGTAATTTGGTGCTATCTTCAATTTCATGATTTTCAAACCAGAAATCAGCTGCTATTGTGGACTTGCAGCTCATTTCTGGTTTGAAAATCATGAAATTGAAGATAGCACCAAATTACTAAAATATGTACAAAAACAGTGAACTCGTCATATGGGAGAGAATATACATAGAAAAACATAAAAACCAACTAATGAACTTCGAAATCCAGCCAGAAGACAACCCAACATTTAAATTCATAAAAGAATCAACAGATGGCAGCAGAAACTCTAGAACTATCCACACCACTGAATCAAGCTACAGTCGCATTAGAGCTGATGATGCGAACGATGGTTCGTGAAACATGTCTTCAATATAGGTATGCAAGTGAAGCTGATGTGTAATAAATACAACTCATCTATAATTTAATAATTATTTTGCTTCACTGTGGTGTTCCAATAGTTTAATTTCGATATATCTGGATAAGGTTTTTTCTGGAGGTTTCCCTTATCCTGAAAGAGAAATGTCAGGTAACTCTAAGCTCTATGTACCCTGGGCTCATTTGAGTATCATTTCACCCATTCGTTGTCCAATATGAATTAATGTTGGAAGACATAAATTTAAAAAAAAAAAGGAATAGTGTTCTAAGAGCATACTTACCATATCTCTAGGATCAAGGTGATCAATGGGCCTGCGAACCGTGTTTATGTCACCAACTACAATGATATGACTTTGAGAATGCAGTAAATCATGAATTCTTTTTCTCAGCATTTCATAGAAGAGCATTTTACAATGAAAGGTCATTGTATCATGTGGGTCAATCCTAGGGCAATAAACATTGATGATAGCCAAATCTCTCGTCTCTTCAAAAACAGGCACCTAAAATTTGAAACCGTGCATTTTAATAATATTATGCATAAATTACTCTATAGCAACAATAAATAAAAGGATCTTATGTGCTGTATTCATATCACTTTCCTCACTCACTCTTCTACAATCTACTCTTATAAAAGCGTATTGTTTATTTGCTTCTTCTCAATAGATATAAACTTTAATTATACATTTACACATTTGTAGTAGGTATAAGAGTGTAGTAGGCTAAATAAAAAACTGAATTACTATATGATGGTTTTAAAACTCTTGTTCCTGAATAACCATGACAAAACACAAGTATAAGTTATCATAAATATTAAAAGCAGAAGCATTATTAACAGTGAAGTATTCTTCATATTTAAGTTTGAATTTATGAGTCACTATGTTTACACTCAGTCTTCACTTACTTGTTGTTGTATAATTGAAACGTTTTCAAGATCGTTCGATCTCATCATCAGCTGTTTGGTGACTAGATGAACCTTCCTCTTCTTCCACTACTACGGAGCTCCGATCACTCTGCCATCTGGTGTTAGGGGCACTAAGTTTTAATACTTCATTTAATGCCGGGATTTCAAAATTTATAACTTTATCACGGTTTTTGTTTATGAAAATTTTTTCCCAAATATCCAATTCTATGGGTGTACTTAAAGATTTTAACAGTTTAATGTTGTGGCCAATGTTGTGGTTTTCTGTCCCACACACATAGATAATTACATAAAGAAAAATGAATACAACCCAGTTTCACATCAACTAGCTGCCTTTAGAAGTCTAATTCACCGGCTATACAACGTCCCACTGAGTAAGGATGAATTTTTGAAAGAACAACAACACATAAAAGACATAGCGGTATTAAATGGATTCAACCCAGCCATCATAAGGAATATGATGAAGAGGAAAGAAAAACTGAAGATAAGATCAAAAAATACCACTCTCACACCACTTAATAACACAAATTGGCAATATAGAAAATTCACCTACCATCCATGGGCTTTTAGAAAATTTGAACGAATCTTCAAAAGACTAAACTTAAAACTAGCACCCCAAAACAAATTCACTCTGAGGAACCTGCTAAATAAACCACTGAAAAATACAATCCCCAACAATTTGAAATCAGGAATTTATCAGATTAATTGTGAAACCTGTGAAAAAAGCTACATAGGAAAAACTAAGAGAAACATGTTAACCAGGCAAAAAGAACACCAGAGGAACATTAAGTTGAAACAAACAGAAAAATCTGCAGTTTCACACCATTTTTGGACAGAAAACCACAACATTGGCCACAACATTAAACTGTTAAAATCTTTAAGTACACCCATAGAATTGGATATTTGGGAAAAAATTTTCATAAACAAAAACCGTGATAAAGTTATAAATTTTGAAATCCCGGCATTAAATGAAGTATTAAAACTTAGTGCCCCTAACACCAGATGGCAGAGTGATCGGAGCTCCGTAGTAGTGGAAGAAGAGGAAGGTTCATCTAGTCACCAAACAGCTGATGATGAGATCGAACGATCTTGAAAACGTTTCAATTATACAACAACAAGTAAGTGAAGACTGAGTGTAAACATAGTGACTCATAAATTCAAACTTAAATATATAAGTTATCATCTCAAAAAGTATAATAAGAAAGAGTATCTCAGAAACGGTTAATGCCATAAACAATCTTATTGAGCATACATTTTCTTTAATGAGACAAACATATTTTTGTGCATTCTACATTTTATGATGTATTGTTAATGATTTAATAGCTATGAAAAAGTAATTTGTAGTGCTGAGGACTTTGCAGGCTGGTTTACAGAATAGTCAAAAACAGATTTTATTTGTCATACAAATATCTTACACTTACAGTATATTAATCAAAATCATTAGAGCTGTTTTTGAGAAAATAAAAAATAAGTAAATGTTTATATGAAAAGTTAAGTTTTAGGTGAGAACGTTTAAGTTGTTGCATGCTTGAGAAGACATTGTTAACCAAGCGTTCATTTTTAATTTACGCTGTTTCCACACATGCATATATGTAAATACACTGACTGTTTTCTAAAAATGCACTTGTCCAATTCAGGGGACTTTAAAATGTGTATTTCCAGTGACATTCAATATTTGGTCTTGTGTAAAACTTCTTCTAATTACTCAGGTAAGTAGTATGGAAAATAATAAGTGTACTAGGCAAATTTTTTTTGGTGTAATTTACGTCCTACAACGTTAAGTCATATCGGACGATGAATGGAATGGGTGAAATGATGCTCAAATGAGCCCGGGGTTCATAGAGCTTAGAGTTACCCGACATTTGTCTTTACGCATAAGGGAAAACCCCGGAAAAAACCTTAACCAGGTAACTCACCCTGACTGAGATTCGAACTCGGGACCTCTTGTACGTGAAACAGACACGCTACCACCCTGCTACCGAGGCAGGCGTACTAGGCAAGGATAAAACACATTCTTTAACTACTTAGGAAAAGTGCAGCAAATAAATGGTTTTAGTTAATTGATGGAAATTAATCACTTCTTGACACTAGCCCTATATAGGCTAAGGTTTCTGATAGAGTCAACATGAAAAATTCAATGCCATGACTGGGATTTGAACCACGGATCTCCTGGTTTCTGTCCAGTCGCTCTAACTCATTGAGCTACCATGGCCAACGTGCCATCCTGACATTAAATTCTCCATTTGACTCGTATATTTCCCCGGTAGACCACTAGGGGCTCTTGCATTCAGATAAATGGTTGCCTACAGCAATGTTAGCATACCCTTGAATCTCCAATACATCAAAAACTGGCCATATGAATGAATTTAAGTTATCACGCTATCTGACTGTGGCAATTATTACAGCTTTGAAGGACAGCCACTGGCTGATTCCTCAAAGAGCAAGAGTATCTGCTGTGAGAAATTAAACACACCTTCAAGGATAGTCATTACCTGATGCCAGGAAACTAGTTGTGTTATTACTATAGAAAACACCTTTCCAGACTATAATTTGAGAGGTTGACATTTTCAACTGACATTTTCATAAAACAAATTTTTTTATTGTTTACTTAGTGTCTCTCATTGCTATGGAAACAAATGTATATGCGAGTAGGATGATGGAAGCCCTGACCTCTAAAAGTAATTTATGACTTAAGAGGAGATTTCAGAAGTGGACAGTGTACATGTTATTTGAAAGCCTACATTAGATGTGCACTGGTCTACAGATGGCATGTTAGCTGCTCTATTATTTGGGAAATGACGGGTCAAATACAGGTGGGTGAATCAGTTATTACAAGCTATCCCTCTTTACAAAAACCAGTTAAATGTTAAAAAAGTATTTTTATACCAGCGGGATGTAACCATATACAATTGTTTAGTAATTTGCAGAGCTCTAAATTCAGGCAAGACTGCCTGGACATATGCATTTCAATAGCTCGTAACCTTCAAAACAGAGCGATAAGAATACTAAGTAGGGTGGATAACAGAATATCTTGCAGACCATTATTCAAAAAACATCAAATATTACCTCTAGCATGTATGTTTATTTTGGAATTAGTGATCCATGTAAAACAAAATAAACTACAAATACAAAATTACAAAAATGCAGATATTCACAAATACAATACACGTCAGAAAGATGACTTTCACATTCAAAGTTGTAGAACAGATATCTTCAGGTCTAGTGCTATCAATAAAGGTATAAGATTATACAACAGACTACCAGAAAATATGAAACAAATGAAGAGTCTTATACATTTTAAAAAGGGAGTAAAACTCTTTTTACTGCAACATTAATTTTATTCTGTAAATCAGTTTTTAAAGGTTAATTAGTTTTAAGTGATTGTAACAAATGACAATAGCCATTAATGTAATTTTTATACTATGGCGTGCCTGTGTTTTTTTTTTTTGTTGGTAATTTACATCTTCCAACGTTAAGTCATATCAGTTGGTGAATGAATTGGGTCAAATGATGCTCAAATGAGTCCAGGGTCCGCGGAGCTTAGAGTTACCCAACATTCATCTTGAAGGATAAGGGAAAACCCTGGGAAAAAACCTTATCCAGGTAACTCACCCTGACCGAGATTCAAACTTGGGACCTCTTGAATGTGAGGCAGACATGCTACCATCTACGCTACCGAGGCGGGTGGCGTGTCTGATATCAGTGTATGATCGAAAGGACAAAATAAACTGAACTGAATTGAATTGAATATTTAGAGGCCTGTTCATACTAGGGTAAGAAATCCACCACTACAGCACCCCTCATACTTGAGAGAAAACACTTTAATAAAAGGATACCACCCACAACCAAAAAAAAAGGTCACGACCATTTTGAAAATGTCTAGTTTGTTGCAAAAAAGAAGTTTACAAGGAAACCAATATTATTTGCCGTCAATTTGAAGATGTGCCCCTGTGTGTTTATCCAGTTTTGAGGTATACCATTTAAAAAGAAACCTTTAAGGATACGTTTTCATCCCTTATAGAACTAATTTAAGTTTATTGTAAAATAGGAAGATTAAAATAATTGGCACTAAATAAGCATTAAATGCATGTATGCGCAGGATGTCTATACACATCCATATCGGCTTGGGACATTTTAACTTGGACGTCATATGACGTCCATATCAGTGAAAGGATTAATTGCTTGATCAATTTGTTTGAATTGCTTGCATTTCTGACTCATTTTGATGAGTTAATTAATGAGAAACACTATGTAAAATGTTCTATTGTAATACAGAATAAAATCAATATACCACGTTTTACAGCTTGACCACAGATAATAAACCTGTCACTGAAAGACTGATTATATGAAACATAATAAAAAAATCTGACCTTCAAAATGAAGATAGTTGATATGCTAGCATAGGAACAAGCCCACCTCTGTAGTGTTGTTGGTAGCGTGTCTGATTTACTTTCAAGAAGTTCAACTTTGAATCTCAGTCAGGGCGAGTTATTTGGATACGATTTTTGCCAGGATCATGATATAGCTGACTGGTTAGACTGCTTGGCTCTCACCAAGGTGGTCCAGGTTTGATCCCAGGTGACTGCAAAGTGAGATTTGTGGTGGACTACATGGCACTGGGACGGGTTTTCTCCAGGTCCTCCGGTTTCCCCCATCAGCATTCCACCAATTGCTCCATCATCATCTTTCCTATCGAATCTCGCTCATATATACCATCCACTTCCTTCATCTTCACAACAGGCATTGGGCTGATCACCTATCCTGGTTCTCTATTGGGTCCAAAGCTTCAGTTCCTCAGGCCTGACCTTAAAAGGGACAGAGGAACAAGAATACCCTAACACCACGATAGTGGTACAACTAGGAAAGTTAAAGAAGAAGAAATTTTTACCAGGAATGTCCCTTATCCTCAAAGATGAATGTCAGGTAACTCTAAGCTCTATAGACCCTGGGCTCATTTGAGCATTGTTTCACCTATTTCATACATTAACCAATATGACAACATTGAAGGACATTGGAGGACTATTTTCTACGCATTTGTTGTTTAGGATACCGGTAAGTCTGTGTCTAAAATGATTATCATTTGTTCTGGTGTTATGTTTGTGAATGCTACTATTTTTGTTTTAATTTATTTGGAAATGCTCTAGAATTGAAAGATTGGTTGGTTAAGTGAGTAAACACATCTTTTATTTCATATTTACAATATTTAATCATCTCATTTGTAAATTCATTCAGTCCACTGGATATTTTGCATTTTAATGTACAATTTATCTGCACAGTAATTTAACCCTTGTTAATTTCACTAAGTACCACTGAGTTACATACTTTTTTTCATTTATTAGCACATACTGACTTTGTTTTTTTCCTGATTATTTCCAGTATTTATCTGGTATTCATTGAAGTGGTTAGCTATCTTCAAGGGATCTTGTATCATTTGGCTGTTTATATCAATGAATAAATTCCCTGCCATTTTTGTTGATCTTACTTACATATTAAATTTGCAATATTCCATGTAGCTTTCATTTTATTTTATGAAATTGTTATTAATTCTGTATTATGTAAACCTTTTTGCTTGTGTTATTACACTACTCAAAATTTTATTATATGTTTCTATATCATCATATGATTTAGCATCCATATTAGGGTGTTTTAGACTGTTCAGAAACTGTATATGCTTTTTCGAGATATCTATACCTTTAGAGGCTCAAGTGTTACCCTTTTGTTTCTTTAATTTTACTTTGTGGAATGGAATGTATGCATCCAGTTTCTTGAAATTTTATAAAAGTAGTCAAATGTATCATTTATTTATTTTTTTGTTGTGCATATCCACCCATTTTATTGCTTATTGAGTTTTTATTAGGGCCTTTAGTGTAGTTTCTAGTGTATTAATCTGTTTCATGGAAGGGAGCAAACAGCACCTGAAACAAGTTCTCCTTATTAAGTAAGTAACTTAGAGTAAAAATTGACTGAATATTAAAAAGGGCAGGGTGTCAATTTTGATACTCCACAAAGTGACCCACCAAAAAAGTTCCTAGAACCAGTACTAGAGCAGTCTATGGAAGGTTCAACTTCATCTCCCAAGACTAATCAATATCAGTTTAATATGGAGGAATTTAGTCTTCGAAACATGACCTGGGGAATTTGAAAAATGAATGTTATTAATCAACTCAATTTCAACTTTTAAGACGTTTTCTACGTTCTTGTTTTCATATTCTTGACAGAACTACCAGAGACTGGACAAACTCCCTTATTTAGTGGTGCTATGCTAGGGTTGCCAGATGCTCCATTTTTCCCGGAATCCTCCATTTTTTCTTCCATATTTTGTTCCTCCGTTTATTATTTACCCGGCGTACGCAATTCTCCATTTTTATTTGCCTACTGCAAATTATTGAATTATATATAATGACTTAAATATTCTCATAAAGTTTTTGTAATCTTTGGAAAATGGCACTTTGTTTTGTTTCATTTCGTGAATGCTGGCAACAGAAGTGCCTTCTAAATCAACGTAAATACATTCCTTTAATCCAATGCACCACCAATAATTTTATGTCCTCTACCTCTTCACCCTTATATAAGTATCAGGCTAATCCCCAACTCTGGATGTTTTCTCAGATCTAGGGTTCCTATGTACCTTGGTAGCCTTCTGATCCCAAGCATGAAGTCTTAAGTTCTGGGGAGTCTTAAGTTTTTCATAGGAGGGTAAAATGGAAATGGAAAAAATGGACAGCTTTGAACACATGCAACTGAGGGGAAATCATCACCTTGCCTTTCGAATTCATACCTAAGCGAACATCTTTCACCAACCAGCACTGATTCGGGATTAAGAATAAACAGCAAAAAATAAAAAATAATGGTATTTAAAAGAGGATCGAGGCTGAGGAAAGGAGAGGAATGGTTCATAGGAGATCAAAAGGTAGAAGTGGTAAAGGAATATGACTATTTAGGTGTAAGGATGTGTAGCAGTAGAGGGTGGACTGCACAAGTCAGAAAAGTGATAGCTAATGGCAGGGCGGCAATGACAGGGGTAAGAATATGTAAACATAAATTGGAAATGTCAGTTAGATGGTTAGAAAGAATGTATGAAGCGGCCGTTGAATCCAGAACAATGTATGCAGTGGAGGTATAGGGCACATCAGAGATAGAAACACAATTAGACAAAGATGTATGGATTGTTTTGCAAAGAACTTCTAGGGCTGCCAAAATCGACACCAAGAGAAGTGGCATTATTAGAGTTGGGTAGTACAAAAAGGAGGGGAATAATAATAGAGAGAATACTGAAATTCTGGTATAAGTGTATTATACGGCAGAAAGGGGAATTATTGTATCTGTGCATGAAGCAACAGAAAAGCATTAAGAACACAAATAGTTGGTGGTTGGAATTGGAAAGAACGGTATCGAAGATAGGCATGGGAGATTTATGGAGAGCAGAAAAGTCAAATCATAGTGGTTTTTGGAAGGAAGTGAGAACCAGAGTACAAGACATTGACAGGCAAGAGATTTGGGGAAGTATAGAAGAAAAGAAATCTTTGAAAATTTATAAGCAATTAAAGACAGAATGGGGCAGGGAAAAATATATAGATCAATGTGACAAAAGTAGAAGAGAAGGTATAGCTTGGGTGAGAGTAGGAATAATATATCTAAAAGGGTTGAGAAGTAATGAGGTAGGGATATATGAATTTTGTGGAGATGAAGAGAGCACTGTTCACTATCTGATAGAATGTAAGGAGTTAACAAATTGCAGAAAAAAAAAATATGGGATAAGAAGTGGGATAGGGTGAGCAAAGACGTAGTGGTATTATGCATGTTAATAGCGATGGGTGAAAAGAAAAATAGATGTATAGGAGAATTCTTATATTGGTTACAAGAAAAGTGGATTAGGGTAAAAGAAGCAAAGGTCAAGAAGAAATGACACCAAGCTGCTTAGGAAAACCAAAGGCTTATGGCCAGAGGATCTGGGTCAGAAAGTAAATCTTAAGTCAGCAATTTCATATATTTGCACAGGATGTATAATATTGATTGTTAGACATCAAAGTCATTGTAGTGAAAATGTAATGGAAACTGTACAAATAAATATCATATCAAAAAACATATCATTCACCAACCAGTAAAGAAATATCAACTGTCAGGCATTTCTTTTTATGAAAGTATTTTCTCCAAAAATTTGAAAGATAAAAATGCTGTTGATTAACTTTAGTAGCCTCCACAAATTCCCTCTCTGGCATAATAAAATATCCAGAGATTCTTGCATGTTTGCACTCAATTTATAACATTTACTTTTTATCACACTCCCCCCCCCCCTCATATACACACACTTACATACAAATGGCAATAAACCTGTTATAAAAGATATTTTAATATTTAGGCAATTAGCACTTATTTAGAAGCACTGGGAATGGTACTAAACACAAACAAAACCGAATGGATGCAAATTAAACTCAGTAATAGAACAAAATCTGACATCACATTAACAGTACAAAATAAGCAAATTAGCCAAGTCACACAGATAAACTTTTTAGGATTAGTTATAGATAGTAGTTTATAATGGCACCAACATATAGAAAAGATCAACAAGAAAATAAACACGGGCATATATGTATTAAAACAGACAACACAAATTATGGATGAAGTCAGTTTATTATGCATTTATACATGCACACCTAAGTTATGGGGTCATTTTATGGGGAGCAGCAGGTAAGAAAAATATCACAAAAGTGAATCGAGAAGATATTGACACATTGCTTCACTCACACTGTTTATTCACAGGACATGTTTTAAGAGCTTTTGCTCTTATCATCAGCTGTTACTCAACTAGTGCAAATTGTAGAGGCTTCCTCTTTCTCCGTATCACCATGGCATTGAATTTTTCATGTTGACTCTATCCATCAAAAACCTTAGCCTATATACGGCTAGTGTGAAGAAATGATTAATTTCCATCAATTAACTAAAATAATAAGAGTTAAATGATGAAGCCTGGGACTCAAGTACTTACGATAGTAAGTCGCCACAAATGGTGTATCTCGGATGCGAGAGCCCCTAGTGGTCTCCTGGAAAAATATACGAGTCAAATGGAGAATTTAATGTCAGGACAGCACCTTGACCATGGTAGCTCAATTGGTTAGAGTGACTGGACAGAAACCAGGAGATCCGTGCTTCTAATCCTGGCCATGGCATTGAATTTTTCATGTTGACTCTATCCATCAAAAACCTTAGCCTATATACAGCTAGTGTGAAGAAATGATTAATTTCCATCAATTAACTAAAATAATAAGAGTTAAATGATGAAGCCTGGGACTCAAGTACTTATGATAGTAAGTTGCCACAAATGGTGTATCTTGGATGCGAGAGCCCCTAGTGGTCTCCCGGGAAAATATACAAGTCAAATGGAGAATTTAATGTCAGGACAGCACGTTGACCATGGTAGTTCAATGGGTTAGAGCGACTGGACGGAAACCAGGAGATCCATGGTTCAAATCCCGGCCATGGCATTGAATTTTTCATGTTGACTCTACTCATCAAAAACCAAGACAAAAAACTGGACTAGACGCTTGTACATTAGTGTATGAAGCACTGAATCACACACTGTAATTCAAAAGTTCTTGTCTGTAAACATGCAACTTTGTGGTACAGCACTTCAAATTACACAAAAATGGAATCAATTTAATTACTTACTGTAAATTTATGTTGAGAGATAGCAGCTCGACCTCCAGAATGCAGAATTTTTTGTGGTGTTGTACAGGAAATTAGAGCTGTTGTATCATAACAACCTACAGTGGAATACAGTTCACCTCTCAATAAAGCACCATGGTCTTGTTTTTCTTTATAATATACATGAGATGTGGCTCCTTCAGGTATAACAGGTAAGAAACCATTTCTACAATAAGTTGCGACACCTGAAATAGAAACAAATAAAATAGTTAATAGCAATTAATCATTCTTCCATACTAGCCTTGTATAGGCTATCTATCTATATTTAATAGCAGACTGTCAATTGTCTCCCTCAAATTATTTTCATTTAGCTCATTTTTAAGAAGAGCAAGAAAACATTCAATTTTGCACCTCTAAGAGATCAAATCAGGTAAGCTGATTTGGTCCACTTAAGTAACATGCAAGGATGATGGTCGACTAAATACTTAATCAGATGCATCAGCTGGCAAGACATTTCACTGAATCAAATCTACTTGGCATGTTGGTTTTCTCAGAACTTTATTCTGAGGCATAGCATAACTATGGACCAGGTGGAATTTTGTTAGAGAGTTCTTAGAAGTATATAAATTAGTGATAGAGTCAACATGAAAAATTCAATGCCATGGCCGGGATTTGAACCACAAATCTCCTGGTTTCTGTCCAGTCACTCTAACCCATTGAGCTACCATGGCCAAGGTGCCATCCTGACATTAAATTCTCCATTTAACTCGTATATTTCCCTGGTAGACCACTAGGGGCTCTCACATTTGAGATACACCGTTTGTGGCAACTTACTATTGTACGTACTTGAATCCCAGGCTTCATCATTTAAGTCTTATTATTTTAGTTAACTGATGGAAATTAATCATTTCTTCACACTAGCCATATATAGGCTAAGATCTTGGACAGATAGAGTCGACATGAAAAATTCAATGCCATGGACCACGGATCTCCTGGTTTCCATCCAGTCGCTCTAACCCATTGAGCTACCATGGCCAACGTGCCGTCCTGACATTAAATTCTCCATTTGACTCGTATATGTTAGACTACTAGGGGCTCTCGCATTCGAGATACACCGTTTGTGGCGACTTACTACTTAGTAAGTACTTCAGTCCCAGGCTTCATCATTTAACTCTTATTATTTTAGTTAATTGATGGAAATTAATCATTTCTTCACACTAGCCATGGTAGCTCAATGGGTTAGAGCGACTGGATGGAAACCAGGAGATCCGTGGTTCAAATCCCGGCCATGGCATTGAATTTTTCATGTTGACTCTATCCATCAAAGATCTTATCCTATATATGGCTAGTGTGAAGAAATGAGAAATTTCCTCAATTAACTAATATAAATTAGTGGTATCTATTTTAAGCGAGGTCTATATTAACAAAATTGCCAGAGATTGCTATCTACAGTAGAGTCTTGATTGTCTGACCTTAACTGGCCCTGGACACGGTCGGATAACCGAAATGTTGGATAATACAAAATAACTTGGAAAATAGAGTAAAACATGGTAGGTATACTGTATTATTGAGACAATTCTTGGTTTTTGCAGTATTTACTGAATAATCAAACCAATTGTACATGCAATATTGAAAAAAAATAAGCTCCAAAGGTCTTAAGAAATGAAGCTTTTCAATTCAGTCTGCTTGCCTGCTGAATGACATTTCCTTGCTGCGAGATTTTGCCATCTACAAAACATCCATATCTCATGTGCATTTGGAGGAATTTTGTAACAGTGACATCAAAATTAATCGTAAAACTATTTGTAGTCGGTTTATTGACACTCTTACATACTCAATAATATAAGAAAAGTAAGTGACGAGTGTCAATAAACCGACTGCAAATAGTTTTACGATCCATATCTCAGTTGCACTTGCCTCCGGCTGTTGCTCCATGTATCTTAATGTCATCTCCAGAGTTAGGACTTTTAGGACTCCGTGGGAGAACACAGATAAATGCTACGTGACATAATAAAACGTACAACGTCATGCGTCAAAACGCTCAGGGCCATACAAACACTGCACGCCCTGTCGTTAGTGGCAGAGTGGCTGTGTTTGGAGACAGTGATTTTTTCGCTGACAGTGAAGAACATAAATTTCAGAAACACATAAATGCATGATGGACGAAGAGTTAGCAAGAGGTGATATTTTCACACAGAAGGGAGAAAATATCCAATGAAGGTATGCTATGTAGAAATTAAGGGCACTAAACCCAAATGGCTGATACAGCACTGTAACACTAAGAAACATCAAGCAAGGATTTTAGCCAGAACAGAGGTCGAGGAACAATCAGGATTAAGTGTAACTTCACCATCTCAGTCCAATTTTTAAGGACTTGTGTAAGGTCGAGTAGCCGAGGAAATTCACAGAAGTTAGTGATGTAGACAGTTTCCTTGCAAATTTCAAAAAAGATATTTTTGAAAGCTCCAAGCAGAAAATGTAAATATAAAGAAATGGCATCTAACGTTAATGTGGCGCCCTACCAAGAAATGGCGCCTTACCTCCTCAGCCGGTTACAACTCACTTGGGCACCTGGCTAAATACCACAATATATTATGCGGAACATTAAGACATAGTTATTGAAATTCTTAGTGTGTTAGATAACAAGCATCATTCTGAAGTACGAGCCGCTCCATCCCTTATTTCAAGCAAATCACACGAAGATTTGCTCTTCATCAGAAACAGTTTATAGACCTGTCTGAAACCATTGTTCAGCTAGATAAAAGGGGTAATAAAATGACTCATGCAATAGGGCTCATAGAAGAACTAGCTCAACAGATAGACTCAGCAGCTGCTGAACCTGTCATGGATAAAATAAAAAAAACAAAATGAAAACCGTACTTGAGAAAAACCCAGGCTATTTTAAAATGGTAAACATTAAAAATAATATGCAAGCGCACAAGGAAACAGCGCTTACAAGGAAATGTGATCTGCAGTATTTTATGTCAGCACCTGTTACATCATCTGATGTCGAGAGAAATTTTTCAAACTACAAATATTGCTTGAGTGACAGAAGGAGATTCACCTTCGAAAAGTATAAAATATATACTGTTATACAATGTAATAAGTTGAACAATTGAAGAATAGGCATTTTTTTGTATTGCAAAAGTAATTTATTTTACTTTATTATTCAAAATGTGTTTTGTTAAACATCTAATTCTACTGAATGATTCTGAAAACGGTGACATAATTTACATAATGTTTTATTAAAACAGTTTGTTAGCACATTTGCATACCCCTAAGGCGGCTGACCTTGTTTACTACTGGAGTTAAACCACGCCCCTCTTCCTATACTCACAGCATGTGCATGTACAAGCCGAGTCCTATAAGTCCTAAGCCTAGTCATCTCTAAAGCACTTAAACTTTCAGCGTGACTCATTTTCTCATTTTGTTCTTTGATTTCCAATTCTGCTTCATCCTCATTGTCATTACCATTCACAAAATCAACAATATCAGAGTCAGTGAGTTCAAACTGTTAATAATCTGCACACCAGCTACACACATCTTGAGTTGTAGCATTCTCACAGCCAGGAATGGTGCTCAGGAAGGGAACAAAGTCACCCATGTCTTCTTGTACTATCTCTTCTTCATTTTCATCATCACCAGACAGTATGTTCCAAGACTTTGCTAATGCCACTGTTTTGATTTCTCCCCAAGCCTTAGCCACCCAGTATACAACATCTTTCTTGTTGAAAGATCTTAACTTTTCCATCATGTCCTTGCCATTGTCCATTTCCTCTATCAGGGACAAAAGGAGCTGTCACTGAAATTTGTTTTGCAATGTTTCCAGCACACCTTGGTCCATTGGCTGGCACAATGGCATCACCTTTGGTATCATTACTTCCAAGTTCTTTTGCATTTAGGTGTGATGGGGCAGTGTCTAGTAGAAAGAGAGTTTTCGTGGGATATTGTTGGATGCTAGAAACTTTTCTATATATGTCACAAACTGTATAAAGAACCAGTCTTTAAAGATGGCAGCAGGTATCCAGGCAGAATTCTGGTTAGTGTAATGAACTGGTAGAGCATTAACACATGTTTCTAAATGCTCTAGGCCTTTTAGATTTACCGATCATTAGCACTTTAGCTTTGAAGTTCCCCGTAACATTACTGCAGGGAAGAATAGTAACCCTTTCCTTACTAAGCTTGTAGCGAGGGGCAGACGACTGTGCTCAGGCTGCAAGAGTTTTAGATGGCAGCATCTTGAAATTTAGTCCAGTTTCGTCACAATTAAAAATCTGATCACCAATTAATCCTTCAGCAATAATTAATTCTTGGAATTCCTTTTTAAATTTCAAAATGTTGTCAGATTTAATGGACAGTTTTTCACCACAGATGAGCTGCCTAATACCATTCAGTTTCTTCCAACGATCAAACCATCCAATGCTGCCAGTAAATTAGGACCCACTTCATTGAATGCTTTCCGGAAATACAGTGTCTTCTCTTGCAGGATGAGGCCTGTTATTGGTATAGATCCTTTTCTCATTTTTGAGTGAACTATAGAAACTGTGCTTCGCCAACTTTTTCATATTCACATTGTTTCATTGTTTTCCTGTGGTTTAGTGCATCACTTATTGCTGTGGTAGCACACCACTTTTCAATTTCCTCTCTCTTTTTTTTTCCAGTCCCCCACTGTAACATACCCAACACGATAATCTAAAGCCACTTTGTCCAGTCTGTTTAATGCCGTCAACTTGTTTCCCATGGAAACAACCACTTTCTTCCTTTTACTTGCCATATTATACTCACAGGAAATGCAAATTAATATTAATGAAACTAATCCATCTTGACACAACCATTGTAACTGAAAGGAAATAAAAAAAATGTGCAAATAGTTGCAATAAAATTGCATTCCTGCATTTAGTATCTGTGATACCTTTTAAATGTTGCTTAGTACCTTAAAATTTTATCACCCATTC
Organism: Mantis religiosa; assembly: GCA_030765055.1. NCBI lineage: Eukaryota > Metazoa > Arthropoda > Insecta > Mantodea > Mantidae > Mantis > Mantis religiosa. The sequence continues at coordinate 34,544,187 of CM060948.1, forward strand.
TATTTAAAAAGTTGCTTCTTTAATGACAGCAACTGTCATTAAACCACTTAATTGAACCAGTATGTTTGGTAGCTCTCCATTCGCAACTTTCTCAAATCATTTCAAAAATCATGGACTTGAAATCGGTCATATCTTTATATCATGCATATTTTCAATCTGTTCTTAGCTTTGGAATATTATTTTGGGGTAATTCAATAGGAGCAAAATCTATTTTTAAAATGCAAAAACGGGCAATTAGGATAATACTACATGTTAATAAAAGAACCAGTTGTAGGCCATTATTTAAGGAATTAAATATATTGCCCCTCCCCTGTATTTACATATATGAAACATTATGCTACATAAAAAATAATCTCAGTATGTACACAACAAACTCACAGATACATTCTCATGATACCAGAAGAAAAGATAACCTTCATGTAATCACACATAGCACTAGTTCTTTTGAAAAAAAAGTTTTGTATATACTGGCCTCCAGCTTTATAATAAATTACCCAATTATCTGAGGCAAATACCTGCACTGCATCAATTTAGAATTTCTCTCAAAAAACTTCTTTCACTCCATTGTTTTTATAGCATAAAAGAATATTATGATTACTTTGACAATTGATTTTGTTAATGTTAATGATGTTAATGTTTTATAGTATAGGTGAATTGTTTGAATATGTTAACTACAAGTGAACTGTTATTATTCTTATTATTCTTATTATTCTTATTATTATTCTTATTATTATTCTTATTATTATTCTTATTATTATTCTTATTATTATTCTTATTATTATTATTCTTATTATTATTATTCTTATTATTATTATTCTTATTATTATTATTCTTATTATTATTATTCTTATTATTATTATTCTTATTATTATTATTCTTATTATTATTATTCTTATTATTATTATTCTTATTATTATTATTCTTATTATTATTATTCTTATTATTATTATTCTTATTATTATTATTCTTATTATTATTATTCTTATTATTATTATTCTTATTATTATTATTCTTATTATTATTATTCTTATTATTATTATTCTTATTATTATTATTCTTATTATTCTTATTATTATTCTTATTATTATTATTCTTATTATTATTATTCTTATTATTCTTATTATTATTATTCTTATTATTCTTATTATTATTATTATTATTATTATTATTATTATTATTATTATTATTATTATTATTATTATTATTATTATTATTATTATTATTATTATTATTATTATTATTATTATTATTATTATTATTATTATTATTATTATTATTATTATTATTATTATTATTATTATTATTATTATTATTATTATTATTATTATTATTATTATTATTATTATTATTATTATTATTATTATTATTATTATTATTATTATTATTATTATTATTATTATTATTATTATTATTATTATTATTATTATTATTATTATTATTATTATTATTATTATTATTATTATTATTATTATTATTATTATTATTATTATTATTATTATTATTATTATTATTATTATTATTATTATTATTATTATTATTATTATTATTATTATTATTATTATTATTATTATTATTATTATTATTATTATTATTATTATTATTATTATTATTATTATTATTATTATTATTATTATTATTATTATTATTATTATTATTATTATTATTATTATTATTATTATTATTATTATTATTATTATTATTATTATTATTATTATTATTATTATTATTATTATTATTATTATTATTATTATTATTATTATTATTATTATTATTATTATTATTATTATTATTATTATTATTATTATTATTATTATTATTATTATTATTATTATTATTATTATTATTATTATTATTATTATTATTATTATTATTATTATTATTATTATTATTATTATTATTATTATTATTATTATTATTATTATTATTATTATTATTATTATTATTATTATTATTATTATTATTATTACTATCATCATTATCATCATCATTATCATCATCATTATCATTATACTGTACATACAGTTGAATTTTCATTCCAAACTTGTGTTGTATATATGTATATTGTATAATTTTTAGTTATAAGTACTTGACGTGTCCTATATCATGTAATATGATCAAAAGGATGAATAAAAACTAACTAACTAACTAACATGCAAACTTATATTATCTGATTGTTGCCTACGGTAAATAAAGTAATTTTATATAATCACTTTGTGCTGAATCCAAATTTTCACTCTATGTACTTCTATCACATCAAGATTTTTTGCAAAATTTATCTGAAGGACTTGTCATGTTTTAAGTAGCATAAATGTAACCGTTTTTTAAGTGGACACCAATTTTTTGCTTGTAATGGTGGTTACATCATCCACTTACTTTAACCCCCAGTATGTCTGGAGAGCCACACCCATCATTTGGTTAATGGGCCCATCGGACCTGGCCTACCACAAGGTGCAGTACTGAGTACAACCTTATTCAACATCTACATCAATGATCTTCCCGCGGCTGTATCAAACACAGAAATAAAGACAGCTCTTTTTGCAGATGACATGATCATGTGGACATCTTCCCCATAAATAGAGAAATTCAAAACTTCAATGGAAAAGGCTCTGATACTATTGAAAAAGTAGACTGACAACAATTTGAAGAAAATAAATACTGACAAAACAACATTCCAAATATTTAGCTTAAAAAAGAAAATCCCTAAACTAAATCTGCAGTTCAAGAAAACCTGAAACAAACATATGAAACAAAATATTTAGGAAAAATTGTTGATTCAAAATTATCTTGGAGACATCATATTGAAGCAGTAGTAAACAAATCAACAACAAAAATTTCAATTTTGAAAAGAATAGCTGGAGTCAAATGGGGCAGTAATCGGGAGACACTGAACACCACATACAAAACATTCATCAAGCCAATACTTCTTTATAATGCAGAGATAATAATTACAGCAAACAGTTCTAACATAAATCACCTAGAAGTATGCCAAAATCAGGCCCTGGGATTAATAACCGTTGCAGCAAAATCAACTCCAATCACGGCAATGCAAGCCTTAACTCGGAACTATCCAATATATCTAACTTTAGAGGAGCAGGCACTAATACAATATGAAAAAAATGTTAAAGACAACAAAATGGGAGAAAAGATTACTACAACCAATCAAGATGAAAACACAAAAACAAGTTTCCTACACAAAGTTACTGAACTAAAAACAGATCTGAATCTTCCTAATTCTAAAGAAGACATTTTAATCAAAGAAAACTTACTGACTTTTGAACCAATTAATATTCAATTAGATTTAGAACAAATAGTTACAAAATCTGAAACTTCCAAACCTGTACTAAAAGCACTAGCATTAGAAACTGTGAAAAATAGATACCCACCTGAAGAATGGTTACATATCTACACAGATGGATCTAACTTGGACAACAACTCAGGAGCAGGAATTAAGTGTGCACTGTTCTCATTCTATCAACCAGCAGGATACCACACAACAAATTTTGATGCAGAAGTAATGGCTATTCATATTTCACTCCAACACCTTCTATACAGAATAGATAAATTTAAAAATGCTGTCATACTTTCTGATTTTAAAGCAGCATTATGTGTAATAAGTTCATATAAAATGAGGTCATTCCAAATTAAAGAGTATCACAAAATGATCCAACAACTTCAAAAACTACAGAAAAGAATTATATTACAGTGCATACCTGCACATTGAGGAATTGCTGGAAATGAATCAGCTGATTTTCTTGAGAAAAAAGGTGCAAATTTAATTCAGAACAAAAGCAAAAACTTACCCTTTACATCCATAAAAAGATTAATAAAAAACAAATATAAAAACAAACAAAACCAATCAATATCTAAATGGAACATTTTAATTAAAAATCCAGAAATTATTCCAGAAATCCCATGTAAAGCTGCAGTAGCAAATTTTAGATTACTTACGGAACATGATTATTTGGCCAAACACTTACTCAGAATAGGAATTTATACAAGTCCAAATTGTCCTCTGTGCAACAAAGAAGAGGAAATGAATGAAGAACATCTTTTAACCTGTGAAGCCCTACCTGCCGGACCCACTACACAGAAATATTGGAGAGCAAGAGAGCTAATGGCTTCATTGCCAAAGCCTAGCATTTGAAAACAACAGATTTTTTTGCAAAATCATTTTAAACACACTGTACAATAATGTGAATTTCATAACCTTTTTGGGGCTATTGCCATGATTTTGTTTTCAAAGGGTGCTGATGACCTCGTATTTGAGCCCCCTTTCATCACCATCACCATCATCTTGATTCTCTGGATATTTCATATGTTAACCTTGCAGTGTGTATCTGGATAGGCACAGAATTTTCTTCATAAATGTTGTCTTCCCTTTTTCTATATTTTCTAAATTTCTTTTTGTCAGGTGTTCCCATATCACTTGTAGTCTGTAATTTATTATTGGTGCTATTCTCATTCGGAACAAAACCATCTCAGTCTTTAGTGACACTTTGTTTAGGTATTTGACATCATACATGCCTTTCCCTGCTGACGTTGCTTTGTCCTTTATGTGTTCTGTAAATGTGCTTCCTTGTGTCTGTATTTTTATGCCTAGGTATTTGAAGCTGCTTAATATTAGCAATGGTGCGTCTTGTATTTTTATAAGATCTCCTCTTGCGTGTCTTCCTCCTCTCTTGAACGTCATTACTTTCTTTTCCCTATTGAGTATAACATCATTATTTTCTGCTCAGTTTACTAATCTATTGCAATCTGAAGGTTTTCTACTGATCTCGATATTATAGTCATATCATCTGCATAGATGTATGTTTTCATTTCTTCTGTTGCTGTTACCTTGATCACATTGAATAGTTGTAAACTCATTGGATCCCCTTTCAGCACTCCTCTACTTTGTGCTATCTGTTCCAATAATGTTACATGCACTCTGTTAAAGTATAAACTTGAAAGAAACACAGAGACAGTGAAACACAACTTAGCACAAAAGTGAATCGAGAAGATACTGACACACTGCTTCACTCACACTGTTTTTTCACAGGACATGTTTCAAGAGCTTTTGCTCTTATCATCAGATGATTCACTTTTGTGCTGCACTCTGTTGTTTGCCTTCTTGTCTTCAGTTATTCTTGTTATTGGGTATTTTGCTCCTCTCCAGTTTTTCTATTAGTTTGCTCCAGTTGATTATATCATGGACTTTGGTGAAGTCTACAGAGACTGCATGTAGTTTCTCTCCAGGTCTACTTAATGCGTCGCCAAAGTCTCTTTGCAGACAATTCTATAGGTTGTAATATGGATCTTTGTTTGCAAAAGCCAAATTGTTCTTTGCACAAGAAGTGTTTCAATGCATAAATGTGCAACAAAATCTAATATACATTATAAGAAACTTATGCAAATCACCTTCCACAATTACAATAATAGAAGCCAAATTTCTGCCATTAGAAGGCTTTCTGCATTTTTAGAAAATGTGAAAGAGAAGCTATTTGGATCAACAGTTCTCAGAGTCCATGGCAAAGAATACTTGGTTATAGAATTCTAGGTTACCACCTGCCCAAGTAGTCCTAATTATGCTCAGCTAAACCCATGCATTCTTTTAAAAACAAACCATTCATTGTTCCATTGGAAAGACAAATATAAACCACAGAGCAATATCTGATTGGTTCACCGATTGTTGGCTGGTGGGCTTATCCTCAATGGATGATAAATATAGGAGCAAAAGAGGTAGGTGGTGCTGGGCATGTTGTTCAGAGTGACAAATGCTAAATTGTAAGGACGAAGTACAATCATGGCCAAATTGTAGAAGGATGTGGATCATTGGGCCGATCAACATATTGTCACCCAATTAGCGGAAAGCGCAACCAACGACAGCTGAGTAAGGGGGCCAGAGGCAGCCAACCACACGCTCCCATTAGTCTCTGTCACTAACTGAGGGGGATGATTAGGGAAATGTCACTTGTTGCTGGCCGCCTCTTTCCCCCCTTCCCCTGTCCATCTGGAACTTTCGTGGTAATTCACTGAAACCAGAGACTTCTAGAAAAACAGTGATATTCCTATAAAAAGGGGCTTCAATGAGTGAGTCAGTCAGTGAGTCAGTGCTTGACGAGCTAGCGAACGGACGAGAAGACTGTGTACGTGCATCGGAACGATAAGGGACGAACTGGTGAATTGTAATTGTGTGCATTACATAACTCTGTGTAATTGGCAAGTGTTTAACTGTAAGTCGGTGGAAATAAAGAACATTTTTGAGTGGTGCAATTGGACTTTTCATTTCACGAACCCACAAAGTCACACTGGTGTCAGGAAGCGGGAAGACAACATCACCGAACATTACAACCATGGACGCGGCATTGGAAAAGATTTTGGAGAAGATGATGGAAATGAAGGCCGAACTGACCTCGGAAATGAAAGCAGCAAATGACAACCTTGCTGCGAAAACAGAAGTGGCAAATAACAACCTGGCCGCAAAGCTGGAAGAAATGAAGACAGCTAACGATAACCTCACGGAGAAGATGAAGGAAATGAAGGTTGCGAACGAGGCCCTCGCCGCCATATTTGAGGAACAGTTGGCCGGCGTGACGGAGGACGTCACGGGGCTCGGCAAGCGGATCGGCCAAGTGGACGAACGCGTCGGAGACCTGGCAAACCGCGTTAATGAGCTGGAAGGGAAGGCCGACAGCAGCGTCAAGTCCCTGAACGTCATGGTGGAGGACGTCGTCGGCAGGAGGTTGAAGGATTTGAAGGCCGACGCACCGGGACGCGACACATCATCGGCGCGCGTCAAACCTCCGAAATATGACGGCGCGCCAACATTTGAGGTCTTCCGCCGCCAGTTCGACACAGTGGCCGAGCACAACAGATGGTCACCGGAGGAGGAGGCCACACAGTTAATAGCCAGCCTCCAGGGACGGGCCGCGGAAGTCCTAAACGCGGTGCAGACAACGGCGGCGTCCAAGGGCATCTGGGAGGCCCTGGAGAATCGTTTCGGGAACAACCGCTTAGCCGCAGCGTACCGCAGCCAGCTAAAGGCAGGGTCACAACAGCCGGGGGAGACGCTGCAGGAGTTCGCCATGGCGATTGAGCAGCTGGCTAGCAAGGCCTTGGTTGACCTGCCACTGGAGTTCGTATCCCAGGAAGCCGCCTACAACTTTGTCGACGGGGTACGGGACACGGAGATTCGTCAGCGCCTAATGCTCGGCGATTATAAAACAATCCACGAGGCGCTGACAGCGGCATTAAGGATGGAGGCGGCCAAGGTAACATCTATCCCGACGTCGAGAACGAGGAGTGTCCGCTACGCCGGAGACAGAAGACAAGCTGAGGGACGCCGGCGAACACCTAGTGGCCTGTGTTGGGGGTGTGGACAGCCCGGACACCTGCAGAGAGACTGCCCACACCAGGAAGAGCAGCCGGAAAACGAGTAAGGGCCGTCATGGAGAGGGGCACGTCGGCGCCATCATCACCATCCCCTCGAGTGACACTGCGCGCCGTCAGCCGGCGTATGGATGACAGCCTCATCGCGGACGGTTGGGTCAGAGGAAAGCCGTGCCGCGTGCTGGTGGATACCGGGGCGGCCGTGACCATCATCAGACCTGAAGTGGCGAAGGGTTTGCCAACAAGGAAGCCGAGCCGACCATACCAGCTTGTCACGGCATCGGGCGACACCTTGCCTATGGAGAAGGAGGCCCTGCTGGAGCTGACCTTGGGACGGCGTGCCGTTCGTCTGTGGGTGTTCGTCGCGAAGGTGGCTGAGGAGGTGATTCTGGGACTGGATGCCCTCAGGAGCCATGAGACGACGGTCGACGTCGGCAAGAAGGTCCTGCGGCTCAACGGAGAAGAGGTTATACTCCGTCAACCAGAAGAGCGCCTTGGAATTTGCAGGGTCGTCTTGGACGAAGACGTGGTTGTCCCCGCGAGGAGCGAGGTGGTGGTGACGGCGCAACTGGAAGGCCAGAGAACCAGGAACATGATGTTGGACCAGAAGACGCCTGTGCACGGACTATGTTTAGCCAGGGCACTGCTGCCGTGCCGAGAGGAGGTGCCAGTGAGACTGCTAAATCCAACGGACACCGATCACGACGTCCAGGCCGGGAGAGAGTTGGGAACGTGCGAGCCCGTGGTAAGCGTAACAGCAATCGACAAGACGCAGGAGCCGTTGCCGAAGCAAAACCTGGGTCCCCGGCTAGAAGGCTTACTAGAGAGGGCGGCCGACCACCTGACCGCAGAGCAGCTGGAGAAAGTTCGACAACTGCTAAGACGATACCAGCGCGTCTTCAGCCAAGGTGATAGTGACTACGGCCGCACGGACAAAGTGTTTCACCGCATCGACACCGGGACGCCCGGCCTATTCGGCAACCACATAGGCGCGTTCCGCTGGCGAAGCAAGGGGCGGTACGAGACATGCTGGAGGACATGAGATCCAGGGGAGTGATTGAAGAGTCTGACAGCCCTTGGTGTTCCCCTGTAGTCTTGGTGACAAAGAAGAATGGCGAGCTGCGCTTCTGCGTAGACTACAGAAAGTTGAACGCTGTCACCCGGAAGGACTATTTCCCCTTACCCCGGATTGACGACACCCTGGGCACGCTAGCTGGTGCACAGTGGTTCTCGACCCTGGACCTGAAGTCGGGCTACTGGCAGGTAGCTCTAGACCCAAGAGACAAGGAGAAGACCGCATTCTCGACGAGCCAAGGGCTCTGGCAGTTCACGGTTATGCCATTTGGCCTCTGCAACGCACCAGCTACCTTCCAACGCCTCATAGAGTCAGTGATGAGAGGGCTGACTTACGATGCCTGCCTGCTATACCTGGACATCATCGCCGGGAAGACTTTTGAAGATCATCTCGAGAATCTGAGTAAGGTGCTCCAGAGACTGCAGGCGACCAACTTGAAGCTGAACGCGAAGAAGTGCCAGCTCTTCCGCAAGGAAGCTAACTACTTGGGCCACATAGTCTCAGCAACCGGAGTGGCCACAGACCCGGAGAAGACACAGGCTGTGAGAGATTGGCCTTGCCCAAAGGATAAGAAAGGGTTGCGCAGTTTCCTGGGGTTGTGCAGTTATTATCGCCGCTTCATAAAGGGGTTCTCCAACATCGCAAAACCCCTCACCCGCCTGACAGAGGAACACCGGTCTTATGTGTGGACGGAGGACGCCGAAAACGCTTTCCAGCACCTAAAGGAGACCCTGTGCAGTGCTCCAATTTTGGGTTTCCCACAACCGGGTGGCGCCTTCATTGTGGACACCGACGCTAGCGACCATTGCATTGGAGGTGTCCTATCGCAGATCCAGGACGGCCATGAGCGGGTGATAGCTTACTACAGCAAGACGCTATCCAAGGCAGAGAACTACTGCGTCACCCGACGAGAGGTACTGGCGGTAGTAAAGACCTTGGAGCACTTCCACAAGTACCTGTACGGTCAGCCATTTCACCTGAGGACTGACCATTCCGCCCTAACCTGGCTATTGAGCTTTAAGAACCTGGAAGGCCAGACAGCACGTTGGGTCCAGAGGCTGCAGGAGTACGACTTCACCTCGGAACATCGTAGAGGGAAGAGCCACGGTAACGTAGACGCCATGTCCTGAGGACCCTGTCCAGAAGAGTGCGGCCAGTGCACAAGAGTGGAAGAGAAGGAGCGTGCAGAAGCAGTCCGAGTAGTTGTGGCAGTGCCTGCGGACGGCCGGGATAGCGCAGGCCTGAGGAGGGAGCTGCTGGCGGACGCAGACTTGGGGCCACTCTTGAGGGAAGTGGAGGCAGGGACAAGACCAACCTGGGAGGACATCGCACCGAGGAGCGCCACCTACAAGTCGTACTGGGCCCAATGGGACTCGTTGAAGACCAGAGATGGCGTGCTGTTCCGGGTATGGGAATCACCCAATGGGAAGACGCAGAGAGAACAGTTGGTACTCCCCCGGAGTAAGGTCCCGGAAGTCTTGGAGGAAGTGCACGCCGGTACTTCGGTAGGACACCTGGGAGCGAACCGAACGATTGACAAACTACGGCAGCGCTACTACTGGCTGAGACTCCGAGCATATGCTGAGAGATGGTGCCGTCAGTGTCACGTGTGCGCGGCGAGTCGCGGCCCCCAGACTAGGAGCAGGGACTGCATGCAGCAGTACAACGTCGGAGCGCCATTCGAACGGATCGCCGTTGACATTGCTGGACCGTTCCCGGTTTCCGACCGAGGCAACAAGTACCTAATGGTGGTCGTGGACTACTTCACCAAGTGGTCGGAGGTGTATGCCATCCCAAACCAAGAGGCAAAGACAATCTCATACTGCCTCGTGGAGCAAGTGTTCTGTCGATTTGGGGTGCCGTTAGAGCTACACAGTGACCAGGGTACCAACTTTGAGTCCAACCTAATGAAGGAGGCACTACAAAGGCTTGGGGTGAACAAGACCCGCACGACGCCTCTACATCCCCAGTCGGATGGCATGGTCGAAAGATACATCAAGACTTTAGAAGAACACCTGAAGAAGGTCGTGGCCAGCCATCAGCGAGACTGGGACGTCAAGGTGCCACTGTTCTTGCTGGCCTACCGCTCGTCTACACACGACACAACTGGGATGACGCCAGCCAGCTTAATGTTCGGCCGAGACCTGACTTTTGGAAGCCCTCCGGAGGCGAAGCAGCCGGTGACCGAGTATGTGGAGAACCTGGTGGACCACCTCCACGACATGCGCGAGACGGCTCGCCAGAACATCCAGAAGGCGAGCGACCGCATGAAGACCAGATGTGACAGGCATGCCAACAGCCAAGGGTTCCAGCAAGGTGATCTGGTCTGGTTGTACCGTCCTACCCGGATCAAGGGACGCTGCCCAAAGCTCCAGCAGCCATGGCAAGGACCGTACCGGGTGGTGAAGAGGATTAACGACGTGGTCTACCGCATCCAGAAGGTTCCCCGAGGGAAGATGTTGGTGGTACACCTGGATTGTCTAGCCCGCTACGATGGTGCTGTTCGGGACGACCAGCTTTGAGGAGGGAGCAATGTCACCCAATTAGCGGAAAGCGCAACCAACGACAGCTGAGTAAGGGGGCCAGAGGCAGCCAACCACACCCTCCCATTAGTCTCTGTCACTAACTGAGGGGGATGATTAGGGAAATGTCACTTGTCGCTGGCTGCCTCTTTCCCCCCTTCCCCTGTCCATCTGGAACTTTCGTGGTAATTCACTGAAACCAGAGACTTCTAGAAAAACAGTGATATTCCTATAAAAAGGGGCTTCAATGAGTGAGTCAGTCAGTGAGTCAGTGCTTGACAAGCTAGCGAACGGACGAGAAGACTGTGTACGTGCATCGGAACGGTAACGGACGAACTGGTGAATTGTAATTGTGTGCATTACGTAACTCTGTGTAATTGGCAAGTGTTTAACTGTAAGTCGGTGGAAATAAAGAACATTTTTGAGTGGTGCAAATGGACTTTTCATTTCACGAACCCACAAAGTCACAATATTCACTAACGAAATGAGAATGACAATTTGCCCAAATAATTGAAGAGAGTGTGTCTCACACTCTCTGCTTTATTTGAGGAGCATGCCAGCATAATCAACACAGACTGCTGGGGTAGATACAATAGCTTAATGGCTGAAGGTTTCCCAGAATACCAAACTATAAATTACAGCCTGCATTTCATGGAACCAATAAATAATGTCCACATTAACAATCTGCTGATCTCTCCAGCATTGCCTATCAATGAGCAATATTAGATACAATCGAATGGCTGTATTTTTAGGAGATTAATTGTGGTGCCAATGCTGCAAAAACAGAAAAGCTGACCAATTTCAAGAACTGGTCGAGGACATCTGGTAGATTTGTCCTGTGGTTTATTTAAAACTTTAACTTAGCTTAGATAACAGTTTAGTCCTACTTTAAATCAGTGTAAAGAGTCAAGAATGTCTGGTAGATTTACTCACTGCTTTAATGAAAACATTAATTTAGATTAGATACTACTTTAGATCCGTGAACATTTTCAACAAGTCATTTATTCATAGTGTACTGATATTTTTAATGTTGGTAACAAAGAGCAGTGTAATCTGAAGGTAATGTTGGCAGCAATCCATTTTGTCTACTATCGACATTGCACATTCACATAGATACATTAGGACTTTGATTTTACTCACTTTATTTGAAATGAATTGATGTATTTTTAAGGTAAACAGAGCATATAAAGTAATTTTCTTATGTTTCAATAATTGTGACTTCTTATAGGATGCAATATTGCAATTGAATTCAGAACTTATAAAACATTTTTGCAAGACAGAATGGAAAGAAAACAAGGTAAATGGATAAAAAGAGAGGTAGGGAACAAATAATTAGAGGAGGTATAGAAAGATAAAGAAAAAAGGCACATAGAGCACATGGAAATAGAAGATAAAGACTATAAATAAGAAACAATAGCAAAGATGGGCAGGATACAAGCACATCCAATGACAAAATGTAAATTTACTCAATGTATTCCAAGATGAATTGTCATTGGATGTGTTTGCATCCTCCCCATCTTTGCTATTGTTTCTTATTTATAGTCTTTATCTTTTATTTCTAGGATGAAAGGGCAGTGTGCAAAGTTCAAGGACAGTTCAAAATGTATAAGATTAGATCCAAATAAATTCAATTCAATTCATTTTAGCCCAGATTTAAATATTCCTCCTCACCTGAGTTGCCAAGATCTCTCCTTGGAAAATCAAAATATGAGTTGTAACCTTCATCACCTGTGATCGATTGCTTCAGTCTACTTTCTGAAAAAGAAAAATGTAAATAGGAGTTAAACATTATACTAAATTCTATTAAATTCATAGCATATGAAATCTGCTGACATGTTATTTTTTTGTATGATGAGCTAAATTATTCTTTCTCTATCCTAAAGTCTTAAATTCAATAAATGTAAACCATGAGAAATAATAGCTTCAATTAAGTTATGGTATAATTCAATTGATATAAGTACCAATCTTACAAAAAATACTCAACAATTTGTCAGCATTCAGATACTGAAAAATAAATACCTGGCAAAGGGACCAGGTGTGTTATTCTGACTGTTATTAACTACCACAGTGAACAGAGCACAACACTGCGTTGTTAACAAGAAATGTATCATATTATTGATGCACACTACTGAGAGTTTGGGTTCCAGCTCTATATAGCTAATAGTTACTAAAGCTTGGGGAAGACTTATGTTTGTGGTTTCAGGGTAGGTGCATATTAATACTGAGTTAATACTGAGTCATTGGGAATCATTAGGTTTTGGCTGCCTTAATGTTTCAGCTACTCTTTCTCATTACTTTGCAGTTTTCACAATGCCTTATGACTTAGGCTCCTTGGTGTATTTCGCTATAACTACTTATTCATTATATGTATACCTTGTAGATGTGCAATATCTGCATTACAGCTAATGGAAGGTCTGTCAGTCATACAGAACTTTAACCTGAAATTGTCCTCTTTATTTGAAATTAACATTTCTTTCTTTCACATGCAAATTATCCTCCCCCCCCCCTCTTGCTCAAACACATGGATATCAAGTATAGAAATGTTGTGAGAGATGACGTCATGACAGTCTCTGACTAGTGGAGATGTTATAAGTGCAATAATATATATCACTATGTACATTGTGTGCTTTTCATTTATTATAAACTTGTACTGTACTTTAGGGACCATGATAGTACACAATTGCACATTTAAGTTTATCTCACTGAAATTTGTCATATTTGTTTAATGGTTATGTTTTTCTTGAAAATGCTATAAAACATGAAATTATAAATATATAAACACTACAAGATGTTAAAAATCACACTCTATGTCACTTCTGGTTCATTTCTTTGAATATAAATCTCATTTTTATAATTATATTATAGTAAATCATTCCATACTGGACAGAATTACATTTTTAAAGAATTGGTTACACCAAGTTATCAGAGCAACTTCATGCGATAAACCTAGTTCCAGGAAACCTACAGACCTCTAAGAAACCTTATTTGACGTCCAAACAGACGAATATGTTAATACATTTCAAATATTAATTGGCTGTGAATTACTTACCTGAGACATCAGTTTCTTGGAAACAAATCACATCTGATTTCAGGAAGTCCAGTCCTGTTTTTACGTCTGAAGATTCTGTAGACAGCGATTTCATTCCGTTAACATTCCAGGTGACGAGATTAATGTTGGAATTTGTTCCTTCCATGTTGCATATAGCTCGCACACGGATAGTCGCGCAATATTTTCAAATCTCCCTCCCCGACTTCACATTGTGCGACTCTCAGGCTTCGTCGCTGGGACAGCCAAGTCAACAGTACGTCAGAAAATATCAATAACAGTTTTTAGAGGTTATTTCGCCCGTAATGAAATAGCTCCAGATTATGTTACCTAACAATCTCATATGATAATATAATTTGATATTATCGCTAAGCATGATAAAGCTCACATCCTATATACAGTATATAAGGCATCTTGTATCCAAAATAGAATTTGCACTTTAACGTGAATGCTTCCAACTTGAACATGCTTTATACATTTTAAACCATTTTTAATGTCCTAAATAATTAATGTTTACGTACAACAGCGCCGAGTGCTGCTTTTTTTTAGCACAGATTTCACCCTACTGTCTGAGAAAATGATTACTATTAATTTCCTTTTAAAATTTAAACATAATTTCTCAACTGTTTTACTTTGATCATTACCTTAGTAACGTATTCTCAATGTTGATAATAATGAAAGGAAAAACATTATAATTAAGAGTAACTGTCGTTATTATACTTATTGTAACTAAATAGAAAGTATATGAAAATTGATTAAATTTTGGTAAAACATTTCAAAACGCTCACTGGGTTAAAATCCATCCACGGCTTCTATCGGGCATATTTAGAAAACTGCAATGTTTTATAAAAACATGGTTTGGGTTTAGCTGTCTCAGGCCAAAAGAAAGAGAAAGAGAATTTTTAAACGCCAATTACTCATTCGCCCCTTCATCTGTGCTGCTGCTTATTAATAATAATTATTGTTATTAGTTTATCCACTGGAGCGAAGAATGTAGAATTTTCGTTCTATCCTCAGTCCGCTTCTTCTAAATTAATTTTTTTAAAAAAAGTTGTCCAGAAGAGCGCCTTTCTCACAGTAGGTTTTTCTATCTTACAAGCGCAATTTTCCAACGTTCGGAATTAATTTTGTCCACCGCAGCTCTGAAAGTTCTTCCGCATTGCTAATTTTAAAGGTTATGTTTCGTTGCATCACTTTTTTTTTGCCCCCAACTCATCACCTTGGTATGGAGGCAGACGCAAAATTGTGTGTCGATGTTGTGCCGCAATTTGCTCAATCTAATACGTTCGGACTTTAACAATTCTAATAATATCATACAGCACAGATTTGGTAAAACATGGTTCGTAATTGTAACGGTGTACATAACCAATCCTGCATAACAACTTTTCTTTTGGAGGAAAATGGGAGCTTTATTTACTTCTACTGAATGAAAAAAGCGTCATCCATTACAATAATGGATTTAAAAGTGTTCCACTTCCTAAATTAAGTACTACAGTATTTCGAAACACTTACTGAGGTATAGGTACATTCTGCGAGCACATTCTATCGAACTTATTGCTCTTCTCATAAAGTTTTGTTTCACGCATACATGTACCAGTACAGTGCACCAGGCACATTCTCTATGCACCGTAAGGCAGTACACACTAATAGGCCTTTCTTTTAACATGTAAGTTTAATGTTTATTGCGAAATTTACTTTTTAACTCAAGACAGGGGGAAAAATAACCATCTGAATGAACAAACGGTTTTGACACCAGAAATCTTAAATGCTCATCAACAATGTCACTTCCCAAATTACCGTTGCAGATAAGGAACTCTATACTTTGGATATAAAATAATGCGACAAGTTATATACACTTAGGCAAATCGGTCGATCTGAAAACTCGATGTTTTTGGTTTCTTTTGTAGAGGGTGGATATTGAGCTGATAAGCATATTGCATTATTTTCTACGAATCGGGGTTCCAGCCTCATAGTCCTGTAAACATTTCAAATTCTCAATGGCTTTTCATTACTAACGGCTTATGTATATATAGAGAGATGCTAAGTACAGGAATTTTTAAATGCAAACATAAGGAATGAAATCAGTTACTGTAGTCATTGCTCCTTCCCAGCATAAAACAAATTTATCCGACAGAGGAAGAAAGAGAAAGAGAGTTGGGCAGAGAAGCAGTATATGAAATACAGTATTAACGACAAAGATTTATAACTAATATCTAGGTATGAATTTACACCAGGATCGAGCAGTAACGTGTGGGAGGGAGATGTTGGGTTTGATCCCCGTCGATCGTCCACTATGACCTCGTGTTTTTCGTGGTTGTACCTGGTCAATAGGCAAATGCCGCAATTTCCTTTCCATTATTTCCCTTTCACTCTGTTTGGTTATTTTTTAGAAGTGCTTCTAGGTCTCATGGCGCATGGTAGTGCCGGACAGATGGTGCGGATGTTTGCTCAAAGGAAAGAGTACTTTTAGGATTAAGATTACTACGGAGGGGATTCGGCACCGAAACCTGTGCTTTATTGTACCCAAGCCCCAAGTAGGGCATCCCTGGTAGGAAGGATGTGGCGACAGGAGACAAAAGGTGGCACACAAGGATTCACTACAGTGTAGAGGGCAGAGTCCCTAATATTTACCAGTCGGAAACTCTCGGCAGGCTAGCAATACCGGCATCCTACCCACGTGGTCCAGAAATGGTCCACCCAGTTGGCCCGGAAACCATCCTACGAAGGAGGAAGTGTTTACCAGGAGCATATCATTCTGCCGAGCAGCGCTGAGACACCAGCCGACACTTCTACCCTGAAAGAGACCAACAGATGAGAGATGATGTGAAATAATGGAAATTAAATGGAGGGACAGGAAATTCGGGGGATGTAATCAACCTACCCAGAATTCGCCTAGCGACTTGGAAAATCCTCCGAAAAAACCCATGGGTCAGGTAGATCGGCCACATAATCGAACCTGGGACTCCCGAATTTGGGTGACAAAACTATATTTGACTTTTGAAGATTTACTTTTAATTGTTGACTAGCTAGCTTATACAGCTTACTTGACGCTGAATGAGTAGCTTTGTAAACCTTGAATGATGATTTAACTGGTCCCGAGTTTGAATCTGTGTCAGATGAGTTACCTGGATAAGGTTTTTCCGGGGTTTTCCTTTATCCTGGAAGACGAACATCAGGTAACTAAGCTATATGGTCCCTGGGCTTATTTGAGCATCATTTCACCAATTTCATTAATCATCCCATATGGCTACCATTCGTATTTGTATGTTTCATTCCTTGATAGACATATGCAAGCAGGTAATAAATTTAGTGCACGTGCATGCACGCGCCACAGAGAGAGAGAGAGAGAGAGAGAGAGAGAGAGAGAGAGAGAGAGAGAGAGAGAGAGAGAGAGAGAGAGAGAGAGAGAGAGAGAGAGAGAGAGAGAGAGAGAGAGAGAGAGAGAGAGAGAGAGAGAGAGAGAGAGAGAGAGAGAGAGAGAGAGAGAGAGAGAGAGAGAGAAACTCATAGATAATTTATATGAAGCTTTGTTTGCGATATGCCTTGCTCTTACAACTTTGTGATGGTTTGCTTCCAATTGGTTGGATATTATTGTCTGTCTGTCTTCTTCAAACCAATGCTGACAAAAATCTGTTTAAGACAAAGACTTGTGAATGAAAGGTTTGCAGCTCTACCCTCTGGACCATGCTTCCTGAATGAGGTTTTTTTCATCTTGTACTAAAAACTGGTAAATGCTTTAAAGACCCTCAACTTGTCAGGAATATTTTATTCCACATTATCATTTCATTTCACTTATCATTAGCATCCACCACTTGTGGTGTCATATATATTAAGAATATGCATTAAATACTAAAAATTCTCTACTTTGTCATCTGAACCAAATGACTAGATTTTCTATGGCAAAAGCACATCATTGTGTGCCACTCATCATTTGTTTAATTCAATAACATCCAACATTTGCAGAGCAAAGTGAAGAGTTAGAAGCCACGTTCTTGGGCTCTTCAGTGGCCACAGAGATAATTTTAGTATCCGTAGACATTTGAAAAGGAACATTGGAATTAACACTGTGAAGTACTGTAATAATTAAAATTATATTACGAGTAGACTGAGACACTGTACTTCACATACCACAAATTTTTTTTTTCAACGTGTTTCACCTTCACTTTTAGGCAATATCAAGAATTTGGTTGACAAAATTATGAGTCAACAGAGTGGTAAATTTTGATCAGTGGACATTCATACATGGTCTGTTTGCAGCACTTTATTCATTCATTTTTTAATTTACATCCTCCAACGTTAAGTCATATTGGACGGTGATTGAATCTGGTGAAATGATGCTAAAATGAGAGTCCAGGGTCCATGAAGCTTAAAGTTACCCAACATTCGTCTTGAAGGATAAGGGAAAATCTCGGAAAAATCTTATCCAGGTAGCTTACCCTGACCAAGATTCGAACTCGGGACCTCTTGAATGCGAGGCAGACATGCTACCATCTACGCTACCGAAGCGGGCATTCATTCATTGATGACTGATTAAGTCTATCCTATTGAACACAATAAATGAAAGCTGCATCATGTTGGAAGAATATTTGCATCAAGCCATAAACAAAACATGTAGAAAAGTTCACTTCAAAAATTGAGAAATTAATGCATAAGAGCAATATGTGTTGATAGAAGATACTGGAAGTAGGCATTTTCATCAACTGGCCAGATTATTGCATAATCATAATACAATGTAAACAGAAGTCATTTAACAGAAATAGGATGTGGGATTAACGTTCAGTCAATAGAGGACTGGATTGGATTATGATATGGAGAGGATGTGGTATTGCAACAAGTCTTGATCTATTGTACAAAAGTGAATCGAGAAGATATTGACACATTGCTTCACTCACACTGTTTATTCACCGGACATGTTTCAAGAGCTCTTGCTCCTATCATCAGCTGATACTCGACTAGTGCAAGTTGTAGTGGTTTCCTCTTTCTCCGTTTTGTCAATAGATGGCATGATGTATTTGTCAAAGATGTCCGGTGGTGGAGTTTCAAAATTCATGACTCTATGACGATTTTTGTTGATGAAGATTTTTTCCCATACGGAAAGGTCTATGGGGTGATTAACATATTTTATTAGAGATGTTTCCAAGTTGATGTCATGTCTAGTATTCAAAAAATGAAAAGCCACTGCTGATTTTTCCGTTTCACCATTTTTAATGTTTCTTAGATGTTCTTTAGTTCTGATGTTAATATTTCTTTTTGTTTATCCTATATAAATTTTAGGGCAAGTTTCACATTTGATCTCATAGATTCCTGGTTTTTCTTTGGTTAGTGATTGAATTTTTGGGAGGGCCTTTTAACAAATTTCTGATATTAAATCTATTTTGAGGTGCAAGAGTTATGTTGTGTTTTGAGAAGATTTTTTGGAATTTGTTATAGGCTGATGGGTGGAAGGTGAATTTTTTAAAAAGTTTTTCTTTTTCTCCTGTAGGTTCTAGGGTGGTGGTTTCTTTTATTTTCTTAGCTTTGTTGAGTCTGTTTTGACTACTAAATTTGGGTTGAAACCGTTGGATATAGCTACTTTTTTTATGTGTAGGTATTCTTCTTGATAATCTTCTCTGTTTAGTGGAAAGTTGATCATCCGAAAGATTAAACTGTTGAAAATGGCATGTTGGTGTTGTTTTGGGTTGAAACTGTTGTTCTTGATGTAATTATCTGTGTGTGTCGGTTTCCTGTAAATACCAAAGGTGAGTTTGTTGTTCATTTTTTTTATCTTGATGTCCAAAAAGGGGAGCACACCATCCTCTTCTGTTTCCAATGTAAATTTTATAGCTGGATTTTGTATTCGGATGATCAACTTTCCACTAAACAGAGAAGATTATCAAGAAGAATACCTACACATAAAAAAAGTAGCTATATCCAACGGTTTCAACCCAAATTTAGTAGTCAAAACAGACTCAACAAAGCTAAGAAAATAAAAGAAACCACCACCCTAGAACCTACAGGAGAAAAAGAAAAACTTTTTAAAAAATTCACCTTCCACCCATCAGCCTATAACAAATTCCAAAAAATCTTCTCAAAACACAACATAACTCTTGCACCTCAAAATAGATTTAATATCAGAAATTTGTTAAAAGGCCCTCCCAAAAATTCAATCACTAACCAAAGAAAAACCAGGAATCTATGAGATCAAATGTGAAACTTGCCCTAAAATTTATATAGGAAAAACAGAAAGAAATATTAACATCAGAACTAAAGAACATCTAAGAAACATTAAAAATGGTGAAACAGAAAAATCAGCAGTGGCTTTTCATTTTTTGAATACTAGACATGACATCAACTTGGAAATATCTCTAATAAAATATGTTAATCACCCCATAGACCTTTCCGTATGGGAAAAAATCTTCATCAACAAAAATCGTCATAGTCATGAATTTTGAAACTCCACCACCGGACATCTTTGACAAGTACATCATGCCATCTATTGACAAAACGGAGAAAGAGGAAACCACTACAACTTGCACTAGTCGAGTATCAGCTGATGATAGGAGCAAGAGCTCTTGAAACATGTCCTGTGAATAAACAGTGTGAGTGAAGCAATGTGTCAATATCTTCTCGATTCACTTTTGTACTAATTTGTGCTTCACTGTCCCTACGCTTCTTCCAAGTTTATACTTTGGTTGATCTATTGTACCTATGCCCCAAGGAGCCATGACAGTGCAGAAGGTAGGGTCTCTACACTTTACCAGTTGGAAATTCCCCAGCACAACCCCAGCTCACCCGACTGTGGTCCGGAAATGGCCCCACCAGACTGGGCTCAGAGACCATCCTACTGGAGCAGGAAGTTCTACTCAGAGCATGTCATCCTACCATGCACTGCCGACACACCTGCCATGAAAGAAACCTGCAGAGGAGAGATGATGTGAAATGTTAAGGGATGAAATGCAAGGACAGGAAATTCGGGGGATATAATTCCCTTGTGTAAGCGTCCTTGGAAAGTTGAGCTGCCTTGTAAGCGGTGCTTTCCTGACCGTTACTGTGCCAGGACTAGGTCCTTTGCTGGTAGAAGAGTGGCGATAAGAAAGAGATTGTGGTTAAGCAGTGGGATTGTTTTAGTGGGTATTTAGTTTAGATGTAGGTATAGTTTTGATATGAAGAAGGGAATGGTTTGGAAGATTTGGAAGAATGTTTAAGTTTTAGTTGTCGAGGAGAAGTCTAGGTCTTTTGTAGCTTTCACCAGGGTCTAGGTCATACTCTCCGAGACCTTGAATGAGAGTGTTGAAGCTGTGCGGAAAAGAGTCAAAAATTTTTGGGAGAGAGAGAGGATGTAGTCATGAAGTGTGGGGATAGATGTGTCACGATGAATATTGGTGATGGAAATGTACCAGCCAGCAATGACTGATATTCTGAGGAAGCGACTTTGGAGTACTTGGAGTCTTTTGAGGTGAGTATGAGCAGCAATGCCCCATACCTGGCATGCATATGTAATAGCAGGACGGAGGACTTGCTTGTAGAGCAATAGTTTGTTGGGAATGGGCAAGCAGGAATTTTGATGATAGAGGGGATAAAGTAGAGCCATCCTACAGGAGATCTTGCTGTACACTTTCTATGTGCGGTTTCCAGGTGAGTTTGCTGTCTAGGGTGAACACCGAGATAGTTGGCCTGGTTTGTCTAGTGAACAGAACCGCCGGCAATGCAAAGTTCTGGGACATCATCTTCCCTCCGTCTGGTGAAGGTGATGGCTTGAGACTTAGTGGGATTAACACTAAGTCGCCAAGTGTTGAACCAGGTTGTTAATTGGTCCTCGTAATTTTGCAGTCTTCGCACAGCAAGTTCTTGGCATTTGGAGGCGGTGGCAATTGCTGTGTCATCCGCAAACTGGAACAACGTGCAGCTTACATAGGATGGCAGGGTATTAACTGCTTCGCCGATGGCCATTTAAACCCTTCAGAGGCCGGAAATGGATACCCAATAAACAGAACAAGACATTTAAATTGTTAAATGCTGTAAAAATGCATCATAAATACAATTCCGTATCTTCCGTATTTATTAAGTTATTTAAACAAAACAAAAACTGGTTTAAAACTCATTACAGGCAGTATACATCTACAGTAACAATAAAGCAGAGACTACATTAATAAACCGTTCAAATTTCACTACTTTGTTTCACTGTAGCAAAAGCCATTCTTTGCGCCGAACGCGCCTAATATTTGAATAATTTTGTTTTGTGTGTATACGAACCAATGTTTGTATGTATGTATGTATAGTTATGCAAGTGACTTCTCCGGTTCAAGTTTAGTTTATTTATGCTATACCAAGTGATAGTCATACGAGTATATGCTGCGTTACACAGGAAAGAAAACTCTCTGTCAGCATCTGTTATTACAGTGTTTCTCAACCAAGGTTTCTGGTAGCCTTATGCAGCTGTTTTCGCTCAGTATTTTAGTTATTTATACTCTCTCTGTGTTCAGAGCGATTTCTTATAGCTATTAAGAGCTAAATGAATGGCACATTTGAAATTCTTAAATTGTAGCAAATAAATTACCTTGCGTATGATGTATACAGGCTTCTGATATTACTGTAGAAAATCTGGAATATTTGTTGTGCGATTATGAACGAGATGTTTAGGATAAAGGTAGCAGTGACATACTGGTCTACAGATGGCATGTTAGTTACTCCATTGTTTGGGGGAAATGGCAGGTCAAATATGGGTGATGCGGATCAGCTATTACTAGCTATCCCTCTTTATGGAAAACAGTTAAATGATAAAGTATTTTTATACCACTGGATGTAACCATGCACAATTGTTTAGTAATTTTCAGAGCTGTAAATTCATGCAAGACATTCATCTACCTGTACTTGCGCGTATAAAGAGCTTGTAACCTGAGTACTGTAATACTCAGAGGCCTCATTATACTGGGGGGTAAGAATCAGCACTCATAGTTGAGAGAAAACACTTTCCTAAAAGGATACCACCCACAACCAAAAATGTTGTAAGTATTACGAAAATGTGTAGTGTGTTGCGAAAAAGAAGTTCGCAAGGAAACCAATATTATTTGCTGTGAATCTGCAGATGTGCCCTTGGGTGTTTATCCAGGGTTGGAGGTGTATAATTCAAAAAGAAACCTTTAGGGATACGTTTACATCCCTTATAGAACTAATTTAAATTTATTGTAAAATGGTAAGATTAAAATAATTGGCGTTAAATGAGCATTAAATGCATGTATGTGCAGGACGTCTATAAACGTCCATATCGGTTTGGGGCATTTTAACTTGGACGTCATATGACGTCCATATCGGTGAAAGGGTTAATATAGATGAGGAAAAGAACAGGTCCGAGAACACTGCCTTGGGGTACACTGGCATTGATAGAATGGGATTTAGAGGCGATTTCCTCAATGGTGACACTGAAAGTTCTGTTGTGAAGGTAAGTATTGATTAGATGAATGAGGTAAGGAGTGTTGTACTGTATAAGATGGAAAAGGAGGCCCGCATGCCAGACAGAATCACGGCCGTGCCGTGGCTCAGTGGTCAGACCGCTTGGCTTTCCCCAAGGCGGCCCGGGTTCGATCCCAGGCGACTGCAAAGTGAGATTTGTGGTGGACAACATAGCGCTGGGGCGGGTTTTCTCCGGGATCTCCAGTTTCCCTCGCCAACTCATTCCACCGGTGCTCCATCTTCATCTCATATATAATCAGTGTCATCGCCTGCGATGCCGTATGTAGTAAAAGCGGGCGTTAAACACTACACATTTCCAGACAGAATCGAAGGCACGAGTTAGATCAAGAAGTAGGGCTACGACAAAGTGACGGTTGTTGAAGCCAGTGATAATGTGATCCACTAAGCGTAGAAGTTGATGGACCG
Source organism: Mantis religiosa (assembly GCA_030765055.1). Lineage (NCBI taxonomy): Eukaryota > Metazoa > Arthropoda > Insecta > Mantodea > Mantidae > Mantis > Mantis religiosa. Next base: position 34,568,053 of record CM060948.1, read on the forward strand.
TGGAATGTTTACACCTGAAACCAAACTGCTCGGGCCGTAGTATTTGGAGTGTCTCCAATGATTGATTAAGGCACGATTGGATGACCTCGAAGATCTTGCTCAAACTAGGGAGCAAGCTAATGGGACGATAACCCTCTGGAGTGGAGGAATCCTTGTGTGGTTTCGGGAGGGTGATCACCTTGGCGTGCTTCCAGATGGTCGGGAAGTACACTAGCCGGAGCAGATCAATAAGAGGTCGACCAGGGCTTTCTTCCAGCAGTTTGGTAGTTGCTGTAGTGCAGCATAGGGAATATTGTCATAGCCTGCGGCCTTATAGGGTTTTACTGAGGATAGGCATTGCTGCAGCTCAGTGAAGTTTGTAGGTGGAGGTTGTTCTGGGTCATGTTTTGAGATTTTGCCGGAGTCTGTTGTACTTCCTGCGATCCATGGGACAACCTGTGTGCTGTGCTCGACGCCAAGCCTTGCTTTTTGCCGCAATTAGATCGCGCAGGTGACGAAGGAGCTTCTGGACCTTTCCATAGGTGTTGCGGGCAGGTGGTGTAGCCCTTGATATGGCATTTGTAATAGAGGACGAAATGCTTATAATCACTACATTGGCTTCGTCGGTGGTAGCACATCGATCAAAGGTCGGAGGCTCAGCTGCCATTATCTTGGTGTATTCTTCCCAGTTGGTACGCCAGGGGTTTGGCAACATGCATTTAGCCTTGAAATTTGGGCGGGATTAAAATAGTATACGCACAGGGTAATGGTCGGAAGACAGCTCTGGAAGGGTGAATAGTCTGGGATGTGAATGGACATTTTTGGCTAAGACTATATCTAGCCAGTCCGGAGGGCTACGATCACCATGGAAGATTGTAGGGGAGGAGGGTGAGAGTACCATATGTTTCTTGTTTGAACATAACGCTCCAGGCTTGTTCCTCGCGCATTCAGAATGGTGGAATTCCAAGCTGGGCTTTTGGCATTATAATCACCCATGGCCAGTGTGGCAGTATTTGCAGCAAATAAGGTATCCAGTTCTCCAGCAACAATAGATTTACTGGGGGGGGGGGGGGAGACATAGACTGAAAAAAGTCGAAGAGGTCCTTTGATAGTGTCACCCGGGCATTGGAACACCCTGTACCAGCTGCGAACGGAAGGCAGGGGGGAGGACCGCGTTAGCCACACCTCCCCTCGTTTGTCTTATAGTGGTGACAGGGGCGACTGGGGAAAGAAACATAATTGGGCGGTCTGTTTCTCTTCCACCTGGTTCCAGAAATTACGGGATCTTTCATCATCTGGAAACGTCTAGAAGACGGCGAGATGCTTATAAAAAGGGCTGCAGCTAGTTAGTCAGTCAGTTGTTGTGCTGTGTTGAGTTGGTCGGTCAGTTAGTGAGACAGTCGCAGTTCTTGGTGTAAGAGTTAGTCAGTGACGTGTTAATGTACGAAAGGGTTGTGCAACGGAAGACTGTACGTAACTGGTATGTGTATCGGAGCTTATGTAATCGCGAGTACAAGTGAAGTTGTAACGGACGAACTGGTAAATTGTAATTGTATGCAGCAAGTAATTCTGTGTAATTGGCAAGTGTTAAACTGTAAGTCGGTGGAAATAAAGAACATTTTTGAGTGGTGAAATTGGACTTTTTATTCCACGAACCCACAAAGTCACAATAGTTTCCACCTGTACGGCTGTTGCTTCCAAGTTAGGTGACTGAGCAGTGATTAGCGGGTGGTGAGCTGTCACGGCGCACATAGATGGTAGTGCCACCATAGGTGTCGGATCTGTCGGTACGATAGCAAACCATGCCAGGTAGCCGGGCTCTAATATTGGAAGACAGGTGTGCTTCCTGCACCAGTAGGTTATGCACCCCTTTATCTGCTATAAAGTTGGAGGTTTCTTGTAACTTCTGCCTGAGTCCATTAGCATTCCAGTAGCAAACATTAAGGGAGAGAAGATCTGTAACATTGCCACCTCTAACAGCCATTGCCGTTCATGAAAGTGAGGACGGCATGCACAAAGATGGTATAGGGATGAACTTTAGAGGGGCAAGTTCTCAGTGCCTCAGCCAAATGCCGATATTCACAAATACAATACACGCCAGAAAAATGACTTTCACATTCAAAGTTGTAGTACGGAAATCTTCAGGTCTAGTGCTATCAATAAAGGTATAAGGTTATACAACAGACTACCAGAAAATATTAAACAAATGAAGAGCCTTATGCATTTTAAAAAGGGAGTAAAACTCTTTTTACTGCAACATTCATTTTATTCTGTAAATGAGTTTTTAAATGTTAATTAGTTTTAAGTGATTGTAAATAATGACAATAGCCATTAATGTAATTTTTATACTAGGACATGTCTGATATCAATCAAAAGGACAAAATAAATTGAATTGAATTATATAATGAAGTAGAGTAAACTTCACATTTGTGAACAAGTACTTTTATATAACATTTCTCTATGGTCTTTATATAGTTTATATTTATTTGCAATTTCTACTTTAGACTTTTGTTACATCCTGTATCTGTTACAGCTTTTAGTCTTATGTAACTTTTTATATTTATCTTTGTATCTTGAACTGACGTGTCCTATAACATATGTATTATGTTCCAAAGGATGAAATAAATACAATACAAATAGTGGCTGCAGATTGATTGGAATCTGCCCCATGGTGTTGAGGAACGCCTCATCTGGGATGGTGGGATGAGAGGTTGAATCTTTGGTGACTGTAGGAATAGGCCCGCTTGATGTAGAATCATCTGACCTAGACTGCCTGGGCGCCGAATACTGTCTTGTCCTGATTTGTGCAGGTCGTGTTTGCCTGGAAGGTGGTTGGGATGTCACAGGTTGTGCTGTAGAAGTAGAGGACTGCGGTGGCTGCGGGTGTTGTGATTCTAGCGTCACCTTCTCTGTTGTTGGTGCTGGACTAACAGAGTCACTGCAGCTGCATAATTGGGATACTGGATTGGAGTGCGTGGTGGCAGTCCTGGGTAACGTGCTCCAGAGAATGCTTCCTTGGGTAGGTCGGTATTGTGACAAACTCTAGGTTTGGCGTTATACTTAGACATTTGGCTGTCTTTAGATGTCATCAATTCTATGCGTGCCTCTTGCCACACTGGGCACTTAGCATAGCGGCAGGAATGGGAGTCCCCGCAGTTGTAGCATCGAGGAGTAGCCCCCTAGATGTCGAGTCGCTGGCAGTTAGCACATTTGTGTCCAACCTCGCCACAGAAAGCACAGACTGGTTGGAGTAAGCATCCAGCAGAATTGTGCGTAAACTGCTGGCAGTTTGTGCACTGTTGTGGTCTGGGTGGTGTCTTACTGTGGCGTGGAACATGTGGGTTTCCTTGTAAACATCCCTCACATTGGGAGTCTTTTTGAGGGCCACACGGAAGTGTGGAAGAGGTTGAGGTTTGGGACTTCTGGTGGTTAGCTGAGCGACCCTCTCTACAGTGAAACCTTTTGCAGCAAAATAATCTCGCACTTCTTCCTCCGTGACAACGGAAGGTACATCTTTAATGATCACGTGCAGATGTCAGTCCTCTGAGAGGAGAGTGGTTACTCCTTCTATATTGTGCTCCTCTAGATAACACCAAAGCCGGCGATGGTCATTGGCTGTGGCAGGTAAGAGTACAGATTGTGGCAGAACAATAGCAAAAATATCATCAACATATCTATACCAGGTTTTAAAAATCATAGGGAATGCTTTAGTGACTTGCATTTTGAAAAGCTCATAAAACTCATTTTATTTTTGATTTTATGTTTTGTAATTTTAAACAAAGAACATAGTAATACTGAAAAAATAGAAGAACATAGTAATTTTCTTAACAATGAATTTGTTTTCTCCTGTGGTTTTTCTTGACTGAAGATCCGGACAACAGTTCGTGAAATCGATATCAATGGAAAGAAGAATATCAATTAGAAAGAAGAATTAACATCTTTTTCTTAAGTTGAGTGGAGCTTTTATTGCGAATTGTTATATTTGTATAACAAAAATATTTATTTTGCTCAACCCAAACCACCCTTTATAAGGAACATTTTTCCTTATTTTTTATACTTTCAAAAAAGCTATTAATGATTTCAATTAATAAACCATATGTTTTAGATATATGTAGAACAAATAAAGTGCACAACTTAAATTTCCTTGAAGTAGCCTGTGAAAACCTCTTCATTCTGAATGACTTGTATAATTGGTAAACCATAAGAGATCAATAAAATCTTGCTCCACAAAGAATTACATTCACTTTAAAGCACACAGTTTATGTCAAAATATTTTGTAGGTTTAACCATTCCCAAGGTATCCTGTTATTGGTTTGAATTTTCAAATACTTATGTATACTTTTTTCAAGTGGTAAATTGTGCTTTTCATTTTTCGCCTTATAAGGGGCAAAGTATTTGCAAATGGATATTTAAGTTAAGATTGTTTACTGGAAAGCAGAAAGGAAGGTTAAAACCACTTTTCTTCCAACAAATTTATTTAATGTCACTGAGGTTCCCTTTTTCCTTTGAGAACAGACGAACATATGTAGTCTATTGTGGATCGTAAGTATTAAAAGAACTCTCTTCTTTGATGATTCATGGTTTTATATATATGCAAAAACAAGTATTTGGGAAAATGGTTAAAGGTGAACATAGGTCGAAAGGAAATACACTATTATCAAAAGTGACATTCAGTTTAATCATATAAAAAACAGTAATAAATCAATATTTAAAATATACGTGTCCAAAGCTTTCCATTGACTACTTTCAACTATAGCTCTTCCTGTAAATTAAGCCTTCTCTAATTTTTGTGCTGAGCTGAATCAGCAGCGACCTGAAACATTGACTGCAGAATGAACTGAGGTGTAAAGAAAAGGTTATTGTTCATGAAAGTTTATGTGCACTACACACCACAATTACATCTTTTTTCATTTTTGGTTTTTCTCTTTAGCTGTTACACATAAAATACATTCTCTCTGAAATGGTCCTAATTGCTTCTCCCATTTCACAAAATATTCTTAATATACGTATGATTCTATTGCATTTCTTAAGATCAAACAACTATAATAGGACATATAAAAATTGCAATAAAGCTTCAAAAATATAAAATATATTACATTTCTGAATCCCAAATAAAGAAATCACAACGTGATCTTGGGTCATGGCGATGTCCTGCTCCTCTAGCACAAACCCAAAATTTGCGATTGAAATTTGGTCCCTTCTTTTTTACACATTTTTGCACACAGGGTTGATTGTGACCTGTACAATTTGGTGGGGGCTTTGGTCCAGTAAACATTTCCTTCCAAATCTGAGCTGCTGTTGGTTTTAATGATGTAAGTCCTTGTGTATCTTCTCCCCTTAAGGCAGGAACCCTTTCTACATTTGAAACTGATGGTTTACAAGTGCATTTCACACAAATACATTCTCTTTTGCCAGTTGTAATGGAACAGTTTTCATGATGAGAAGGTGATGATGCAATTTCACTGCCATAAAATGTAGCCAAACTTCTGGAAGCACTTACACTTTCACCCATCACTGACTTTTTAATTATAAATCCTTCAATTCCTTTCTGGCGTTTAGTCTCTGTTCTTTTAGGAGAAGGTTTACGCTTTGTTTCACCATCAGGATAAGTATTTTTATGTTCGCTCATAAGCTGGGATGCTGTAACATTAGTATCTTTCTTTTTATAAAAATCAAATAATTTTTTTTGTTTTCCTGAAAAACTTTGGTAAAATTTTGTACAGAAGGATGGTAAATTTTTTGAACACAGACCATTTAAATTGAGAATAATTTTCACAGGGCAATGGTCGCTACCATATATATCACTGAGGATTCTGCAATCTTCGATCCACGGCTTCAAACCTTCATCTACTAAAATATAATCAATCCGTGTACCAAAATTTAAAACTCTTGAGCTATGCTGTGTTGACCAACATGTGAAGGCATCTTCTTTTGATGGATTCACATAACGAAATGCATCAAACAATTGAAAGCAAGCCTCTCTGAAGTTTGGGTCTGGGATGTCACTTTTATTAGGATCCCAGATTAAGTGGTTTAAGTAACGCCTACACATTTCAGCATTAAACTGCTCCTGTGAATATGAAACAAAACAGATTAAGTTTAGTAACATTTTATATACATATAAATACAATGTAAAAGCTTGTAATTTCTTTGTATCATCTATCTGCGTCCTTACAGGACATCATGGCCACATTGCAGTAATTGGTATGGTACTGTACAGCATATTGTTACCCAAGCGGCAAACTCTATGGTACCGATCAATAAATGCAGGGGAAGGCCGGTGGAGGGGGGCGTGTGGCATCGTTACCGCTTGCAGAGGCGAGACAGAGTGGAGGGAGGGGAAACCACAGGGGTGGCTGAATCTTCGTTTCCCCCTCCTCCTGCCGCCTGAAAGAGCGCGAAACATTGAGAATGTTTTCCCCCTCCATGAAAAAGAATTCTCGAGAAAGATTTAGCCACCGATCAATACAGGAGAGGCGACCGTCAGTTGAGTTGAGTCAGTCGTGGCGAGCAGTGTGAGGAGCGCCCAGTGTACGTGGACAGACGAACTGGTTAATCGCAATTGTGTGCATTACGAAATTCTATGTAATCGGCAAGTGTGACATTGTAATAAGGTGGAAATTAAGAACATTTTTGAGTGGTGTAATTGGACTTTTTATTTCACGAACCACAAAGTCACAATATTATCTCACTCCAGTTGCTGTATAGATAAGGTTTGCAAGGGTTATTTGAATACAGGATTACACATACTAAACATACTATAATAACTAGTATATATACTAAACCTACACACAGAGGAAAATCCCCTTATGCTGATATTAGGTAAGAAACCTAGGTTCCCTTAGGCAGCAGGCAGCTATCTATCATAGTTTTAAAATGACAGTAAATTGGATTTTTAGTCTGGTTATATGATGTGAAAATTAAACTTCAAAACAAATATCAGTATTATGAATGAACTACAACACTTAGTAACACACTTCACTTATCTACTGATTAAAATTGTCTAAATCCTCTGGATTTAACCAAAAGATAAGCAATATGTGTTACTAAGTATTGCAGTTTATTCATAATACTTGGATTGCTTCACTGTCAGTAACTTAAGTATTTTACAAACATTAGTTTTTCTCGCAAAAACTATTTGTAGTTGGTTTATTGATACTCGTCACTTTTTTATATTAATGAGAGACTAGTTTCAAAGGCAATCACCTCCATTTTCAATCTCTTTCCAACTGGCATCTGTTGTTGTCTGCTCTCTCTCTGGTGGTGGAACTATGAACCTTTTTTGTCAAGTTATCTACTGGTAGGATTTCAAAGTTCATGACGCGATTCATATTTTTCCATATGAATATGTTCTCCCATGTTGTCACTTTATTTTGGTTTATCACTCCTTTTAATAATTTTGGATTTGGATCAACATCATGATTTTCATTCCAAAAATGAAATGCTACTGCTGACTTATCTTCTTGTTTTAATCTGATGCTTCTAAAGTGCTCTTTGACTGGTTTTTAGATTTCTTTTTGTTTGACCTATGTAGCAATTTTCACAATTCTTACAACTTATTTGGTATATTCCGGATCTGTTAACTGATGGGATTTCATCTTTTGTTTTTGAATTTAGCAATTTTAAAATTGAGTGTCTATTAGTAGGTGCCAAGATGATATTTTGTTCCTTGAAGATCTTTTTAAATTTATTAAATGTTTTTGGGTGATATGTGAATGAACTGAATATGCTGTTGCTTTCTTTTTCTTTTGCAAATGTGGTTGCTTCCTTAATGATTTTCTTTAGTTTAGCTTTTCTAATTTTCTTCAACACTATTGTTGTATCCATTTTCTTCTGCTATGTGTATTATTGCTTTTTGTTCTTTGAAATATTCTTCTTTTTCCATGGGTATGTTGACTAGTCTGCATGTTTATGTGTAATTGGGTTGCGGCTATTTTTTATGTAATTTTCTGAATGTGTTGGTTTTCTGTAAATTCCAAATTTTATTTCTGTGTTGTTCCTGATGATATTTAGATCCAAGAAAGAGAGTTGTCCATTGATTTCCTTTTCTATTGTGAATTTTATAGTGCTTTCTTGCATAATGAGTAATTTTAATGCATCATCTAAATGTTTATTTAGTACAATTGAGAAGTTGTCGTCAACATACCTATACCAAACTTTGAAGATCAAAGGCCTTCACATATTAAAAAGGCCTTCCCATTGATCTTCAAAGAAAAACAAAAAGAAATCTTAAAACCAGAGTCAAAAAGCACTTTAGAAGCATCAGATTGAAACAAGAAGATAAGTCAGCAGTCGCATTTCATTTCTGGAATGAAAATCATGACGTTGATCCAAATCCAAAATTATTGAAATGAGTGATAAACCAAAATAAACTGACAATATAGCAGAACATATTCATATGGAAAAATAAGGATCTCGTAATGAACTTTGAAATCCCACCAGTAGATAATTTGACAAAAAAGTTCATAGTTCCACCACCAGAGAGAGAGAGCAGACAACAGATGCCAGTTGGAAAGAGACTGAAAATGGAGGCGATTGCCTTTGAAACTAGTGTCTCATTAATATAAAAAAGTAAGTGACGAGTATCAATAAACCAACTACAAATAGTTTTTGCAATTACTTTTGACGTCACTGTCACTAAATTCCTCCAAACACATATAATTAGATTTTCCTTTTTTTTGAGGAGGAAGAGTAAAATTTCAGTATAATTATTTAAAACATATTGTTAATAATTCTGAAACTTTTGTCCTTTTGTTGGAGTGAAGTTATGGATTGATTTCGCTCAGATGTGCAGTAGCACTGGAACACACTACAAAACCTAATTTAGTTAATTCTTAGTCTAACCTTAGAACATTTGCAAAAGTAATGTTGGACAGCTAGCTTGGTTAAGGATGAATGGTATTATACAGGATGTAACAAAAATTATGTAAAAAATTTGAGAAAACATACGAGGGCGGGTCAAAAAGTAATGCCTCCTATTTTTTTTCTCTTTTAAACTTAAATCCAATTTACATAGCTTGAAAACTACAACAATGACCATTAATTTGTCACTATTCAATATAATCCCTGTTCTTTTCCACAGTTTTGGTCCACCTTTTAACTAGGGCATATATTCCAGTCTGGTAAAACACACGGTCTTGCTTCCTAAGCCATTGACGCACGGGCATTTTCACAGCCTCTTCATATTCAAAATGAATCCCACGATGAGCTTCCTTTAGTGGCCCGAACAGATGGAAGTCTGATGGTGCCAGGTCAGGGCTGTATGGGGGGTGAGGTAAGACTTGCCATCCCAATTTCTCAATTTCTGCAGTGGTGTAATGGATGGTGTGTGGTCTTGCATTGTCATGCAAAAGAAGAACATCTGCCATAGTTTTTGTTGGGCAAACTTGGCGAAGACATGCTTTCAGGTTTTTGAGAGTTCTGACATATTGGACAGAATTTATTGTGCATCCCTGCTCCAAAAAATCAATCATAAGCACACCCTCTGCATCCCAAAACACTGTCGACATAACTTTCCCTGCTGACCGCTGAGTTTTGAATTTTTTTTTCCTTCGGTGACGTGTGATGCCATTCCATTGACTGCCTCTTTGATTTAGGTTCAAAAAAATGAACCCACGTTTCGTCTCCAGTAACAATTTTTTGCAGAAACTCCTCTCCCTCCAAATTGAAGTGCTGCAAGTGTTTGGAGGCTATTATTTTCCTTGTTTCTTTGTTTTGGGCGGTTAACATTCTTGGTACCTTATGTGAACAAACTTTTGAGTAACCCAGTTGTTGAATAATCGTGATCACACTGCCTTTACTGAGGGAGGTAATGCGACACAATTCACCTGTTGTTACCCGGCGATCACCACGAATGCTGTCATCGACTCAGTGAATGTTGTATAGAGTCACTGCAGTCACTGGCTTGCCACTTCGCTTTTCATCTGCTAATGGGGTTTGCCCTTCAGCTTCGTTACAGCGACGAACCCATCGTCTAACAGTGCTGACATCCACCATTGCATCACCATACACACTTTTTAGCCTTTTGTAAATGCGAATTGGCGTTTCACCTTCCGCAGTCAAAAATTCAATCACAGAACGCTGTCTAACACGAATGTCGATGTCAGCCATTTTGCAAGAGGATGCAGTGCTGCCACCTGTTGACTTAGGAAGTTACTACTGCAGGGGATTGGAGAAGAAGGTTTGAGGAATTGCACCAAGTTCAAAGTTTTCACATAACTTACTTATTTAAGGAAAAACAAAAAAAATTAGGAGGCATTACTTTTTGATCCACTCCTGTATCTTGCAGATAGAGGATAAAAAGTGTTACATGAACATAGGTCCAGAAATTAAGTTTCCATTTAATAGCACTTTATCTTCAGCTGAACCCCATATGACACTCAATGAAGAATGGTGGGAAAACAGGAAATGACAACATATGTTCAAAATGGCTTCCATAACTCTAATGCATCCGTCAAATGGACTTCCTAATGAACCGAGTTAGGTCTGGAGAAAATCATATTGTCTGACAGCCTTACACTATAAGAGCACAAGGAGTCTCTTCATCTGGAACTGGAGTTGCATAAACAAGAGATTTTAAATGTCCCCACAAATAAAAATCTAGAAGTCAGGTGAGCCAGAAGGTCAGAGGTCATGAAATTGGTCTAGCTCTTTCTATCCATCTGCCAGGAAACATGCTATTTAGAAATCTATGGACAGAAAGCCTGAAATGAAGAACATCAAGCGTGAACTGAGTACCAGTGCCTAACAAGCAGACTATGTACTGCACTGTAGCACAATGACAACAATGGTGAAATGCATCATCTCCACCCAATTGAACCAGATATAAAAGCAAATGTTAGCTACTGTACAATTAAACCACTGTGCTGTTGTGGGGTTATAGCCACAGGACAGGTACGTATTATACATCTCACTGTGTATGCAGAGTTGTAGTAAAGGACCTCTAACAGGGAAATACACAATTTCTAGACCTATGTTCATATAACATTTTTTTATCCTCTATATGCAAGAAGTGTTTTCCCAAAGTTTTGACATACCTTTTTGTTACAGCCTGTATATTTAAATTTATATATGTATGGTGTCTGTGACCTCAAATATCTCCAAAATGAAGCAAAATATGAAAATTCCAACTGGCCAGGAATGTACATTTGTCAGGGCCTCACAACAATCCATAAAGGTAAACAAATAACACTTCCAAAACCAAGTTGTGTTTTTTTAAATGGAACATCTATGCTTATTCTAGCAAAATGAAAACTAGAGCTACAATTAGTGATGATACACTTGGTTTCCTGTTTCTAAACCTTATACATTCTGAAAAACATGGCTGTTAGAGGATGGCAATGGCACCACCATTTGTGACATAATGCAATGCATGAACTTTTGTGCTCAGAGGAGGGGTTGTTTGCACTGGCAAACTGATATCATACGTAAATAGTTAGTTAGTTAGTTACTAACACTCCCCACATGGCAACCTTGGCCTTCGGGGTAACCTCACCCCACCAAGTGATGACCGGACCCATTTCTCAGGTGGAGGCACCCAGAGGGCGGTGTCCATTACCTCCGATGATAGGGTGATAGTGAAGATGGCGGTGAGGTGAGAGGACCTACAGTTTTTACCGTGGACTCCGAACCACGTTGGGCATAGGGGATACTTCACGTGTGCTAGACAGAGGTGAAGGCGTGGATAGGGCCGACTTAAAATCGCCAACCCCAGAGCCGGGAATCGAACTCGGGACCCTTAGAACGGGAGCCGCGAACGAAACCACCGCGCTACCCCGGCGCCCTCATACGTAAATATGAAGCTATTAACAGTGAAGCAAACAAATATACAGATGCCGCCTTAGACAACCAGCTCACTTCAAGAAACCACGGATCCAACCATTCGGATAAATGCTGACGATGGGGACAAAACGTTCTCCGAAACATGTCTAAGTAAGGATAATTTAAGTGATGTTTGTTTTTGAATTACCGACTCATTACTTTCAAATGTTAAATACATCACTGTTTCTAAGCTTTTGCTTCAAATAATAAATAATAAATTTACATGAGGACTTAATAGTTGATTTTGTTAAACTTACTGAATTTTGAAAGTGTAGAGCCAGACTGAAAAATTCAATGCCATAGCCGGGATTTGAACCACGGATCTTCTGGTTTCCATCCAGCCGCTCTAACCATTTGAGCTACTATGGCTAACGTGCCAGCATGACATTAAATTCCCCAACAGACTTGTGTTTCTCCCGGTAAACCACTAGGAGTTCTCATAAACACATGAGAAAACTACCTTAATGGTGACTTACTATGCTGTAAGTACTTTAAGGCCTGGGCTTTATAGTTCAGACCACTATTAGGTACAATTAATTTCCATTACTGAATTTTGTTTAGATCAAAATTTTTTTCACTTTTAATGGTGAATTTTTTCAACAAACTTGTGGCATAGCACCTTCTCTTGCAGACCTTTTTATGAGTTTTTTCAAAATGCAAGTCACTAAAGCATTACCTTTAATTTTTAAAGTTTGGTATAGATATGTTGATATTTTTGCAATTGTTCCTGATAAACACATAACCGATGCTTTAAAATTACTAAATTTGCAAGATAAAGCTATAAAATTTACATTATAAACTGAAATTAATGGATTTCTTCCTTTTCTGGATCTAAAGATAATTGCTGTTTTCAATAGTTTGATTTATAGATTAATAAATATATCCCTGAATAAAATGAATTTAATAAATAATATAAACATATTATTAATACTGCTTTAATTAATGGGTTTAATAAAGACTTTATAAATAAAAAAATTGAAAAATTAAAATATCACAGAACTGTTAATGATATTTCTACCCTTAGAAAGATAAAAGACAATTATAATTTTAAAAAAAGTACTTAACATCCTTGGGTTAATAAACATTTTCAAAACATTTTTAAAGAGTTTGGTATAACTTTAGTTCCTCAAAATAAATATAATATTAAAAATGTATTGCATTTCTCTAAAAAAGAGAAAATTCCTAATAAAAAAATCTGGTATTTATCAGTTTAATTGTTTCGATTGTGATAACGTTTATACTGGAAAGACAAAACATAATTTAGAAACCAGAACAAAAGAACATTTTCGTAACATTAAGTATAAACAGACTGATAAATCTGCCGTACAGATCAGTTTTGGTCATTTAACGTGTGTGTGTAGTGTTTAACGCCCGCTTTTACTACATGCGGCACCGCAGGCGGTAGGTCATTTAACCATGAAATAAATCCAGAAGTTAAATTATTAAAACAATTAAATGGTCCGATAGATTAATGGTTTGGGAAAAGATATTTATTTTTAAAAACAAACATCGCGTAATGAATTTTGAAATACTGGCAGTCGATTCTGTTTTTAAATTAGTTTTATTTTTAGATTTTGGTAGTACTAACAAGAACATATTAACATCTAGCATTCGTAATGATGGCGATAGTTTTGTTGTTTCTGGCTGAAGTTGTGTAAAAGTTTTACATGAAATCGCAATCCCGGACAATTTATAAGAAAAATATCATCATTTCTTATAAGATAAGTGAAGTTTTATGTTACAAATTGTTATATTTGTAAAAACTGATATCAGCTTGGCATGTTCTAGCTTCAGTATACTAGTGTCTCCTGATCCGGTCTGCTGTCATACTGTAACATATTCCACATATGTTTCGGATATTGCTTTCAATACTGACACATTAAACTGTGTTTTCGTGTGGCATGTAACAGTTGCCTTCAGTAATGAAGAAAACCTGGATATCATTTTAATTTACTGCGAATGTCGCAGAAATGCAACCACAGCTGTGGCATTGTATGCTGAATGCTACCCAGATCAACGGTGACCTTTGCCTCATACCATTGCCAACATTTGCTGAAACTCAGGGAAACAGGAAGCTGGGCTCCCACAAAGCAATAACGTACAAAGACAGCGACTGGCACTGGAAACAAAATTGCTGTTCTGGTTGCTGTAGTGAACAATCTTGAGTTGAGTGTGACAGATTGCATGAGGTTCTTGAATAAACTGCAGTAGTGTGAGTAGAATTTTTTGGTTTTATCTGTTCTATATCTCAATGCACCAGGAACTGTATGGAAATGACTTTAAATCTGCAGTATATTCTGTCATTTTGCACTTCTGCAGTTGCAAGGTAATCCAGCATTCCTAAGTAATACATTGTTTACGAACGAAGCTTCATTTACAAATCATGGTCATGTGAATCTGCAGAACGTGCACTACTGGTCCGTGCAAAAATCCCCACAGGATTTGCGAAGTTGCTCATCAATGACAGTGGAGTGTCACTGGTGCGGTAACATTGGTAACTGTATTTTAAGTCCCTATTTTTATCAAGGAATATTAAACAGACAGTGATATGCATCATTTCTAAATCACACTCTACCCCTCCTCATGGAGGGTGTGGGAATGGAAATGTGAATCAATGTGGTTCCAGCATGATGGATGTCCCGCACATTATGCACAAGTTTCCAGAGATGTTATGGATGCAGAGTTTTCAAATAGGTGGATAAGACGGGGAGGTCCTGTGTGATGGCCAGCTCAATCCCCAGACTAGATGCTATTAGACTTCTTTCTCTGGGGCACAGTGAAAGATAGTGTATCAAGAACTGCCAATTACAGTAGAGGATATGCAACATCGCATTACTGCTCCGTGTGGTGCAATATCTATAGAAACACTGCAATCTGTGCAACACACTATTACCAGATTCCAAAAGTGTATTGATGCAAACGGAGGGCACTTCGCGCATCTGTTGAAGTGACACAGTTTCATCAGACAGGATGCTATTGGTGATTTCTGAGTGTATTTTCCATGCCGGATGTAATGCACAACAATGAAGTTTCTGACGGCTATAGGCCCCTAGTAAATTTGTTTAGAAAAAGAACCAATTGTGTTATCACTAATTGTAGCTCTAGTTGTCATTTGACTACAATAAACATACATGTTCCATTTAAAAAAATGCAAATTGGTATTGGAATGTTTTTTTAATTTTACGTCCTCCAAAGTTAAGTCATATCGGACGGTGAATGAGATGGTTGAAATGCTGCTCAAATGTGTCTATGGTGCATGGAGCTTAGAGCTACCTGACATTCATTTTTAAGAATAAGAGAAAATCCTGGATAAAGCTTCATCCAGGTAGCTTACCCTCACAGATTCGAACTCGGGACCTCTTGAACATCAGGCAGACATGCTACCATCTACGCTACCGACGTAGGCAAAGGGTTATTTGTTAACCTTTATGGATTGTGCATATAATATTATATAATATATTGTGTGAGCCCGACATAGGTACATTCCTGGCCAATGGGAATTTTCATATTTTGTTTCATTTCAGAGATATTTGAGGTCACAGAGTTAGGTGGGACACTATATATAATGTATGTATATTTATTTAAACTTTTCAAATTCCTGTCACACAAGACTTGCGCAGTTCCACTATCAAATTTCACTTATGTGTTTTCCCAATTTCCTAAGCCCTTTCCCATATACTAAAATTTCTAACATTAACATTATTGATGCAGACCATCATACTGACTTCAAGTACAACATAAAGTGACAATGTTAAACCTGTCCGAAACTGAGCTCATATCCTGTACAATTTTCTAGTTTACTCCAATTTCCTACTTTTGTCATCCCCTTGCTCTTCTCTCTCATGAATTTTGGACTTTGCAATTGGCTTCTTCAATAAACTGTTTTCTTTGCTCATTGGTTATATTTAGAAAGTCCATCTTTCTAGCGTCTTTCATTATCATATTTACTTCCGAATAGACTTGTTCTGGATTTTCCCTGCATTGTTTCTCTGACACAGCTGGCTGTGAATACCCAAATCTTCTGTCCCCAAATCAAACAATGAACTGCTCAGTGGACAACTGCATGGTTTGGCAGCAATTTCTTCATTTTAGGACTTGACCAATTTTCCTGCAATATAATGCGCTTCTATGTTTTATTCAATTAGTTTATATAGAACTTCCTTTTCATAGCACTTCTATTCCCTTGCTTATATGTTTGCTTATAGGTATGTTCTTCCTTTTATTCTTTTAATATATCAGGGCTGTTCAATAAAGAATAATCATAATTTTTTTACGGTCATAATTTTTCGGACTAAAATTCAATCTTATTATATTCTGTTAACTTAATGTGAAACAAACATGCCGTAGTAGTTTCATTGTTGGTACTTCTGGTTCCCGTCTGTGAGAACCAGCCAAGTTCAGACATGTTCAGCATCGCCTATCGCTGCAATGGAGGTAACATGCATTTAAAGTTGATGTTATAGGAAGATCCGGAGTTTCTTTCAAACGTAATCACTGCTGATGAAACTTGGCTACATCATTTTGATCCTGAGAGCAAACAGCAAAGCTCAGCGTGGAAATCTCCATCACCATCTGCCAAAAAAGCAAAA
Source organism: Mantis religiosa (assembly GCA_030765055.1). Lineage (NCBI taxonomy): Eukaryota > Metazoa > Arthropoda > Insecta > Mantodea > Mantidae > Mantis > Mantis religiosa. Next base: position 34,584,441 of record CM060948.1, read on the forward strand.
GTGGTTGCTTCTGCTGGGAAAGTTATGGTCATGTCATTCTTTGATATTCATGGAATGGTTTATCAGCATGTTGTACCTGAACACACATCAGTAACTGGACAATACTACAGGGATGACCTGAAAACATTGCAGTCCATATCAGACGCAAAAGACCACATTTCCATGAACCAGGCTGGATGCTGCACCACGATAATGCACGGCTGCATATTGCCAATGTTGTTGCTGAATATCTTCCAAAAATGAATGTGAAGTGCATCCCTCATCCTCCCTATAGTCCGGATTTAGCCCCATGTGACTTTTTTCTATTCCCTAACTTGAAGAAACGTCTTTGTGGGAGGCATTATCCATCATCAGAAGCAGTGGTGAGGTCTGCGAAGGCGATTTTGAAGGATCTCTCAAAAAATGGTTTCCAGCATGTCTTTGAAGACTGGCAGAAATGCTGGGACAAGTGCACCGCATTCAGGGGAGACTATTTTGAGAATGACCATCAAAATTATGAGGATGAGTAAAGGTACGTTGTCAAAAAAAAATTATGATCATTCTTTATTGAACAACCTTGTATATACAATTACTTTCTTGGAAGTGTTGAAAACAGTGTTGTTATGATAAATTAACTTTAAAGTTAACCTTGTATATTTTATTTTGCTTTTATACTCTATAATATTCCCCAAAGGAAGATATATAGCCCATATAGAAAGAAATACACAAAAAATACATGAAGTACACTTAGAAAACATAGAGAACATACTTAGGTAAAGTTAGAAATTATACAGATGGGCCTTGAAACTGATGATTTTTCTTTCTTTGGCAATCAGAGAATTTTGAGAACATATATGTGTGTGCATGTGCGAATTGCAAGTTATTTAAATTTTTGATATGTGCTTTGCCTGTACATTATGCTTACTCTGTTCAGATGTCCCAGCTACAAAAGCAAAATCATACCTCGCATTTATGTTCCTTTTTCTTCTTAATATGCACTTCACAATGTAAATATCCACATGCATTTCTGTCATTTTAACATTTTAACTATTTACTGCAAAGACAGCAATGCCTCTCCTTATATTAAATTTGCAGCATTCTTTGTAGTGTGTTTAAGCTACTGTGTCAGCGAGTTTCACTAACTTTTGACCAATGAAGTAGTGTCTAGGGCAGATACAATTATACAATAGGATAATTGATACATTACAGATATTTAGTACTAAATGAGAACAATATGATAACTTAAGACCAAATATTTCTCTTTCTCTCTGCCACATTCAGTATTTAAGCAATATAAGTCTCCACCTATGTTATCTGACTCAGTAGAATATGACTCTCTTTCTCATTCCATGTTGTAAGTCATGTAAAAATTGTATAGTATCTAATACTGCAGCTAAAAATTTATTTACAATTATTACACATATCTATTTTGATTTAATTTCCCCGAATATTTTGATACTTATGTCTATGTGGTCAGTTTAGATTGCAAGAACTGTGTATAATAGAATGTACACATTACTACACAAGTATTTTGTAGAATCTTAGCAAAGCCAAATTATACCAGCTGAGTAATTTTTGTGTTCTCAGATTTTGGAGCTTGAAAGAGCGGTCACTCAACTGATTTTGTATTTTGGCTGACCATGTTACATAACATAAATGTATTTTAGTTAACTGATGGAAATTCATAATTTCTTTACACTAGCCGTACATAGGCTAAGGTCTTTGATAGATAGTCAACATAAAATATTCAATGTCATGGCTGGGATTTGAACCACGGATCTCCTGGTTTCCATCCAGTTGCTCTATCCCATTGAACTACCATGGCCAACTTGCCGTCATGACATACGAGTCCAATGCAGAATTTAATGTAATGACGGCAAGTTGGCGATGGTAGTTCAATGGGTTAGAGCGACTGGACGGAAACCAGGAGATCCATGGTTCAAATCCCGGACATGGCATTGAATTTTTCATGTTGACTATCTAACATAAATGTAGTTTACTAGTTTTTTTCTTCAGAAGTGATGATTATTGATGAGTCTTATATAGAATTAAGTTGTCAACTACGGCGTTCCATATTTTATAGCATCTATATTTTTTTCCTCTGTTCTCTGCATTTTGTTATGCGGTCATAAGCCTGTTTTAGCCTGTCAATTTGCATTATCTCTTTGCCTTGAATAGCTGGTGGCATTCCTGCTATTATGTCATTCAGCTTCTGTCCCATGTTCAATAGTTGCAGTGGGAAGCCTGTGTTTTGGGTTCATTAGATCGTTGAAGCTTTTCCCAACTAACAGAATGTGACACATCCAAGATGCATGTCTTTGTGACAAAGAATGCCTAGAAAAATTGATAGATCTCTCATATAATATCCCAGTAAGTTTGATGGTGAATGGTATGCCATGGAGCTATATAGTTTGATTCCTTCCGCTCTGGTACTGTCAGCAAATTTCTATCAACTATATACTGAGGCAATGTCCACCAGTACCACATCCATTTTAAAGTAGCCATACTTCTATAAAGTTCCTTCACTTAGGATAGCTTACCATAAAAGCAAGTCCCATTCAGCTCACTGGAAGTGGCAGGAAGTGAGACGGAGCAGTGCTCCAAGGTATTGGGGAAGCGAATGGAAGTAGGTGCCATGTGAACTATCATCACTCCATGATTTAATTTTTGTGTGTGAGCTGTGAATGTATGTTTTGTCGGTGTACACTATAGGGCTACCGTCCAAGCGGTTTCTTGAAACATTCCGTGAAAAGGACACACATTGTATCGGGTTGTCTAATAAATTCGTTCGATTCTTGTTACTTGTTTACGACTAAGAACTCCTGAGAACACTGCATGCCCCCATTACTTTTACGTCAAAGAAGTTGCCTAACAATATGGGGTTTGTTCACAAATACAATAATTGAAAAAAATGCTACGAACACAAACCACAGCGACCTCACGGCCAAAGGTAAATAGGTCAACTTATTACTAAAATTAGGCAAGTGAGTCAACCTTGTATATACGTTTCTCCACTTACAAGTTTTTTATGAAGTCTACCACAGAGCTGACGATAGGGAAGAAGTCCCCAGAAACTAGTCTTCATAAAAAACTTGTAAGTGGAGAAAAGTATATACAAGGTTGACTCACTTGCCTAATTTTAGTAACAATGGCACTCCACTTTCTGAAATACTTCTTTTTATTCTATATAAGGTCAACTTATGTAAGAATTGGTAACCAAACTTCAGTACGAGTTTGTGGATGCAACAGTGTGGAGTTGTAACTTGTGAATGTTAATATGGAAGGCAAGAAGGAACATTTTCGACATTTAACCGCTTCACCGATGGACATTTAAACCCTTCAGGGGCCGGAAACAGATACCCAATAAAACAGAACAGGACATTTAAATTGTTAAATGCTGTAAAAATGCATCATAAATACAATTCCGTATCTTCCGTATTTATTAAGTTATTTAAACGAAACAAAAACTGGTTTAAAACTCATTAAAGGCAGTATAAATCTACAGTAACAATAAAGTAGAGACTACATTAATAAATTGTTGAAATTTCACCAATTTGTTTCACTGTGGCAAAAGCCATTCTTTGTGCCGAACGCGCCTAATATGTGAATCATTTTGTTTTGTGTGTATATGAGCCAATGTATGTATGTATGTATGTATGTATGTATGTATGTATGTATGTATGTATGTATGTATGTATGTATGTATGTATGTATGTATAGCTATGCAAGCGACTTCTCCGGTTCAAGTTTAATTTATTTATGCTATACCGAGCAATAATCATATGAGAATATATTGCGTTACACACTCACACACTGGAAAGGAAACTCTCTGTCAGCATCTGTTATTACAGTGTTTCTCAACCAAGGTTTCTGGTAGCCGTATGCAGCGGTTTTCACTCTGTATTTTAGTTATTTATACTCTGTGTTCAGAGTGATTTCTTATAGCTGTCAAGAGCTAAATGAATGGCACATTTGAAATTGTTAAATTTCAATGTTAACCATGGCTTATCCCCGTAATGTAGCAAATAAATTAGCTTGGGTATGATGTGTACAGGCTTCTGATATTACTGTAGAAAATCTGGAAGATTTGTTTTACGATTATGAAGGAGATCTTTAGGACATACGTAGCAGTGACGTGTGCTGGTCTACAGATGGCATGTTAGCTACTCCATTGTTTGGGGAAATGGCAGGTCAAATATGGGTGATGCAGATCAGCTATTACTAGCTATCCCTCTTTACGGAAAACAGTTAAACGGTAAAAAAAAAGAAGTATTTTTATACCACTGGATGTAACTATGCACAGTTATTTAGTAATTTTCAGAGCTGTAAATTCATGCAAGACATTCATCTACCTGTACTTGCGCATATAAAGAGCTTCTAACCTAATTGAGTATTATAATACTCAGAGGCCTCTTTATACTAGGGGGTAGGAAACTCACCACGACATCACCCCTCATACTTGAGAGAAAACACTTTCCTAAAAGTATACCACCCACAACCAAAAAACTTGTAACCATTTTGAAAATGTGTAGTGTGTTGCGAAAAAGAAGTTCACAAGGAAACCAATATTATTTGGTGTGAATCTGCAGTTGTGCCCTTGGGTGTTTATCCAGGTTTGGAGGTGTACAATTCAAAAAGAAACCTTTAAGGATACGTTTACATTCCTTAGAGAACTAATTTAAATTTATTTTAAAATAGCAAGATTAAAATAATTGGCGTTAAATGAGCATTAAATGCATGTATGCGCAGGACGTCTATACACGTCCATATCGGTTTGGGGCATTTTAACCTGGACGTCATATGACGTCCATATCGGTGAAAGGGTTAATGCTGTTTTATTATCGTAAAGGTAAAACCACCTCACAAACTCAATGGAAAATTTGTGCTGTTTACGGAGAAGATGCAGTGACGAATCGGGCATGTCAAAAATGGTTTACTCGATTTCGAGCTGGGAACTTCTTTGTGAAAGACAAACCTTGTTCTGGACGACCTGTGGTTACGGGTGAGGAAAGGATAAAGAACATGATTACGAACAACCCCAGAATAACAACTCGGGAGGTAGGTCAGGAGCTAAACTTATCTCATGCAACTGTAGCCACGCACCTAAAGAAACTTGGTTACGTAAATCTTCAGGATGTATGGGTTCCGCATGAACTGAGTGAACAAAATTTAGTTCAGCGCGTTTCCATCTGTGACACATTGATAAGATGCAAGAAACTGCCCGTTTTCTGATACAGCTGGTTACAGGAGACAAAAAGTAGATTGTGTACAACAACATCGGAAGGAGAAAGTCATGGCGTAAGAAAGGGGAACCAACACTCTCAATTCCTAAACCAGGGCTTCATCCAGAGGAGATTATGCTGTGCATTTGGTGGGACTGGAAAGGAATTATTTATTACGAATTTCTTCCTCCTGGGGAGACCATCAATTCAGAGAAATACTGTTCTCAGTTGGATCGTCTGAAGGTTGCCTTAGGAGAGAAAAGGCCAGAATTAGCATCTAATGGTGCAGTCGTCTTTCATCATGACAATGCCAAACCACACACTTCCATGGTAACTCGTCAGAAATTACGGGATTTCGACTGGGATGTGTTACCTCACCCGCCTTATTCTCCAGACATTGCCCCATCCGACTATCATATATTCCGATCCCTGAAAAACTTCCTTAATGACAAATGCCTTACTTCCTTGGAGGATTGCAGACTCGCCGTAGAAGAGTTCGTCAACCAGAAAACTGCAAGATTTTGGAAAAATGGAATTGATAAGCTTCCTGAGAAATGGAGATATGTTATTGATAATAATGGTGCATACTACACAAAATAAAGTTTGTTTTGAAAAGTTCATTGCCTTGTTTACTTTCGATGACGTTGCATATGTAAACAGATTACCCCTAGATAATTAGGCAACTTTGTTGCCGTAGTTGTGATACGGGCATACAGTGCAGGCGTTCTTTGTCGTAAACACATAACAAGAATCGAATGAATTTATGAAACAAACCAATATCTTTCAACAAAAATGCATATGTTTTGGTGTCTTTTGCTAATGAAATTTGAGATGATTTAATAATTTTAACAGACTTGATTCTCAGAAACTATTTTTAGTTGCTTTATTAATACTCGTCACTTGTTTATATTTATGAGAGACTAGCTTCAAAGGCATTCGCCTCCATTTTCAATCTCTTTCCAACTGGCATCTGTTGTCTGCTCTCTCTCTCTCTCTCTCTCTCTCTCTCTCTCTCTGGTGGTGGAACTAAGAACTTCTTTGTGAAATTATCTATCTACTGGTGGGGTTTCAAAGTTCATACGCAATCCTTATTTTTCCATATGAATATGTTCTCCCATGTTGTCAATTTATTTTGGTTTATCACTCCTTTTAATAATTTTGGATTTGGATCAATGTCATTGTTTTCACTCCAAAAGTGAAATGCTACTGCTGACTTATCTTCTTGTTTCAATCTGATACTTCTAAAGTGCTCTTTGACTCTGGTTTTTAGATTTCTTTTTGTTTGACCTATGTAGCAATTTGCACAAATCTTACAACTTATGTGGTATATTCCGGATCTATTAACTGGTGGGATTTCATCTTTTGTTTTTGAATTTAGCAATTTTAAAATTGAGTGTCTATAAGTAGGTGCCAAGGTGATATTTTGTTCCTTGAAGATCTTTTAAAATTGATTAAATTTTTTGGGGTGATATGTGAATGAACTGAATATGCTGTTGCTTTCTTTTTCTTTTGTAAATGTGGTTGCTTCCTTAATGGGTTTCTTTAGTTCAGCTTTTCTAATTTTCTTCAACACCAAACTTTTGTTGTATCGATTTTCTTCTGCTATGTGTAGTATTGCTTTTTGTTCTTTGAAATATTCTTCTTTTTCCATGGGTATGTTGACTAGTCTGTGTGTAAGGCTGTTTATTATTGCATGTTTATGTGTAATTGGGTTGTGGCTATTATTTTTTATGTAATTTTTTTGAATGTGTTGGTTTCCTGTAAATTCCAAATTTTATTTTTGTGTCATTCCTGATATTTAGATCCAAGAAAGAGTTGTTCATTGGTTTCCTTTTCTATAGTGAATTTTATAGTCCTTTCTTGCAGATTGAGTAATTTTAATGCATCTTCTAAATGTTTATTCGGTACAATTGCAAAGATGTTGTCAACATATCTATACCAAACTTTGAAATCAATGGGAAGGACTTTTTGATTTGTGTTTCAAATGCACTCATAAATAAGTTAGCCAAACACATATAACACATTTAACTAATAGGCCAACAAGACTTGATTCGTTTCCATAATGTGATATTCATTTACTGTCCTACATACTACACACATTAAATTTGTCTAAACCTGTACATGGTTTTGGGCAATTTTTTTCTTCCATTTTTGAGTACGATGTAGAAACTGTGACAGCTCCCTTTTTATCTTTTTAATTGTAGATTTTGAAACACCTTTTTTGGCTGTAACACGCTCTTGAATTTTCTTCACGGGTATTATTAAAGTGTCTCCATTTGACTCTTTTTTTGAATGTCAACACATTAGCTACTGTTATCCCAAATTATCGTCATGAAGTTCTTTGATAAACTTTGGAATGTTTAGAAGACCTTTATACTCTTCTATGCAATGCACTAAATTAGATGCAAATGCAAAAAACCATGAAGTGATGTGTACTTTATTTGTCTGTAGGCAACAACACACTGACTTTTGTACACACAGGTTTACACATGAAATGGCTGGATGGCTTGCCCAATGGAACTACCACCATTGTCAACGATTTTATAGTAGCATGGCCACTCTACCATAATTTGTTATGCAATAATGCAGGTTTTTCTTTGTGGAAGCCAGAATGATGAATCTGTGCATTGGATAGTTTTACAAACTTTGTAAATACATCCACAAGAACAAAATATATTTCATGTTCCTTGCACGTGAAGGTAATGGGCTACCATTTAATGGTTTGCTTTTTTGCCAGTTTACATGCACTTATTCTTTGATTCACTTTTCTGTTCAATTTAGGAATATAAAAATGCTGATCTATAGCCATGAAAGTTTTCTGATCCAGCAAATATATGGATTGCATAGGTTAACCATGTTAGATTTAGTGATTGGTGCACATTGTACAGAATGCCTTTGCACAATCCTATCAAAGAGCACAGTTCTGGTGATCTTTCTTCTTATTTAATCAAATCTGTGATCTTCACCACTTGTTGAAAGGCCCATGTGTTGAGCATTTTTGTAAGTTTGCTATTTAAATGGACTATCATTCTGAGAATTTTAATTTTTCTATGTAGGTTGCTTGATCTTTCCGGTATTCCTTGCCGTGCAACTATTCTAGAAAATTCAGCAAAGTTGCTTTTACTGCCTGGAATATGGTGTATATTGATATCTATGATGTTTTGGTCTAATTATAGGGACTGAAGCCATATTTGCATGTACTCCCTGAGTTTGTCTCTTGGCACACTTGGGAACACAAGCATGCTGTTATCAACAGTTTAACTTACAGGCTGATTAATGTACCTTTAAACAAGATGGAATATATCAAAGAGTACAATAATATAATTCACATTACAGAATACAATGGATTCAGTGCTGAATTGGTCAAAAAGAAAATTGATAAATTCAAAAGACAATAAAGATGCAAACAAGTAACTACTCATTACGTAGAAAATGAAGCTAGCTACAGTGAAGCAATGAATATTACACAAATATAAATATTTGTAACAAAAGGCTTCACTTATCTTAAGAAAATGGTGTTAATTCTTCTTTGTAATGGAGATCAATTTCAAAAACAGATTGTTTTCATCATCAGTCAACTTCGTAGTCAAGGATTCCGGTTTACCATGTTTTTCTTAGGTTTTTTTTTTTTTTTTTTTTTTTTAGTATTACCAACATCTGAAAATGAAACAAACCTAAATACGAAATAAAATGCTGCTATTTCAAAATTCATTACACGATGTTTATTTTTTAAAATAAATATATTTTCCCAAACCATTAAATGTATCGGACCATTTAATTGTTTTAGTAATTTAACTTTAGGATTTCTTTTTTTCACCATTTTCTTAAGATAAGTGAAGCCTTTTGTTACAAATATTTATATTTGTGTAAGTAACTACTCTTTTCCCAATCAGCAATGAAACTTCATACAGAAAATTTACATATCATCCCAGAGCTACACACCTTTTCCAAAAATTCTTCAAAGACCACAATATTACTTTGGCCCCACAGAACAAATTTGGCGTACAACACCTTTTGAAATCACATAATACAAAGGAGATACTCACAGACACAAAATCAGGTGTGTACCGGATAAACTGCAAAGGCTGTGACAACTTTTACATTGGAAAAACTAAAAGGAACTTTAACATTAGGCTTAAAAAGCATTTTAGGAACATCAGGAACAAAGAAATAGATAAATCAGCGGTGGTGTACCATTTTTGGAAGGAGAATCATGATATACAACGAGAAATACACTTATTAAAAAGTGTCCAAGGTCCAGCTGCATTAACTATGTGGGAAAAATATCTTCATAAAGAAATATGAAAGAAAATTGTTTAATTTTGACAATACCTTTGAAGAAAAACCAAACTTCAAGTTCATCAAGATATCGATAGAGACGCACCTATTGCCTCCAATGAGTTCACCAAACCAACATCCATTAGTCGACAACAGCTGATGATGTTAGGAAGATCCTAACGAAACGCGTTCTAGGTAAATACTAGCAATAAGTGGAGCATTGAGTACTAGTTTGACTCAAAATTATATAAAATGCATTTTCCTAAAAGAAAAGAACTTAACCAATTACCTAGTATACTTATAAATGGTATGCACATATTTATTCAGGAAGAGAGTTTTAAGAGCATACTTACTAGATCTCCAGGATCACAGTGATCAATGGGCTTGCGAGCTGTGTTTAGGTCACCAACTACCATGACATGGCTTCCAGATTCCAATAATGCTTGAATTCTTTTCTCCAGTAATTCATAAAACATTAGCTTAAAGGCATATCTCATTCTATCATCTATATCAGCTCTAGGAGCGTACAGATTGATTATAGCCAAATCTCTCTCTTCATTGGTGAAAGGCACCTAAATGTTGAAACCAGGTATTTTAATAACATTATGCATACATATTATATAGTAACAATAAATAAAAGCATCTTATGTGTAGTATTCATATTACTTTTTTCACTCTTCTACTATCTACTCTTATAAAAGCTTACTGTTCATTTGCTTCTTATTAATAGATATAAACTTTAATTACACATTCACACATTTATAGTAGGTATTAAGAGTGCAGTAGGCTAAACAAATAACCAAGATTTTAAAAAACTGAATTACTATATGACGGCTTTAAAACTCTTGTTCCTGAATAACCACGAAAAAACACAAATGTAAGTTATTAAATTTTAGATGAGTCGCATTTTTTACACATCTGCTTCACTTTCGCAGCACTTTGGCAGCAACAACCCCAGAATTACCCACACCGCTGGATCTAGCGTCAGTCGCACAAGAGCCGTAGATGCAAACGAAGATTTGCGAAACTGTACGAAAGTGAAGCAGATGTGTAAAAAATGCGACTCATCTAAAATTTAATAATTTTTCGCTTCACTGTGGTGTTCCAATACAGTTGAATCTCGACAAATGTAAGTTATCACCTCAGAAAGTATTTTAACAAGAGAGAGTATCTCAGAAATGGTTAATGCCACAAACAATAGTATTCAACACAAATCTTCTTTAACAAGATACAGAGTTTCTTGTGTATTCTACCTTTCATGGTCTATCGTTAATGGTTTAACAGTTATACAAAAGTAATCTGGAATGATGAGAACTTTGCAGCTGGTTCACAGAATATTCAATAAACCGATTTTATCTATTATTTGAAGCAAATGGTTAGAAACAGTGATGTATTTAACATTTGAAAGTAATGAGTTGGTAATTCAAACACAAACATCACTTAAATTATCCTTACTTGGACATGTTTTGGAGAACGGTTTGTCCCCATCGTCAGCAGTTATCCGACTGGTTGGATCCGTGGTTTCCTGAAGTGAGCTGGTTGTCTGTGGTGGCATCTGCTGCCTGTGAGATGAACTTCCAAAGAGAGTTTTCAGGCGGCAATTCAAAATTTAAAGTATAGTTTGTTTTTTATAATTAGCAACTTTTACCAAACGTCGAGTTTGGCTGCATTACTGGCTGGCTTTAATAGTTTTATATTTGGTAAAATTTCATGATTGGTAGACCAGAAATGGTGGGCTATTGCTGATTTTTCTATTTGTTTGTATTTCACACATATCATATGTTCCTGTAATCTAATATGTAAACTTCTTTTAGTTTTTCCTATGTAGAACTTATTGCAGTCTGAGCAGTTGATTTTGTATATACCTGATTTCTTGTTTTCAGGTACTAGGTCTCTCAAGTTGTTGCATAATAAGTTTTTTAAACTGAATTTATTATTTATTGGGGCTAGGGTGATGTTGTACTTCTTGAATATCTTGTTGAATTTATGATGCACTCTGGGATGATATGTGAATTTCCTGAACTGTGTCTCGGTTTTTTATTGTTAATTTTGTGGTATCCAATATGTGTTTCTTGAATTTCCAAATTTTCTTATCTATTAATTGTTTACTGTATCCATTAATTGCAGCTATGTTAATCATGTGGTTATATTCTTTGTTGTATTCATTCTGTTTCAATGCAATGTTGACTAGTCTATGTGCTAAGCTGTTCAAAACTGCATGTTTGTGGGGTGTAGGGTTGTAGCTATCGTTCTTGATGTTAATTATCTGTTTGTGTTGGCTTCCTGTAGATGCCAAAAGATATGTTAAATAACATGCATTAAATAACATATCTTTTGGCATTTACAAGAAGCCACAAAATTTACAGAATCAAAAATCGAGACACAGTTCAGGAAATTCACATATCATCCCAGAGTGCATCATAAATTCAGTTTTAAAAAACTTATTATGCAACAACCTGAAAGACCCAGTACCTGAAAACAAGAAATCAGGTATATACAAAATCAACTGCTCAGATTGCAATAAGTCCTACATAGGAAAAACCAAAATAAGTTTACATATTAGATTAAAGGAACATATGAGATGTGTGAAATACAAAGAAATAGAAAAATCAGCAATAGCCCACCATTTCTGGTCTACCAATCATGAAATTGTACCAAATATAAAACTATTAACCAGCCAGTAATGCAGCCGAACTCAATGTTTGGGAAAAGTTGCTAATTATAAAAAACAAACAGTATACTTTAAATTTCGAATTGCCGCCTGAAAACTATTTGGAAGTTCATCTCACAGACAACAGATGCCACCACAGACAACCAGCTCACTTCAGGAAACCATGGATCCAACCAGTCGGATAACTGCTGACAATGGGGAGAAACTGTTCTCCTCCAAAACATGTCCAAGTAAGGATAATTTAAGTGTTTGAATTACCGACTCATTACTTTCAGATAAAGAGCTTGCCTAAGGAAATAAACATAGCGTGGAGATAAAAGGCATGCCAAAACAGATAGTGAGGTAAATGGAACATTCTAGTGATATCTTGATAGAGAACAGTCGATTTCTTGTTTGTCACAGAATATTCCAGAAATGTTCAGCGATATGAGTAGTGGTATATATAAGAGGCGACACTCCAGCTGAGTAATCGTAAACAGAGTAGTTGTAATTAAAAATGGTGTTTTGGAAGTGAACTCTGATGTGGTCAACGACCTTGGAAGATTGTATTTGCGTGTTACGTAATTCTGCTGGTGGACAAACTGTATTTCTACGGAATTTTGAATTTCTGCAACTTGGACTTCTAATTCTACGAACCTACAAAGTCACATTATAAGTTAGCATTGTGATCACGATTTTAGTGAGAAAGGAGTTTGAAGTGAATTTGTCTTTCTCACAATTTATAACAATCAGATTATGTTTCAACTCAAAGAGTGCAGGAACAGTATGCAGAATGGCTGTGCCTTGCTCCCAGAAGCTTAATTCCAATGTGACCTCATTTTTTTCTAATATACATACTATGTTTCAAAAGGAATAGTTTAGCTGTTATATGGACTGATTCTTTTGAAACACCTAATTCTTGAGAAATATGAGGGATTTTCTTGAAGAGCATTTTAAAATTGCCAAATTTTATACTCTTTTCGTCCATTAAAATCATTATTTTGGTTTAATAATTTTACGGTTTAATGAACCCAGTTTCTTTAAATTTAAGAACAAGTTGACTATTACTTTCTTGGAAGTGTTGAAAACAGTGTTGTTATGATAAATTAACTTTAAAGAGAGTCGATTAAAGACACTAGACAACACTCACTTTTAAATTTTTCCGGAACTAGTTTCAGAGGCTTTGCCTCTATCATCGGCCGGCAGTCGAGAGCCGGCCGATGATAGAGGCAAAGCCTCTGAAACTAGTTCCGGAAAAATTTAAAAGTGAGTGTTGTCTAGTGTCTTTAATCGACTCTCTTTAAAGTTAACAAGTTGACTAACTTTTCTAAAACTTCAATGCTTGGGAATTTCTACAAAACTTGCTTATAGAATTACCTACAAATATTGCCTTGTTGATCCTGAAAATGCTGTCTTTTTTGTGCTCTTTCATTGGCATTAGAATGGATTAATAATCTGAATACTTAATTGAACAAAATTGAAATTATATAAAGAATAATCTTAGCAATTACTACTCTTTATGAAAAAAAAAAAAAAAAAGAAAGAAACAATCAAACTGAACAAATTCCTTATACGAACCCTGTAGTCATAGACAGAAACCTGATCCTCAAACTGCTGTGCCAGTTACTGCTCTCTGCTGAGTGAAAGATAATTTGAAGTTGCTGAGACAATTCCACTTGAGGTCTGTGCTCTACTAGATGCAACATAACCTGATTGCTTAGTATTTGTTCCAAGAATGCAGAAGCTAATGAATATTTCATCAGATAATTTGCAGCTCTGACCATGACCTAAATGGAATATATTCTTAAACTGCATACCATCATATATGAGGGGGGACTCAAAAGAAACCGGATTGTTGTCATAAAAACTTTATTGATGAACATTTTTACAAAATTACTTCAGTCACCTTCAAAATACTCTCCATTACATGTGATGCACTTGTCAAGTCTCTTTTCCCACTGTTGGAAGCATGTATGGAACTCTTCAAGTTTGATATTGTCCAGTGCCCTTTGCGAAGCTGTTTTTACCACCTCCACATCATCATAACACTCCCCTTTTAGCGTATTTTTCATTTGTGGAAATAGGAAAAAGTCGCACAGGGCTAGACCTGGCGAATACGGAGCGTGGGGAACAACAGACCACCTCTGAGATGCCAAATAGTGGGTCACTCGTAAGGCTGTGTGTCATGGAGCGTTGTTGTGATGCAGAAACCAGTCACCTGATCGCCAAGGTTCCGGGCGTTTGCTCCTCACATCCTCTCGCAGACGCCTTAAAACATCCAAGTAAAAGTGCTGGTTAACAGTCTGGCCAGGGGGTACAAATTCCCAATACACAATTCCAAGAACATCAAAAAAGACAATGATCATCGCCTTCACATTTGACCTCACTTGCCTTGCTCTTTTTGGTCTGGGAGAGTTAGGAGTCCTCCACTGGCTTGACACTTGCTTGGTTTCTGGGTCATACCCGTAACACCAACTCTCATCCCCTGTAATGACTTTGTTCAAGAATGGATCACATGCAATCTCTGTTTTCAAGTCCTGACACACATTCATGCAGATGGTTTTGTGCTCCTGTGTGAGAAGGTGCGGAACAAATTTAGCAGCAACACGTCTCATGTGCAAATCCTCCCTCAAAATCCGCTTGCGCGATCTCCAACTGATTCCTGTCGCTGCTGAAATTTGGTCGATTGTTTGGCGACGATCCTCGTTGATCTTTTTGCGGACCTTTTTAATGTTCTCCTCATTTCATGATGTTGAAGGGCATCCAGAACGAGCTTGGTCTTCACAACACACATCTCACCATGTTTAAAGCGCTCAAACCACTCAAAACATGTGTGCGGCTCATAGCATCCTCCTGGAAAGCTTCCTGAAGCATTTGGCGTGTCTCCGTTGCAGTTTTTTTAAGCAGGAAACTAAATTTCACACACACTCTTTGTTCTTTTAAAGTTGCCATAATGACTTCGCAGAGGTAACCCGTCAACAGTCAGAGAAACACAATACCACACTTGCACATTCAGCTCTACACTGACGCCATCTGCAAAGATGTTTCATGGTCTGTACTAACACCATCTAGCATGAGAATCCTGCACTACGTCTACAAGTGGCAGCGCCTTTGGAGTCCTGTTTCTTTTGGGTCCCCCCTCGTATATAGTAAAGAAGGATTGTCCAAATTGAGGCACAGTATATCTGTAGCATGTTTAAGGCCAATGACCAGGGTCTAATAGGGGAATGAAACACAAAAATCATGTTGCTTCCTAAGTGAATAAGCTGTAAAATAGAATGCTAGGAATGTTTCAACTCACTGGTGCACTGTTATCACTGCATAAGCTAAATAAAATCTGCATCACCTGTCACCTGTGCAAGACATACATTGTACAGACCTTTGGAATTCTACAGCAATCATTCCCACATGAACAATAATTTACTTTAATAACTGTTCTTGCTGATATTTCAAATTCACGGCAAGTGTATTTTGTGGTGGCAGTTTTGGTGATGCAGTTGTTACTGAGTAACTGTAATGTTACACAAACAACGTAGTATTGTGAGATAGAAAATACTTTTAGTACATATGCTGTAATGTGAGCAATGAAATAAATCGGAACTCATTAAAAGACTTATGGAGTCATATTTTACTAGAACTTAAACCTTCACTCATGTCAAATATTAAAACAAGAATGTATTCAGGATGGTCCCAGTCCCATAATCACCTGAATGGCGATTCAGTCGGCTCTCGCTTGGACCTCTTGTAATAGTTGACGTGAATGAAGTTTCATATAATATGACAATTCTTTTAATATGAAATTACTGTCACTTTTAACAATGATTTTAATCATAATTTTAATTATGGGGAGCCAATTACAAGAGATCCAGACGATGGCCATTGTGAAGATAGTGGTCAGTTGCCAATCAGCTGATGACGGGACTGGGATGCTCACAAATACATTCCAATTTTAAAAGTTGATGTGAGTGAAGTTTCAAGTTTTAGTAAAATATGATTCATTTTTAATATGAAATTAGCTTCACTTTTAACAATCTTTCAATCATAATAATTTTAACATTTTCACTTCCTAAATACAGAGAAATCTCCCGAACGATGAAGGATACAAGTAGTATTTTACTAAAGAAAAAAATGTTCACCTAGTCAAAAGGTAACTGAATATGGCCCAAAAGTGAATTGAGAAGATATTGACACACTGCTTCACTCAGAAAGAGGAAACCACTACAATTTGCACTAGTCGAGTACCAGCTGATAAGAGCAAAAGCTCTTGAAACATGTCCTGTGAATAAACAGTGTGAGTGAAGCAATGTGTCAATATCTTCTTGATTCACTTTTGGGCTAAGTTATGCTTCACTGTCTCTACGCTTCTTTCCAGTTTATACTTTGAACTGAATATGGGTTCGGTAAAAGATAATTGATAATACTTGTATATCCCATAATGGATTTAAATTTCCACAAAATTATTGATTTTAAACTTGTTCAAAAAGATACGATGAAAGGCTTCAGAAAAGTTTCTTATGACAAGGTTCCAGAATTTTATATACTAAAAAAGTTAAAATATTTACTTTTGATATATTAATGATTCCAAAAATGTCCTAAAAACTGAAAAATATTTTCAAAAAGATTAGAACAAAACATAAGGAAACATCTAGCTTATAGAACAAGGAATATTGGAACTCGCCAATTTGCAGCTAAATATCCTGTTGGGGTTGCAGTGCACAGCAAATGCCATATCCAGATTGTGCATCACATAGCCTTGACTTTTATCTTTGAGTAACATCTTATATTGGAAAAAGGAACGTTCTGTATCACTCAATGTGAACCTTGCATACTTGAAGATAGGAATCACTAACACACTTTGAAGTTCACTTATGGGTTTGTCTTCCAGTAATTGAGCGGCTTACTGTGGTTTGGTAGCCACTCAATCAAAGCCTGAACAACTTCGGAACATAAAAGGTTGTGTAAAGTTGTTTTTCAACAAACTGTGTTTCTTTCATTTGAAAAGGTAAATTGGAATTAACACTGTGAAGTAATGTAATAATTAAGATTATACTATGAGTCGACTGAGACACTATGTACTTCATATAACAAATTTTCTTCCAATATGTTTTGCCTCCACTTGAAGGAATTATCAAGAAATTTTCGACTGCCTAGAACTTAGGTGTTCCAGCTGATCATGGTTCTCTGGAGACAAAACATCTGGCAACGATCCAATGAGGCTAAGTACAATACTTTCTTCCAATGGAATGTCAAAATTCATTAAACGTGTTTCAAATTTCTTTATATAATGTTTTCCCAAATGTTTAATTCTTGATTCAAAACTAACATCAGTTCACTTGAATAAAGAATTAAACATCTGGGAAAACATTTATATAAAGAAATTTGAAACACATTTAATGAATTTTGACATTCCATTGGAAGAAAATATTTTACTTAGCCTCATTGGATTGTTGCCGTTTTTTTTCTCTAGAGAACCATGATCAGCTGGAACACCTAAGTTCTAGGCAGTCGAAAATTTCTTGATAATGCCTTCAGTGGAGGCAAAACGCGTTGAAAGAAAATTTGTGGTATGTGTGATACACAATGTTTCAGTCGACTCATAGTATAATTTTAATTATTGTAGATCTAACTGAATTACATAATAAGTCAGTAGAAGTTTCTATTGAACAAATCAAGAAATCAAAATTGGAAGATATTAAGGCCAAGTCACTTTTTAAATTAGTATCACGTAACAAATTCTAGATAATCCCCATTGCAGAAGCAATTTGTCCAGCTCATTTTCTACTGATGCAAATGATTCAAAATGATCTGCATAATAATTCACCATTTTAAGTCAGGTACCTTAAAGTGAGACTATTAGTGCAGGAGACAATGGAAGATCACAATTAATATTTTTGAAAGTATCAATTCATGACAGAACTCTTACAAACACTTTTTCCCATTGCAGACCAGATTTTTTAAGATTACAGATTCTGATTGCTTCTCATAGTCTGCAGAGCATGAACAGTGCATGTTCTAGACTTTCTTGGGCTTCGAGCTAAGTAAGAAGATGTTGTGTCTTCGACGTTTCATGAGCGTGCATCTCTCCCATCTTCAGGATGCTGAATGACTTTAGGGAGCGAGTGGGGGGGAAATAATATATATATATATATATATATATATATATATATATATATATATATACACACACACACAAACACACACACACCGGTCGCCGAGGTAAATGATGTGGACCAATCAGCGAGCAGGCTAACGATGGTGACACCCTTAGAAAAATAAAAGACGATTATAATTTTAAAAAAGTTACCATCGTTGGGTTAATAAACATTTTCAAATTTTTTTAAAAGAGTTTGGTATAACTTTAGTTCCTCAAAATAAATATAGTATTAAAAATTTTGCAGTTCTCTAAAAAAGATAAAATTCCTAATAATAAAAAAATCTGGTATTTATCAGTTTAATTGTTTCAATTGTGATAGAGTTTATATTGGAAAGACAAAACGTAATTTAGAAACCAGAACAAAGAACATTTTTGCAACATTTAGTATAAACAGACTGACAAATCAGCCGTAGCAGATCATTTTTGGTCATTTAACCATGAAATAAATCCAGAAGTTAAATTATTAAAACAATTAAATGGTCCGATAGATATAATGGTTTGGGAAAAGATTTTTATTTTAACCCTTTCACCGATATGGACGTCATATGACGTCCAAGTTAAAATGCCCCAAACCGATATGGACGTGTATAGACGTCCTGCGCATACATGCATTTAATGCTCATTTAACGCCAATTATTTTAATCTTGCTGTTTTACAATAAATTTAAATTAGTTCTATAAGGAATGTAAACGTATCCTTAAAGGTTTCTTTTTGAATTGTACACCTCCAAATCTGGATAAACACCCAAGGGCACATCTGCAGATTCACACCAAATAATATTGGTTTCCTTGCGAACTTCTTTTTCGCAACACACTACACATTTTCGAAATGGTTACAAGTTTTTTGGGTGTGGGTGGTATACTTTTAGGAAAGTGTTTTCTCTCAAGTATGAGGGATGGTGTGGTGAATTTTGCTACCCCCTAGTATAAAGAGGCCTCTGAGTATTATAATACTCAATTAGGTTACGAGCTCTTTATACGCGCAAGTACAGGTAGATGAATGTCTTTTACAGCTCTGAAAATTACTTAACAACTGTGCATAGTTACATCCAGTGGTATAAAAATACTTTTTTTTTTCACCATTTGTTTTCCGTAAAGAGGGATAGCTGGTAATAGCTGATCCGTTATCACCTATATTTGACCCGCCATTTCCCCAAACAATGGAGTAGCTAACATGCCAGCTGTAGACCAGTACACGTCACTGCTACGTATGTCCTAAAGATCTCCTTCATAATCGTAAAACAAATCTTCCAGATTTTCTACAGTAATATCAGAAGCCTGTACACATCATACCCAAGCTAATTTATTTGCTACATTACCGGGATAAGCCATGGTTAACATTGAAATTTAACAATTTCAAATGTGCCATACATTTAGCTCTTGATAGCTAAAAGAAATCACTCTGAACACAGAGAGAGTATAAATAACTGAAATACAGAGCGAAAACTGCTGCATAAGGCTACTAGAAACCTTGGTTGAGAAACACTGTAATAACAGATGCTGACAGAGTTTTCATTCCAGTGTGTGAGTGTGTGATGCAACATATTCTCGTCATATTATTGCTTGGCATAGCATAAATAAACTAAACTTGAACCTGAGAAGACGCTTGCGTAGCTATACATACATACTATGGCTCGTATACACACAAAACAAAATTATTCACATATTAGGCGCGTTCGGCACAAAGAATGGCTTTTGCTACAGTGAAACAAAGTAGTGAAATTTCAACAATTTATTAATGTAGTCTCTACTTTATTGTTACTGTAGATTTATACCGCCTTTAATGAGTTTTAAACCAGTTTTTGTTTCGTTTAAATAACTTAATAAATACGGAAGATACGGAATTGTATTTATGATGCATTTTTACAGCATTTAACAATTTAAATGTCCTGTTCTGTTTATTGGGTATCCGTTTCCGGCCCCTGAAGGGTTTAAATGGCCATCGGTGAAGCGGTTAAAAACCAAACATCGTGTAATGAATTTTGAAATACCGGCAGTCGATTCTGTTTTTAAATTTGTTTTATTTTCAGATTTTGGTAGTACTAAGAACATATTCACATCTAGCGTTCGTAATGATGGCGACAGCTTTATTTCCAGCTGAAGATGTGTAAAAGTTTTATATGAAATCGCGATCCCAGACAATTTATAAGAAAATCATCATTTCTTATAAGATAAGTGAAGCTGTAAGTTACAAATTGTTATATTTCTATATACCTTTTTCATATTATCTAATTTCTGTTTATAGTCTGTTGGTTTCTTCAGAAATACTAAGCTAATACTGATTTTTGATAGTCAACATGAAAAATTCGATACCATAGCCGAGATTTGAACAACGTATCTCCTGGTTTCCGTCCAGTCACTCTTAACCTTTGAGCTACCATGGCCAACGTGCCGTCCCGACATTAAATTCTCCAGTTGACTCGTATATTTTCCCGGTAGACCACTAGGGGCTCTCGCATCCAAGATACACCGTTTCTGGCGACTTACTATCGTAAGTGCTTAAGTCCCAGGCCTCATCATATAACTCTTAAATCATTGCTCCACACTAGCCGTATATAGGCTAAGGTTTTAGATAGAGTCAACATGAAAAATTCAATGCCATGGTTAAGAGCGACTGGACGGAAACCAGCAGATCCATGGTTCAAATCCCGGCCATGGCATTGAAATTTTCATGTTGACTCTATCAAAAACCTTAGCCTATATACGGCTAGTGTGGAGAAATGATTAATTTCCATCAATTAACTAAAATAATACTGATTTTTCTTCCTGTTTTTGCTTTATGTCCCTGATGTGTTCTTTTGTTCCTGTTTTTAATCCAGTATATTCTGGATTTGTTTTCCTGTGGTATATCACTTTTAATTTAGAACTTTTGATTTTGATAGAGTAACTGTTTATTTGGGGGCAAAATTATTTTATGTTGCCTGAAGATTTTCTGAAATTTGTAGAAGTTGAGTGGTATAGGAATTTCTAGAAAACCTTTTGGTTTTTCTCCAGGAATGAGTGAGATTGTTTCTTTTACTAACTGCTTTAAACTCTGCTTATAATGTTATGCAATATATCCTTGCAGAATCCATTTTCTGTAGCTGTGTCTATTTAGAGATCATAATGAATAATGCAGGGAATCGACCAGGAACCGAGGATAGGAGTGAACTGCTCCTGAAACATGTTCTTCTTATAAAATAAAACTGAAAGAATAATTAAAAGGGACAGGGTGTTCAATTTTGATATTCCACAGAGTGATCTACTATACAAGTTCCTACATTTCCCACTAGAGCAGTCTATAGAAGGATCAACTTCATCACCTAATTAATTTCCAGTAGTTATGGAGGAAATTAACCTTAGAAACATGACCTGGAGAATTTGAAAAATAAATGCTATTACTCCACTCAATTTCTACTTTTAGGTAAGTAGTAGTCTGCTATGACTTTGTTTTATGTTTCTTGGCAGAAATACTAGAGACTGTAGCAAATCAAGCTTATTTAGTGGTGCTTGACACACAAGAGGAAGTAAGTTACATTAATTCCAAGTATTCCCAGATAGTAATAACACCAGCAACTATCAAAGCTCTACACAAATATAATTATTTGTGTAGTATTTGTTGCTTCACTGTTACTAGCTTCATTTTTTACGTAATTATCAAAGTTCTTTTAATTAAGTCACCAATCATCAGGGAATAAAAGCAGGACTTTCATTCCTGGAATTGGCTTAAGCCATTATGTCCCTGATGATCAATCTTGGCTTCAAACTGGTATACATGAGCACAAAAGTGAATCGAGAAGATATTGACACATTGCTTCACTCACACTGTTTAATGTGTCAATATCTTCTCGATTCACTTTTGTGCTAATTTGTGCTTCACTGTCCCTACGCTTCTTTCAAGTTTATACTTTGGTATAAATGAGTTTGACAGGATTTTACAAGTAGCTCTTGTATAGAGTCAACTTGAAAAATTCAGTGCCATGGACGGGATTTAAATCATGGATCTCCTGGTTAGCCTATATATGGCTAGTGTGAAAAAAATGATTAATTTCCATCAATTAACTTAAATAGCTCTTATAAAGCTTACAACAATTAGTATTATTCATGAGCTCTAATACTTGGTGTTATAAAGTTGCCACCTTGGTTAGCTAGGCAGTGCCATTGTCGACTGGTTGAGACTACTTGCCTCTCACTAAGGTGGCCTGGGTTCCATCACAGAGGATCTGTGGTGGATGAAGCAACATCTGGATGGGTTTTTTTCCGAGTTTTCTAGTTTTTCCTGTGACTTATTTTACCAGCTCCATAATCTCCTTTCCTTTAATCCAATGCACCACCATTTCATATCTTGCACTTCTCATACCAATATCGGGCTGATCTCCAATTCTGAATGTTCTCATGCATCTCAGTTACCTAGCTCCTCAGGCTCCTGATCTCAGGCACAAACTTGGAAGTCCTGGGAACTGCATAGAAGGATTAAATGGAAATGGAAAAAATGGTTAACTTTGAACACATCCAATTGAGGGGAAATCATCTCCTTGCCTCTCAAACTGATATCTAAGTAAACATTTGTCACCAACCAGTAAAGTAAAATGAAACTTTCAGACAGTTCTTTCTATAAAAATATATTCTCAAAATAAGACCTGAAGCTTTCCTGGCGACGAGTATGCTCACTTTCTTCTAGGGCAACAATGGATCAGACACTTTGCCTAGCTTTCTTGTGCATCTCAACAGCCTTTGACCTCAAATACAGTTTACCATGGAAGTGGAGAAGAATCGAACTCTTCCATTCCTGGACATTCTTGTTTCAAAAAACAGCAACAGTACACTGGGGCACGCTGTATATCGCAAGCCTACACACACCGCTCTCTATCTGAACGCTCATAAGTCTCAACGACTAGGAGTTCTCAATACACTGGCCCACAGAGCTTTGTCTATCTCTGATCCCAGTCACTTAAAACAAGAATTACAGCACCTGAGACTCACTTTCCGTCAAAAAGGCTACTCCAAATATGACATTGAAGCCTTGATCACCAAAGCTAGGAAAGGGAAACCTGTAATACAGCAAGCGGCAGATAAGCCTACTGCTACAGCCTGCATCCTGTTTACTGGCAATCTCTCCGGTAGAATCAGCAGAATTCTCGCCACATACAACATCAGGACCATCCACAAGCCACCTCCGAAGATTAAACATCTGTTGAGACCAGTGAAAGACAAACTGGACTTCCAAGTTCCGGGAGTGTACCGCATTCCCTGTGAATGTGGGACACCGTATATAGGACAAACCAGAAGTACCATCGCTACCAGAATAATCAAACATGAACGGAGCATTCATTTAATGCAACCTGAGAAGTCTGGGCTGGCAGAGCTTTGTTTTGATAACGATCATAGAGCCAATTTTCGGGAGACGACCATTTTGGCAATATGCAACAGTTACTGGGAGCGGAGAATCAAGGGGGCTTTGGCGATTTCCTCTGAAAGAAGCAAGCTTAATCGTGATGCTGGATTTCAGTTCAGCTCCTCTTGGAAACCGGCCTTAAAAATGGAAATCCGTCAATTTAAGAAGCAAAGATCAATACAGCTTGATAATCAAGTTAAGTAGTTACGTTTCTTTGACACAATTTTCTACACTCACGCCATCTCCTGACCTGGCATTTAATTTGCTGAAAACAGTCTTTTGTTCAGAATGCAAATTTTGATAGTTTGTTTATATCTGTGTTATATCCAGTGTTTCATTTGTGGTTATAACATTTAATAAATATCCTGATGATGGGAACGATGCACCCTCCCGAAACATTGATATCTAATCATCTTTTCACCTGGCTTGTTGCCCTAGAAGAAAGTGAGCATATTCTCAAAAGTTTTGTAAGATATAAAGAACTATTGATAACCAATAATACTTATAACCTCAAAAAATTACCTCTCTGGTATAAATAAAGATCTGGAAATTCTTGCAAGTTTCCATTCAAAATATAACATTTCCTATTAATATTCCCAACCAACATACACAAAAATGGACAAACCTGTTGTAAAATAAAAAATATTTTAATATATAGAATATTATGGCTGTTATTTATTAAACTCAATAACACCTTTGATTGAATTGTATTTAGAGGACAACACTGGTCTTTAAACCCAACAGACAAACCAAGAATTCTGAACTAGGCACATGTACAGTTAGTGCATAAAGTACTGAAGGAAATGAACACACATTCAAATGTTCTTGTTTGTAAGCATGTAATTGTGATACAGTACAGAAATTTGCATAAAAAATGGAAATGAATTTTATTACTTACAACAAATTTGTGTTGAGTGATAACAGCTCGACCTTCACTATCCAGCAATTTTTGCACATATCTATTATGTGTATCATCTATGTAATTGTAACATCCAACTGTTGTAGATTCTTCTGCTCTGGACAATAAGCCACGATCTTTCTTCTCTCTGTAATATACCCCAGTTAATGAACCTTCAGCTTTAAAGGGTGCAAAATCATCCTTACAATAAGTTGCAACACCTGAAATAAAAAAAAAGATAGTTGATAACAGATTGTCAATTCACTATCTCCCTAAAATTATTTTCATTTAGTTATGCTCTAAAACAATTATAGGTAAACTGCGAACAAAATGCAGCTGGAGGCGTGATTTAACAAAAATGAAGTTCTCCAGCTTTCCCTCTCTACCATCATTTTAGGCTGCCTCTTCTCTCCTCCATAGTGCAAGCTGCACTACTGGCCAATGTATGGAGGGGAGGGAGTCATGTAATGATTGGCTGTTGAGGAGGGGAGACGACTGTGCTCGTGCATACGCACACCGACCGCACTTTGTTTGCGGTCTATCTGTAGCTACAAAAAAGAGGTTAAAAGCATTATCATTTTTAATGCTGAGCACTAACGCATTCAATTATACACCTCCAAGAGATTACCTCATTTGATTTGACGGATGAGCTGATTTTGTCTAGTTAAGTAAAGTGCATGGGTGATGGTTGACTAAATACTTAACAGATATATCAGGTGGCAAGACATTTCACTGAATCAGGTCTACTTGGCGTATTGGTTATTCTCTGAATTTTAATGTGAGGCATAACATAACTATTGACCAGGTAGAAGTTTCATAGAGGGTCTTTAGAAGTATGTAAAGTAGTGGTATATATTTCAAGCAAGGTCTATAGTAACAAAAGTGCCAGAAATAGAGCTCTTGAGCTGGTATACAGAATACCAATGGAACTGATCCATCCTGATACAATCAATGTAACAGAATGAAAATGAAAAATGTGCAAATAATTTAATGAAAACACATTTAGCGGGATGGCTCAGGCGGTTTCGTCTATTGCCCACACTCGGGAGGCCCGGGTTTGATCCCCATGGCCGACCTACCTGAACCATGAGTTTTTTCGGGGGTTTTCCCGGGTCGCTAGGCGAATGCTGGGTAGATTAATTACATCCCCCGAATTTCCTGTCCCTCCATTTCATCTCCATTATCATTTCATATCATCTCTCATCTGGTGGTCTCTTTCAGGGTAGAAGTGTCGGCGGATGTCTTGGCGGTGCATGGCGGGATGATATGCTCTGAGGAAAATTACTTCCTCCTCTGGTAGGTCGGTTGCGGTCTCTGCTCCCCTGCTGGGACCATTTGGTGACCGCCAGCCAGGGACCTTTGGGGCTCGGATTGCATGCCTTGGGACCATTAGAGCTCAGCTGCTGGGCTCGTTGCTGTCCCGCTGTGGGGGAGTGAGTTCATTGTCCTGGCCTGTCGGGGTAAGTCTCTATCCAAGTAAACTGTACGGACCCTGCCCTCTGTACTGTCGTGCCCCCTTGGGTCGGCCGCCTTCTGTCTCCTTCCTCCCGGGGGTGGGGCATAGTAACAACGGGCCCAGTATGGTGGCCTACGTACCGAATCCCCTCCGTACTGAAATCCCCAATCCCCAAATGAAAACAGTCCTGTATTTGGTATCTGCAGTATCTTTTAATGTTGCTTAATACCTTAAATCTTATCACCCATTCTGTTTCAGAAAATTGCTTCTTTCAAGACAGCTGGAATTAATTGAGCCATTATGTTCGGCAGTTCTACTTTCCAAATATAATTGGCATGCAAACTTACAGTGTTGGTTAGTATCTAATTTCAGCAGTTGACAATGAAGCCATTCACTCTCTTGCACACCAGTATCTTGATGTTATGTTGGTACTTTGACTAGAGGTTGGGCAGCAGATTAGGTGGTTTCCATCCACATTTTCTTTAAGTGTACAGAAAGGACACACAGAGGAGATTTCACTACCCAATTCTGAATAAATGTTTATTGAGACAGTCATGGCCTGTTAGAAGTCTAGAAGTTGCTACAAGGATTTTCTTGGTAGTGCATTGATTTTAGTCATGCTGTTACATAAATTTTCCATAGTTTTCCTTTTGTTTGTAATATATATTCTTTAATTTTTTTGACTATATGTTGATATAATTATTCTTTAGATATAGTGATAACTTAGTGGCTCAAATAAGTTAGACTTAATTCTGCTTTAATTTTGTGAAATTCTTAAAAGTAGATAAATTAAAGTAGATAATCCAACATTACTAAGAGTATATGGGCTGCCAAACATTCACATAACAGGAAAAGCTATGAGACCTATCACTAGTAGCATAAATAGACCTAATTCTACTTTAATTTTGTGAAATTCTTAAAAGTAGATAATCCAACATTACCAAGAGTATATGGGCTACCAAACATTCACATAACAGGAAAAGCCATGAGACCTATCACTAGTAGCATAAATGCCCCCACATATAATTTGGTCAAATGGTTACTGAATAAATTCAATAGCTTCCCAAAGTTTGAAAGTGCAAATTTAAAAAACGCTTTAGACCTGGCAGAAAATAATCAAAGAGCTAAATTTGGACAAAAATGAGAGATTGGTTTCATTTGATGTCACATCATTATTCCCAAGCATACCAACAGAAAAATTACAAACACGATTTAAAAAATGGTTAACTACAATGGAAATGCAAACGTAGAAGCAAAAGAATACATTTCATTAATAAAATTATGCATTGAACAAAATTTCTTCAGCTTTAATGGGAAATACTACAAGCAGAAATCAGGGTTATTAATGGGCAACACACTTACGCTTTTTGGCAAATTTATTGATGAGTGCATTCGAAACACAAATTAAAAAGGCCTTCCCATGGGTCTTCAAGGTTTGGTATAGATATGTTCATAACATCTTTGCAACAGTTCCAAATAAACGTTTAGATGATGCATTTAAATTACTCAATCTGTAAGAAAAGACTATCAAATTTGCAATAGAAAAGGAAATCAATGGATAACTTTCTTTCTTGGACTTAACCATCATCAGGAATGTCACAAAAGTAAAGTTTAAAATTGTGACAAATGCTACATAGGTCAAACTAAACGAAACCTAAAAAGCAGAGTTAAAGAGCACTTTAGAAACATCAAAATGAAACAAGAAAATAAGTCAGCAGTAACACTTCATTTTTGGAATGAAAATAATGACATTGATCTAAATCCAAAATTACTAAAAGGAGTGATAAACCAAAATAAAATGACAATATGGGAGAACATATTCCTATGGAAAAATAAGGACTGAGTAATGAACTTTCAAATCCCACCAGTAGTTAATTTGACAAAGAAGTTCATAGTTCCACCGCCAGAGAGAAGAGAGCAGACGGCAACAGACAGTTGGATAGAGGTTGAAAATGGGGGCGACCGGTTCCAAAACTAGTCCCTCAGTAACATGAAAATGTAAGTACGAAGTGTCAAAAAACTGACTACAAATAGCTTTTTCAATTTCTCCATCAAAATTTGTAGAATTTAAACTTAATCTTTTGTAAAAAGAGAGAAGTGTGCATACTGCATCAGCGCCAGTACCACGATTATTTAACTTGGAACCATCTGTGTAAACATACAGCTATTCATTGGCAGGATATCTTAGATTTATTATGTCTAATGGCATTTGTAGAGGTTTCCAATTTTGTAAATTCTTCAGCTAAATGTAGACTGTGTTCAATATCAAATAGTTCTAAAGAATTGATAGACTTGACATGAAAAAATGCCATGGCCGGGATTTGAACCATGGATCTACTGGCTCAATGGGTAAGAGCGACTGGACGGAAACCAGTAGATCCGTAGTTCAAATCCTGGCCGTGGCATTGAATTTTTCATGTTGACTATCAATCCAATACCTTAGCCTATATACGGCTAGTGTGAAGAAATGATTAATTTCCAACAGTTATCTTAAATAGTTCTAAAGGGTTGATATTTGTCTGTAATGTTTCTTTAAGGTAAGGAATTTTTAATTTTTGTTTGGTTTCTTTGACTTTAGTAAGGAAATTTTGTTGAGTTTTTAAGTTAACTTGTGACATTTTAAAGAAAATAAAAGATTTACTAAACTCCGTTAAGGATAAAAGACATCCACATTGCTCAGCTGGTGTTTACAAAATACCATGTAGCTGTGGACACGTATACATAGGCACCACCATGCATAGTATTAGTACCTGACTAAAAGAAAATGAAAGAAAGAGTCAGTTAGCGGGCAGACAAGCCAGCAGTGGCAGAACACACTATTAATTTGGCCATGACATAAATTACAGAGACATGACGGTTTCTCGAGGACAAGCCACTACCAGGCCCACTTGACACGAGAAGTGATACAATTTTTAAACATAAAAACGCCTTTAATCATAAGAAAGAGAGGCAACAGATAAGCCAACCATGGATCCTGGCTCTGAAAAGAGTGGGAAGAAAACCAGAGGAACAGGAAGCCCTCTCTTTTATACCAGAACCAGAGTCATACCACTTGCCGAAAAACTCCCAATAGCAGCCATGCTCCCCCTAACAGGCCACGCCTTCCCTCCACGTGCAGCTATATATAGCACACTGAAAGACACAGCGCTCCAGTCTTTGGACTCAGGAGCTCACAAGTTTTGTAACCCTGATGAAGTCAGATGGAGTTTTCAACGAAACGTTGCATGTTAAACCAATTGAACCACAGCCCACAGGCCTAGAAGACATATGCAATGTATCGGGTTGTCTCATAAATTCGTTCGATTCTTGTTACGTGTTTACGACTAAGAACTCCTGAGAACACTGCATGCTGCCATTACTTTTACGTCAAAGAAGTTGCCTAACAATATGGGGTTTGTGTACAAATACAATAATAGAAAAGAATGCTATGAACACAAACCACAGCGACCTCACGGCTAAAGGTAAATAGGTCAACTTATGTAAGAATTGGTAACCAAACTTCAGTACGAGTTTGTGGATGCAACAATGTGGAGTTGTAACTTGTGAATGTTAATATGGAAGGCAAGAAGGAACATTTTCGACATTTAGTGCTGTTTTATTACCGTAAAGGTAAAACCGTCTCACAAACTCAATGGAAAATTTGTGCTGTTTAAGGAGAAGATGCAGTGAGGAATCGGGCATGTCAAAAAGGGTTTACTCGATTTCGAGCTGGGAACTTCTCTGTGAAAGACAAACCTCGTTCTCGACGACCTGTGGTTATGGATGAGGAAAGGATAAAGGACATGATTACGAACAACCCCAGAATAACAACTCAGGAGGTAGGTAAGGAGCTAAACTTATCTCATGCAACTGTAGCCACGCATCTAAAGAAACTTGGTTACGTAAATCTTCGGGATGTATGGGTTCCGCACGAACTGAGTGAACAAATTTAGTTCAGCGCGTTTCCATCTGTGACGCATTGATAAGATGCAATGAAACTGCCCGTTTTCTGAAACAGCTGGTTACAGGAGACGAAAAGTGGATTGTGTACAACATCCGAAAGAGAAAGTCATGGCGTAAGAAAGGGGAACCACCACTCTCAATTCCTAAACCAGGGCTTCATCCTGAGAAGATTATGCTGTTCATTTGGTGGGACTGGAAAGGAATTATTTATTACGAATTTCTTCTTCCTGGGGAGACCATCAATTCAGAGAAATACTGTTCTCAGTTGGATCGTCTGAAGGTTGCCCTAGGAGAGAAAAGGCCAGAATTAGCATCTAATGGTGGAGTCGTCTTTCATCAAGACAATGCCAAACCACACACTTCCATGTTAACTCGTCAGAAATTACGGGATTTCGACTGGGATGTGTTACCTCACCCGCCTTATTCTCCAGACATTGCCCCATCCGACTATCATTTATTCCGATCCCTGCAAAACTTCCTTAATGGCAAACGCCTTACTTCCTTGGAGGATTGCAGACTCGCCGTAGAAGAGTTCGTCAACCAGAAAACTGCAAGATTTTGGAAAAATGGAATTGATAAGCTTCCTGAGAAATGGAGATATGTTATTGATAATAATGGTGCATACTGCACAAAATAAAGTTTGTTTTGAAAAGTTCATTGCCTTGTTTACTTTCGATGACCTTGCATATGCAAACAGATTATCCCTAGATAATTAGGCAACTTCGTTGCCGTAGTTGTGATACGGGCATACAGTGCAGGAATTCTTTGTCGTAAACACGTAACAAGAATCGAACGACTTTATGAGACAAACCAATAGTTGACGATGCTGGCCGTGAAAGCCCCAGCATTTGTGTGTTCTTGAAATTATGTTTAGGGATGTAAATATATGTTACTAGAGAGCTTTTGCTTTGTTTTGTCTTGTTTACTTCGCTATAAGATATAAAAATTAGTACAATATGTTACACAAAGAATTATATCCATTGCTTATAGTTGCTCTTTTCTTCTTCAAGCATTTCATGCATTAACATCCAACAATAAGTTAACCAGCATACTGATAGTCCAGTGTCCTGGTACCTCCTTTAAACTTCTGCAGGTTTGTGAAACTGTTTTCTTTGCTTTTCACTAAACAGTCCCACATTTTGGGGGAAATAATCTAGGTAATATAGAAAATCAATTTTGGTTACAACCTTGTTCTTTGTATACTTCAAGCATTAGCCACAATGTTCTGGTAATTAGAATTCTTGTAGTTATCAAGAAACTTCGATATATCTTCATGTCTTTCTCCCTTTCATCCATTGTTCCTATATGTGGATTAGTCTCTTTATATCTGGACCATTAAACGTAACTTCAAGGTTGTTGCACACAGTAGAGGAAATTTAAGTTATGTGTACTTGGAACACTTCATAATTACTTCAAATGCTTACACACTATTTCATTACACCAACCAATGTGGAGGATGGCAGCACAACTTTAAAAGGACTCCTAAGACTTTGCTGCACAACATTCCTTGTTCAGTTTGTTAATTTTTTTGTCCACTAAATTTGGCTAATTCTGGTATAAGTGTATTATAGGGCAAAAAGGGGAATTATTGAATCTGTGCATGAAGCAACAGAAAAGCATTAAGAACACAAATAGTTGGTGGTCGGAATTGGAAAGAATGGTATCGAAGATAGGCATGAGAGATTTAACGGGGAGCAGAGGAGTCAAATCATAGCGGATTTTGGAAGGAAGTGAGAAACAGAGTACAAGACATAGATAGGCAGGAGATTTGGGAAAGTATAGAATAAAAGAAATCTTTGAAACTTTATAAGCAATTAAAGACAGAATGGGGTAGAGAAAAACATATAGATCAATGTGACAAAATTGGAAGAGAAGGCCTAGCATGGATGAGAGTAGGAACAATACGAGGGTGAGTCAAATAAACATCGCGTAATGAATTTTGAAATACCAGCTGTTGATTCTGTTTTTAGGTTTGTTTTGTTTTCAGATTTTGGTAACACTGAAAAAATATATTAACATGGTAACCGGAATCCTTGATGACGAAGTGCATTGATGAACTGATGCAAGCAATCTGTTTGTGAAATTGATCTCAATTAGAAAGAAGAATTAACATCATTTTCTTAAGATAAGTGAAGTTTTTGTTACAAATAGTTATATTTGTGTAATACTCATTGCTTCACTGTAGATAGCTTCATTTTCTACATAATTAAGGGATATGTGAATTTTGTGGAGATGAAGAGAGAACTGTTCATTACCTGATAGAATGTAAGGAGTTAATAAATTGCAACAAAAATATGGGATAAGAAGTGGGACAGCATGAGCAAAGACGTAGTGGCATTACACATGTTAACAGGGATGAGTGAAAAGAAAAATAGAGGTATAGGAGAATTCTTATATAGGTTAAGAGAAAAGTACATTAGGGTAAAAGAAGCGAAGGTCAGGAAGAAATGACAACAAGGTGCTCAGGAAAACCAAAGGCTTATGGCCAGGGGACCTGAGTCAGCAAGTAAATCTTTGGTCAGCAATTGCATGTATTTGTACAAGATGTACAGTCACTGCAATGGAAATATTTACATTTTAAACGCAAGGAAAATCTTTACATACACAATGCCCTCAGTTTGTTCTTCTCCCACCACTATAAAAAAAGGCAGGCAGAGCTGCAAATCATGTGATTCTCGAGTGCACAGCAGCAACTTCCTTTCATTAGCAGCCCAGGTCTCAGTCTGCCTCTGGTATTTGCATACAGCAAGTTGTTTATTGTGCGTTGTTGTCATCCGATTTTTGATCTCAGTGCTGATTTTGAAGGTATGTATTTCTGCATTCAATACACAAAATGGGATGCAAGAAGCGCACTTGTGAGGAGAAGACTCATGCTGTAACTCTGTTAGAGGTAGGTACCTCTGTAATTCGTATAGCTGCTGATCTAAAGGTTTTAAGTCAAGCCATTTATGACCTAAAAAATGCAGCAGTACCTTTGCCACGTGGCACCACACCAACTCGAAAAAACCGGCTCAAGTGGTAAAAGAAAGACTTCTATAAGGACTAATGACCTTCTAAAACGTGAAGTGATAGCTAATCCATGGATTACAGCTCTCAGCTTTAAAAACGAATCATCTAGAACTGCTCGAAAGTGCTGCAATCCGGACTGTTCAGCATTGGCTTCAAAAAGACAGGTTTACCAATTCAGTGTGCTGCCAAGAAGCCTCTTCTAACTGAAGATATGATGAAGAAAAGAGTACATTTCTGTAAAACATATCAGCAGTGGACATCAGAGGACTGGAGCAAAGTAATGTTTTCTGATGAAAGCACTTTCAAATTGGTCAGAGGAAAGTCCAAAAAGGTGAGAAGGCAAAAAAAAAAAAAAAAATGTCACGGTATGATCCAAAGTTTACGGTCAAAACTGTCAAACATCCAGAAAGTGTGATGGTATGGGGTGCCTTCAGTGGTAACTGTGGTAGTGATGCTCTCCGCCATCAGAGGAGACCTATGACAAAATGTCGTCAACTACAACAATGAGAACCAGTCGATGGCCGGTTGAGGATGGAGGCAAAGTCTCTGAAACATGTTCCAGAAAAATTTAAAAGTGTTGTTTAGTATCATTAATTGACTCTCTTTAAATTTAATTAACTAAATCTATATAGAGTAAGGCAGCAGTAAGGAAGGGATGTAAACTTAGTCCAGTACTATTTAACCTTTATATTGATGGAATTTTAGAGGAGATATCAAGTTGTAGGATACATTCACCAGTTAATAATGAAGTAATCCCGGGGCAACTGTTTGCAGATGACCTAGTAGTTGGGTCCATATCAAGTGGAGGGCTGAGAAGAGCAATCGAGGCAGCCAATTCTTATTGCAATAAATGTAGTTTGAAAGTGAATGAAAACAAAACAAAGATTATGGTTTTCAAAAAAGGATACAGGTTGTGTAAGGATGAGAAATGGGAGGTTAATAGAAGAGAAATAGAGGTAGTAAGGACATTTGATTATTTGGGAACAAGGTTGAGTTCAGATGGTAGCTGGAAAGAACAAAAAAAGATGTCTGTGGCAAAAGGTAAAATGGCCATGATGGTGATAAGATCATGCTACAGTAAACTGCCAGATATAAATGTTAAATCGTTGGAGAGGATTTATATGGCAGTAGTAGACAATAGAATGTTCCATGGATCAGAGGTATGGGGAGTAGATGAGGCTTGGAGAGAGACTGATAGAGTGCATAGATCCTTTTGTAAATATATATTGGGATTACCGATAGCATCACCTAATGGGGCAGCACAATTGGAACTGGGCAGGCATTCTACTAAAATTAAAATCCTGTCAAGGGCAATGAAATATTTATACAGAATCACAAACTTGGAAGACGACAATATTATTAAAGAATGTTTTCATATTCAAAAGAGAAGTAACTGGGGTGGGTTTTGGGCGCATAAAATGAATGACATGTTGAAGCAGATACGTATGGGACATTCTTGGATAAATGCAGAGTATGGGTATAGAGACTTCTGGAAAGAAGTTAAGCTAAGATTAGAAGATATTGACAGACAAGACATTTTTGCCAATACAAGTGACAAAAGCTCACTGAGATTATATAGAGAAATAAAAACAGCCTGGGGAGGGAAGGATATATAGATGTATGTAGTAAGTTAGGGTGAGAAGGTTTTGCTTGGGCGAGAACAGGAGGGAGAAACTTGAAAGGTATAGATCAAGAGAGGGAGCTAGATAAATGTCCATTGTGTGGAGAAGAGAATGCAAATTTCCACTGTATATTAAATTGTCAAACAAAGATATGGAGAGAGCAGGCTTGGCTACGTAAATGGGACAATTTGGGGGTGAAGTAGTAATTAGAAAAATTTGTCAGTAAAAGGGGAAAAGAACAGGAGAAATATAGGGAATTATTTAGGGAAAGTTAAAGAGAGATAGCTAAGAACAATTAAGAGAAAAATGTAGAGTGGGATAGGTGAAATGGCAAAATCTGTAAAAAGGAGTAGAGGGCCTCCAATACACAAAAACCTAGAGTTAGGTGTATGGCGACTGAATTATTATTCAATGGTGGGCAACATGATAGGATTTTCAGGATTTAGGAATATATGGCATTTTTCAGTATGGATTTTATAATTGTAATTTTGATTTTGTATTTCCATTTGATGATGTAAAAGGAAAAAGGAGAAATAAATTACAAATTACTTAGAACAAGTTTAGTTAGGACCTTCCTAACATTCTCAGCTCTAGTTATATATGGAGCATTGAGTACTAGTTCAACTCAAAATTTTATTAAAATGTCAAACATACACCACACTCACTAACTGATTGATTGTCAATGGACTAGGCAGCATTAAGAATTTTGCCACTACCACACACTATAAAAATGCAGCTCTGCATTTCATCGCTAACAATTCTAAAACTACTGATATTGGAGTTCAATGGAATGGTGTTAGATTGACAAGCATGCACAAGAATAACAAAGCAAAGCAGCACAGATCCACAGTGAGGCATTTTTAGACAATAAATCATGATTAGGGTGAAAACTAGATGTGATACAGGAAAATCAGACCTTATTTAGTCATAATCACTTACCAGATGCTTTGGCACAAAAATCATGCTGGGTAGTGTAATTAAGAAGTGGATAAAACAGAGGTAAGAAGCAGGGAAAAGGATGGAAAGACAGGAAGGGAAATAAAGAGAGGAAGAGAGGGGATATAAAAAGGTGAAGAAGAAAGGGAAATAGCGTAAATGGAAGCAAAAGATAAAAACCACAAATAAGGAACAATAACAAAGATGGGCAGGATGCAAGTATGTCCAACGACAAAATGAAAATTTATACAATGTAATGGAAAAGGCTTTCCAGGAAGAAAGGGCAAGGTTCCAAATAAATTCAATTCAATCCATTCTGAGGCAAGATATAACTTATCTTCCTTACCTGAGTAGCCATTTTTGATTCTTGGGAACTCAAAATATGAATTGTAACCGTCAACAATTGCCACTGACTCCTCGAGAGCACTTTCTGAAAATGTAATGAGAACATATAAATAAGACATGTAAAAGTGGCTAAATATATATATATATATATATATATATATATATATATATATATATATATATACTTGTTCCATTTATACCCCACCTTTAACTCCAATGGTCATATTGGCGGCTGTTCTCCTTTGGAACATACCAAAGATGTTAACTCATATTTGTTGGGTTTTTTAATCATTAGATCACGCACACATTCGCACTCCCATTCATACTTCCAAACTCTGGGGAAGATGGGGAGTTATCTTGGTCAGAGAAAAATCCCAACCCCCACCGTCGAGATAATCGAACCCGGGATCCCTAGCATGGCAGGCTACAGGGCCAGTCATAATATTTTTACAAAACTTAAATAGGAGTTACAGAATTATATTAAATTCTGCTAAATTTTTTCCTATAAAGATCCGCAAAAATATATTTTATATGATGAGATTTATATAAATTTCATCATTATTTGACAGTTTATATGGTTCATGTGGTATCCATAGATATATGATATAAATACATATTGTACTAAAAATAATATGCAATATACACATGTTAAGTGCATTAAAGCACTCAGAACTTTGAAAAATTAATATCCGGCAAAGGAAGAAGGCATATTCATTTTGACTTTGTGATATAGCACAGTCCTTAGAAAATAGTACCTTACTGTTAATTATAAATTTATAACATTATTAATGTGCATTATTGTGAACTTAATCTCTTTAAAATTTAAATGAACTAACAGGAATCCTTTAAAGTCCAAATTATCCTTTCTATGTCCTAATGCCTTAAAACTAACAAATAATAAATCTATGAGTGCTACTGTCCAGCAACGCAAAGAAGGTCTCTGAAAGGAATGTGCTCCTTTACACAGTGGGACAAGGACAGCGAATGTGTGTGACAGGGAACACATGCTACACAAGGAGCAGAACTGTTAAAAACCATATGCCCTATTCACTCTGTCCACTAAAACCGAGAAGATTCATTCACAAAAGTAGAAGTCATCAGAAAGTTTTTGAATGGTCTGTAACTGTAGTGACATGGGGTGTCATAAACATGTCCAGGGAGGGTGTGGGAACCTTCTGCAATCCCCCTGCATCTCAGGTCCTGGAGACTTTCTCTCCTGTGAAGCACAGTATGTAAACTATGAGAACATCAAATAATAACATAATTAAATTTATATAAATACCCATCACACAAAAATAATATGCATGTATTAAATGCATTCAGAATTTGAAAAATAAATACCCAGCAAAGCGATGATGGTGAAGTCATGTTCTCAAGAAAGATAGCAGAGACAACTGGGGTTCTACAAGGGGACCTGATCATTCCAGTATTATTCAATATAATCGCTGCAGCCATCACAGAGGTAACCCAAAATACTACAACACTGATAACATATGAGAAAGATATGGCAACAGGTGCAGCTGATACACAAGAGCTTCAAAGAACAGTGAACAGATTGGCAACATGGGTAGAAAAGAATGGATTGGAAATAAACGAAAAGAATAAAAAACTAATGACATTCAGAAAGAGAGATTGACACTCTTAACAGGACACGCTGTCACTACATGGAATGCCACTAGAAGTAGTACAGAAATTCAAATACCTTGGCATCATGTGGCAGACAACCATAACATCGTTTAGGATGCTCACACTAGAAAAAGTCACTATGGTGATAAAAACAATATTCAAAATACAATGCCCACAACAACTGTCAATCAAAACAGCAATAGCCCTCTTCAGAACAACAACAGCACTAATAGCAACATACGAGATAAACCTAACATGGAAATTGCTGAGCAGAGGGGCCCTGATTGCTCTATAAAAGGTGAAATCAGGATATATGAAACACCCTGGAAATTGTAAAGACGGCATGAACACAGAACTACAAACTAATGATACAGATATGTGTGTTTGGAGGAATTTAGTAACAGTGATGTCAAAATATTATTATTATTCCTCCATTATTTTCTGGGCTTCTTTGTAGGCTCTGGTGTTTGATAGCAGATGCTTTCTTATGTCTTCTGTGAAGAAATTCTGTATCATTAATCCTAAAAACTATTTGTAGTCGGTTTATTGACACTCGTCACTTTTTTTATATTATTGAAGGACTATTTTCAAAGACCATTGCCTCCATTTTCAACCTCTAGTTGGAGAGAGGTTGAAAATGGAGGCAATGGCCTTTGAAACTAGTCCCTCAATAATATAAGAAAAGTAAGTGACGAGTGTCAATAAACCGACTACAAATAGTTTTTAGGATTAATGATACAGAATTTCTTCACAGAAGACATAAGAAAGCATCTGCTATCAAACACCAGAGCCTACAAAGAAGCCCAAAAAATAATGGAGGAATAATAATAATAATAATAATAATAATAATAATAATAATAATAATAATAATAATATTTACTGAGGTACTAAGCTTTTACAATTTTTTTGGACTGCCCTCTGTTTTGGCCCAGGCCACTGCTACACAGGAGAGTTCATTAAGTATATTTACAGACGTGTTACAATATGTGTTATTACAGAATAGTCACTTATTATTCCTTCTCTCTTTTTACAGTCCATACCCACTTGTTTTTAACCTTACTTAAAAACTGACCTATGTTTTTATAATTTTTACTTAAAACCTTGATTAAGCTGATTCTCCTATTCATTTTTGATATTTGACATTCTTTCCTCCACATCTCTGTTTCCTTACAATCAAACAGTATATGTTCTATATCCTCTTTGTCCCCACACAATGGGCACTCGTCTTGCGGGTATCCATTTCTTTGACCTCTTAATCTCCATATCGCTGCTCTTATCCATGCTAACCCCTTTCTTTCTTCACTGTTAGTGCTATCTATATACCTCTCCCTTCCCCAGCTATTTTTCAATGGAATATAGAAAACAAGTGATCTCTTCTCTGCTATTTGACTAAACAGTTTCTGGATCTCCATGTCTTCAAATCTTATTCTAGCCCCTTTCCAAAAACTTTTATAATTAGTTTCTCTCTTTCTCCAAATATCACCCATACCATTATCTTCCAAATTATTTCGTAAATTACTTACCCATCCTTTATTTGGTAAACTTAGTTCTTGATACTTCAAGCATTGAGTATATTCCCCTCCTCTAAATTCAATATCCTATACCAATATTTTAGTGCCCTTTCTATAACTAACCCTTTTCTTGGAACTCTCCCCATTTCAATTAGAGCTACTTCATTTGCAGTTGATATTGGCAGCCCTAGAACTTCCTTACAAAACCCCCTGTGTACATAATCTAAAACTTCCCATCCCTTTTCCAGCCCCCACATCTCAATTCCATATAGCATTCGTGCCTCAACTACCGAATTATATACCCTTTCTAACCATTTCATTTCCATTTCAGGTGTTTTATACAAACATTCTCTTACAGCTGCCATTGCTGCTTTCCCTTTTGCCAGTGCGCATTTCTTTTGCATCTCCCATTTCCCTCCTGCATCAATTTTCATTCCTAAGTAATTACATTCACGTACTACTTTATATTCTATTCTCTCTTTGTACTCCTTCTCATGTTTACTCAGTTTAGTACCTTTTTTAAAAACTATAATTTGGGTTTTAGCTCTATTCACCTTTAGCCGCTTCGCCGATGGCCATTTAAACCCTTCAGGGGCCGGAAACGGATACCCAATAAACAGAACAGGACATTTAAATTGTTAAATGCTGTAAAAATGCATCATAAATACAATTCCGTATCTTCCGTATTTATTAAGTTATTTAAACGAAACAAAAACTGGTTTAAAACTCATTAAAGGCAGTATAAATCTACAGTAACAATAAAGTAGAGACTACATTAATAAATTGTTGAAATTTCACTACTTTGTTTCACTGTAGCAAAAGCCATTCTTTGTGCCGAACGCGCCTAATATGTGAATCATTTTGTTTTGTGTGTATACGAGCCATAGTATGTATGTATAGTTACGCAAGCGACTTCTCAGGTTCAAGTTTAGTTTATTTATGCTATGCCAAGCGATAATATGACGAGAATATGTTGCGTCACACACTCACACACTGGAATGAAAACTCTGTCAGCATCTGTTATTACAGTGTTTCTCAACCAAGGTTTCTAGTAGCCTTATGCAGCAGTTTTCGCTCTGTATTTCAGTTATTTATACTCTCTCTGTGTTCTGAGTGATTTCTTGTAGCTATCAAGAGCTAAATATATGGCACATTTGAAATTGTTAAATTTCAATGTTAACCATGGCTTATCCCAGTAATGTAGCAAATAAATTAGCTTGGGTATGATGTGTACAGGCTTCTGATATTACTGTAGAAAATCTGGAAGATTTGTTGTACAATTATGAAGGAGATCTTTAGGACATACGTAGCAGTGACGTGTACTGGTCTACAGCTGGCATGTTAGCTACTCCATTGTTTGGGGAAATGGCGGGTCAAATATGGGTGATACGGATCAGCTATTACCAGCTATCCCTCTTTACGGAAAACAGTTAAATGGTAAAAAAAAAAAGTATTTTTATACCACTGGATGTAACTATGCACAGTTGTTTAGTAATTTTCAGAGCTGTAAAAGACATTCATCTACCTGTACTTGCGCGTATAAAGAGCTCGTAACCTAATTGAGTATTATAATACTCAGAGGCCTCTTTATACTAGGGGGTAGCAAAATTCACCACATCATCCCTCATACTTGAGAGAAAACACTTTCCTAAAAGTATACCACCCACACCCAAAAAACTTGTAACCATTTCGAAAATGTGTAGTGTGTTGCGAAAAAGAAGTTCGCAAGGAAACCAATATTATTTGGTGTGAATCTGCAGATGTGCCCTTGGGTGTTTATCCAGGTTTGGAGGTGTACAATTCAAAAAGAAACCTTTAAGGATACGTTTATATTCCTTATAGAACTAATTTAAATTTATTGTAAAACAGCAAGATTAAAATAATTGGCGTTAAATGAGCATTAAATGCATGTATGCGCAGGACGTCTATACACGTCCATATTGGTTTGGGGCATTTTAACTTGGACGTCATATGACATCCATATCGGTGAAAGGGTTAGGCCCCAAGCTGCACAATATTTATCTATTTCTTGTAAAGATATTTTTAACCCATTCACAGTAATAGCACCAATCACCTAGTCATCTGCAAACAATAATCCAGGGATTTGTATATTATTAATTACCAGCAAGAAATTATTAGTATTATTGCTTATATTTTTCAATATATCATCTATGAACAAGTTAAACAAAACTGGGCTTAACTTGCACCCTTGCATTAGTCCTTTTTCCTGATGTATGTCCCTAATTATTGCACCTTCTTCATATTTTATACAAAATGTGTTCTCTTTGTATAACCCTTTTAGGATGGTTACCATTTTGTTACTAACCCCCTTCATTAATAATTTGTACCACAGCAAATTCATCTCTATTCGATCAAAAGCTTTCTCGAGACCAATAAAGGCCATATATAATTTACCTTTTTTATATCTTAAATACTTGTCCACTAGTTTTTATAATAAAGACATTGTCCACTGTTCTCCTACCTTTCCTAAAGCCCATTTGATATTCTGAAAGAATATTGAATTCTTCAATCCATTTTTGCATCCTATCAGCCAGTATTCCTGTAAAAATTTTACCCACATTGGACAGCAGTGCTATTCCCCGATAGTTATTGGGTTTATCCAACTCCCCTTTGCCCCTGTATATTGGCTGTATAATTGCTTTTCTCCAACTTTTTGGTATATAGCCATTTGTTTTCATAGAGTTAAACAATGATGTTAATAATCTAACCCTGTTCTCATCTTCGCACCATACTTTAAGAAATTCTCCTGGTATACCATCTATTCCTGGAGCTTTATTTCTCTTAATTCTTCTAACCTGGTTTATTACTTCCTCTCCTGTTATATCCCTATCTAATATCTCACTAAAGTTATTCTCTATTTCTGGGATTATCTTCCCCTTGTTGGATTTTTCATATGCATATAAATTTGAGAAGTAACTTAACCACTCTTCCTGACTTATGTTTGGTTACAGGATTTTTGTACAATGACTTTATACCCCTCCATATTTTACTCGCATTATTTTCGGCAATAGTAATGATTAGGTTATCCGCTTTCTTTTGTCTCCATAATGGAGGAAAGGAAAAACATATATAGACCAAATTCTTCTCAAACGAAGGCATGAGGACAGAATAATGGAAGGTAGCAAATTATGACCTCAGGAACACAATGAGCCAGTGACGCATTCATGGGTTCATCCACCTGCTCTGCATCAACAAACAACTGCACAGCCCTAATGAAAAGTATTGTGAAAAGCGTAAAAACCAGGTGCTCAATATGACACGCGAGTGCAAAGAAATGAAAACTCCTATATCAAGGACAGGACAGTGACAAACACTCATGCACATTTGTGTGCAATTTCATATTTAATTAAAAAATGATGAGGCATATTCAGATTGTCTATTGTGAACCAGTATGGTCCTTAACCCTTTCACCGATATGGATGTCATGGCGTCCAAGTTAAAAGGCCCCAAACCAATATGGACGTGTATAGACGTCCTGTGCATACATGCATTTAATGATAATTCTTTTAAACTTTATGTTTTACAGTAAATTTAAATAAATTCTATAAGAAGTAAAAGCTTACCTCTAAAAGTTTCTTCTTGAATGGTACAACTCAAAACAGGGATAAACACACAAGGGCACATCTCCTCATTCACGGCAAATCGTACTAGTTTCCTTTCGGACACCTTTCTTGCGGCACACCAGACATTTTCTAAAGGGACACAACTATTTTGCTGTGGGTGGTACCCTTTTAGGAAAACGTTTTCCTTCAAGTCTGAGGGGTGCTGGGGTGGTGGATTTTTTACCCCCAGTATGGAGAGGTCTCTGAATTTTATAGTGCTCAATTAGGCTGCGAGCTATTGATATGCGAAAGTCCAGGTACGTCATTGTCTTCCGTGGGTTTAGAGCTCTCCAAATTACTAAACAATTGTATATGGTTATATCCAGCTTGTGTAAAAATACTTTTTATACCATTTGATGGTTTTTCGCAAAGAGGGATATGCGTGTAATACCTGATCTACTAGATCCACTCCACCCATATGCATATTGTATTCCTGGATAATATCAGGCTTGAAAATTGACATTTTGTTACGAGTATCAATTTTTCCAGTATCAATCATCAAAACCTTTGAGCTGCAATTGGATAATGCTAAAACAACCCTCCTGTCTTGCCAAGCAACATAGGTCAAGGGTGGGAGCTGATGCACCTGCATTTCTCCTCTTCTTAGAGCCTTTGTATTCACAGCTTTTGGCAAATCACTATGATTTGAGCATACTGCTCCAATTGCATTTGTTTTTCTTTTGTGTAAGACCATGAATAATTTAGGGAAACTGTACCAATTATCTAAATATACAGTCCTACCCTGATCAAGTACAGATTCCATCAGGTGCATTACTATGGAACCAGATAACCGCAATCAGGTCTTCCTTCACCCTACTCGCATATACATTTGTTTCCAAAACAATGAGAGACAGTAAGTCAGTAGTAAAAAATTTTGTGAAAATGACAATTGGCTGGCTGTCAGAAGTTAGCTGAGTATGCGGTTGTACACCAGAGGTTGTGCTCGTGAACGTATGTCTATTTGTGTTAGAGTTATTTTGATACCTCCATAATGTTGATTCTTCATGAACACCTGTCGGAAAGGAGTCATTTTCCTCCTCATTGCTACCTATATCCTCAACACCCCCCCTCAAAATCTGAAAACTCACCATCAATGTCCAAATTACTATCTAACCGCAAAAAGTCTTCCACATTTTCTGATGTCATATCAGAAGCCTGCACTCTTCCTACACTAGCTAATTTATTTGCTGCATTACTAGTTGAAGCCATGATTAGCACTGAGGAAACAATTTCAAATGTGTTTTAGCTGAAGAAATTGCTTGGAACTCTGACACAGTCAAAATTACTATATGAACTGAGCGAAGAAAACAGTTACGTCAGCTACCAAAAGCTTCGGTTGTGCAATTAGCGAGATGCTGACGGAGTTTTCTTCCCAGCATGTGTAATGCAACATATACAGTTATTATTACGTGGTAACATAAACTGAAACCTATAAACCTTGAACCCAACACTTCGTTTATTCAGC
The DNA here is from genome assembly GCA_030765055.1 of Mantis religiosa. NCBI lineage: Eukaryota > Metazoa > Arthropoda > Insecta > Mantodea > Mantidae > Mantis > Mantis religiosa. The sequence continues at coordinate 34,628,530 of CM060948.1, forward strand.
TGATATACACATATAGTTTGTAAAACAAAAATACTCAGCATTAGGTGCATTAGACGCAAAGAATGGCTTTCTCTACAGTGATACAAATTAATGAAATTTCAACGATTTATTATTATATTATAAATATATTATAGTTATAATAATACTGCAGATGTATACTGCCTTTAATGAGCTTTAAACCAGCTTTTGTTTCGCTAAAATAACTTAATAAATACGGAAGATACGAATATTTATTTATGAAGCATTTTTGCAGCATTTAACAATTTAAATGTCTTGTTCTGTTTATTGGGTACCCGTTCCCGGCCATGCAGGGTTTAAATGGCTATTGGCGAAGCGGTTAAGCCACAACACTGCATTGTTCATGAAACATTTATCACATTACTGATGTGCATTTTTGTGAATTAAAATTGTTTAAAATATAAATAAATTCATACATATTCCTTTCACATGTAAGTTATCCTCTCACCCTCTTGCTTAAAGAATGTGGATTGCAAGCAAAGAAATGTGATGTGGCATTTGAGGTTATGACACTTGCTAGACGGAGAGATGAGTGCGATGATCAAACGGGAGTAATGCTGTTACCCAAGGACCATGGAGTTCACGGCAGCCGAAGTCAATATGCCTGATCCCTTTGCAAGGTATGCGTTTTTCAATTTTCGAATCCTGGCATGTAATTAACACATGCATACTGCCTATTACCAGGAGGCAGATGAACTTAGGAAGGTGGAGGTTCAAAAGGAAAGATGAAGTATAGGGGTTCGCATTATCCATTGGGGTTGGAATGTGGAAGGGCTTTGGGAGAAAGTGTGCAGTGGGGAAATCTATAATGAGCTAAACACTTGTGATATGTTAATGGTTGTGGAAACCTGGGTAGAGAAAAGAACTAGTGTAACAATTCCAGGATTTGACTTTTATAGCATTAAGTGGGATGAAGAACCAAAGGAAAGGCAGAGCTTCAGGGGATTTAAGCTGCTTTATAAAGAAAGATAAATGTCTTAAGGTGAAAGAAGAAAAAGAACTGTCAAGTAGATCAGTGTTATGGATCTCCATAGGGGTCATGCATAAAAATGGTGCAACTGTTTGTATTGCTACAGTGTATAACTCACCTACTGTATCAGAGTTCTACTGACTATTATATTTTTGTACAATGGGTATTTATATCAATTCAATGATGTCAGTGATACTGTTCTCATGGTTCTCATAGTATTCACAGATTTATTATATAAATACTCATCACATAACAAATATGCAATATAAATGTGTTAAGAACAGACCAGCATTCAGATATTGAAAGTAAATACCCGGCAATGTAACCAGATTGAACTAGCATGGTCTATGGAGCACAGCACTGAATTGTTAATGACAAACTTATCACATTAATGATGCACATTGTAATGAATATATATTGTTCAAAACATAAATTAACATATAGCTTTCATAGCCAAATTATCCTTTCTCTATCCCAATACCCTAAAATTAATAAAAAGTAAATCTACAGATACTATGTAACCCATTGTAAATGTCAAATACTGACACAATTCAATTTTGTACAAAAAATACTATGCAATATAAATGTGTTGAGTGCATGTCAGAATGCAGATATTGAAAAACAAATACCCTACAAAGGCACCAGGCATATTATTTTGACTTGTGAACTACCACAGCACTGCATTATCAATAAAAAATTTATCACACTGATGCATACTGTTGTGAATTTGGGTTCTAGTTCCATATGGCTAAGAGTTGCTGAAGTTCGAAAAAGATCCACATATGTTAGAGATTTCAGGATAGGTGCACATTAATACTGAGTTAATATTGAGTACTTTGGAATTATTAGGTTTTAGCTACACTGATGTTTTGGCTACGCTTTCTCACTCCTTTGCAGTTAAACATCCGTCAGCAATACTTTGTGACTTAGGGTCCTGGGCATATTTCACTATACTAATTATATGTATACCTTGTAGTTGTGCAATATGTGCATTACAGCTGGATAAAAGGTCTGTTAGTCATACTCAACTTCAAACTGTAGCTGTTGTCTTTATTTGAAGTTAAAATGCATTTCTTTCATGTGAAAATTAACCTTCCTCCCCGTCTTCCTCAAACACGAGAATAGCAAGTATAGGAACGTGAGTGCAATAAGACGTGAGTGCAATGATCGGGGGATAGATAGTTGTGCTGTGCTCCAGGGACCATGATTGTACATGTAAGTTTATCATACCTGAAATGTCATATTTAACGAAACCGATTAATTTTAATTGAAAGTGCTATAAAATGTGAAATTACAAATATATAAAAACTACAAAACGCTAAAAATCAACACCCTATCTAGGACATCCTCCGATTCATTTATGTTAGGTTAACCTTAAAAAAACACGTGAAATATATCTAAAACAGTAATGAGAAGATAAGTCCATCATATACTCAGTTGTATTACGGTCAATTATTCTATATTGGACAGAATTGATTTTTAAATAATTAGTTACACCAGGTTTTCAGAGCAACTTCTTGCAAGAAACCCAGTTCCATAATTCTCATAACCTTTAAGAAACCTATTTTGACGTCCAACCACACAAATACATTAATGCGTTTCAAATACTAATACATTGTGATTTACTTACTTGATACCTTAGTTTCTTGGAAACATATCACATCCGCTTGCAATGCGTCTAATCCTGTTTTGATTTCTGAAGACTTTTTATAGAGGGATCTAATACCATTAATATTCCATGTAACAACAGTAATTTTACCATTCATTTCATCCATGCTGTACGTGAATAACACTCATGCAATATTTTGGACCGTGTTGTTGAACTCAAGCATCCCATTCAATCGCTATTATTTTAAAACGCAGTTAAACTCCCTACTGGCGACTTTCAGATTTTTCGCTGGGGCAAACAGGATACCAACACTACAAAATATCAGTAACAAGTTTTAGAGATCCGTTTGCCAGGAACACAGATTAATACGCCAGGAATGAAATAGTTTCAGATTATATTATATAATAATTAACAACAATAATAATAATGGTGATGATGATGATGATGATGATAATAATGATGATAATAATGATGATGATGATAATGATGATGATAATGATGATGATAATGATGATAATGATGATGATGATGATGATGATAATGATAATGATGATGATAATGATAATGATAATGATAATGATAATGATAATGATAATGATAATGATAATGATAATGATAATGATAATGATAATGATAATGATAATGATAATAATAATAATAATAATAATAATAATAATAATAATAATAATAATAATAATAATAATAATAATAATAATAATAATAATAATAATAATAATAATAATAATAATAATAATAATAATAATAATAATAATAATAATAATAATAATAATAACCGAGGTAAAGCTCTCGTCCTATATATAAGATATCTTGTATCCAAAATGTAATTTGCAGTTTCACATGAATGCTTTCAACAGTTGGTGAACCTGCATTATACATTGTAACAGTTTTTTTTTTTTTTTTTTTTTTTTTTTTTTTTTTTTGTAATTTACGTCCTCCAACGTTAAGTCATATCGGACGATGAATGGAATGAATGAAATGATATTCAAATGAGTCAGGGGTCCATGGAGCTTACATTTTTTAAAAAGACTTTGTTAAAACAGAAGCAAGGAGCTTCGCTTCATGCGTGGAAGCGGGGTTAGGTGAGGGAAATTAGATGGATTTTTGGCAGATCCCACGTTCAGCACTCTGGAAAGTGTCGTATGTTGCTTAAGCAGCATGAATCGTGCTGCGTTGCGTAAGTTCAAGGTTAAGATGGCAGGCATGACTTGTGCTCTGGAAGCCAAACTGTGAATTCAGTGGGGCATGTTCTCCTGTCGGTATTGTCGGGGCGTCGCTTTGCGTGGGTAGTTCATGTGTGGGTCTACTATGCTGTTGATTGCTCTGACTAATTCGGCGACGGTGTGTTTGTCGGAGTAGGCCTCGAGTTGATATATTGACGTAATCAGGTAGTTCTAGTTACGTTCGCATCTTTTGACTATGGTCCCGAGTAGAGTTGGAGTATCTTCTGTAGTTAATTTCTGTATTTGCTTGATGAGTGTCTCGAGGTTGTGGTAGATGTCTTCGATCCTGGAAAGTTTGCCTATCAGCTCCTCCATGCGGTCTAGGCGAGCTGAGAATTTTGAGAGTTCTGTTGTGAAGTAGGTCTGGATGGTGTTGAAGTTCTCTGCTGCTGTGTCTGTGATGGTCTCCTCTAGCTGGGAGAGGATCTCTGTTGTGTCAGGTGGTGTGTTCGTGGAGGTTGGCAGGTTGGTCGTGGCGGCGAAGGCGGCGGCGAGCTATGTTTCCAGTGCAGCTAGGTGGGCGTTGGCGTTGTGCAGCTCGGACTGGATCTTTGCTGGTGCTGTCCTGAGTTCCCCACTGAGTGCCTGCATAGGAGGCGAGGAGTGGCCTGAGGCTGGAGCTGCTGGCATGTTGGTTCCACGGCTGTTGTTGGGGTTGAGTGGGCACTGTGCCCGGCCTGTGTAATGGCCGAAGCCATCGCAGGTGGCGCAGTAACGGCGGCGGCGTAAATCGTGGCTCGTGCACTCTGACGTCAGCGATGAGGCACCGCAGTAGTGGCATCGAGGCGGAGCGTCGCAGGTGGTGGTGTCGTGTCCGAACCACAGCATCGCCGACATGTTGAGTGTCTCAACGCACTGCTGGCCTCGATTCTGAGACACCGCCCTAACAAGGGCAGGCCCGTTCTCAAGGCAGCTTCACATTCGGCGGCGTTGGCGAGCTACAATCGGATAAGGTTGGAGGGTCCGTGGCGCGTGTTGATTCTGTAGGCCTTCAGGGCAGATGGCCAACGTTGTCGAGCGGCGGTGAGTATAAAGCGGATTGGCAGATCTCGGGTTGCCCCTCGGATAACTGCCGAATGCGGTGCAGCGTGGTCTGGAGTGGAGGCTGTTTGGGAGCAGCGTAGTATCGGCGACTGGGGGAGTGGAGAGGGCTTCAGCGCAGGTTGGCTGCGTAGGATGGCTTGAAGCGGCTGCGTTGCGGGATGCCTGGCTGGGTCGTGCAGCTGCAGCAACTGCCTGCTGCGTGGTTGTGGTGTCTGGTACTACGGGCCGAGAGGGCCCGTGAGCCGTGCGTGGCTGCAGCGGGCCTGGCAGGCGAGCGGTCGCCGGTAAGAAGAAGGGGAACGCAGAGAACAAGTAACCCAGCCGGGCAGCGAAGCAGCAGCCACCGCAGCCTTCATCTGCCAGCTCTTCACCTACTAGCTCTCGGGCGCAGTCTCCCGCCTTTCTGCCGATACCGGTGGAAGAGGGGGAGCCGCTCGCTGATCTCAGAAGAAAGTTCTGGGCCAGTGCCTCCCCTTGGAGGCCCAGCGCAGAGCCAGCAACAAACGCCGCTTGCCCGCCTAACTCGCCGTAGCCACGTCTAGCTTACGAGCCCACTCGGCCCGTACAGCCAGTCTCAATGCAGCAGGAAGCGCCTGCAGCTCTTTTTTTCAGCAGCACGTCCCAGCCAGCAAATTTCGCTCACCATCGCACCGTGCCTGCCCAAGCAGGCTACATACGCCGAAGCACTCACCACTCCTCCAGCCGCCGGACCAGCCCGCCTTCCACCCAGGACGCCCACCGCAGTTATCGCCCTAGGCCAAGCGGCCACCTATGCAGCAGTTATACGTGGGGCACCACGTGACCTGCACACACGCTTCATCCTTACCGCCGTACAGCAACTCTGGCCCTCCACAATCAGGGCCTCCAGGATCTCCACCCACCACGGACCCTCCAACCTGGCCCGTCTCTCGCTCGCCGACGCCGCCGAACACGAAGCTGCCTTGAGGAAGGGCCTGCCTTTGTTAGGGCGGTGTCTCCGAATCGAGGCTAGGAGAGCGTCTAGACACACACCATGTCGGCGATGCTGCGGCTACGGCCATGACGCCACCTGCTGCGCTGCACCTCCCAGGTGCCACTACTGCGGAGCACCGAGTCTCATGTCGCAGTGCACCAGTCACGACCTCCGCTTCCGACGCCAGTACTGCGCCACCTGCGATGGCTTTGGCCACTTCACGGGCCAGACGCGGTGCCCCCTTTATCCACGCCGATCCACGACAGCGACACCTCGGACAGCACAACAAACCACAGCCGTAACATCAGCCGCCGCCGCACCCAGAGAGGACCTGAGGCCCATCCTTCAGAACCTACAACAAGAGGTGCAGAGCATCAGCGTGCGCCTTGCCTCGCTTGAAGCCAAGATCGCCACATCCACCTCCGCAGATAGCCTACAAGACCTCCACGCCGAAGTCCGCAACATCACACCACGACTAACATCACTCGAAGACTCCACCATGACTACGGCCGCCAAGAATCACCGTGCCATCCAGGACCAACTTGCTACAATAGTACAAAACATCACAGCACTCGACGAATCATTCAAGAAGACAACTGAGTCACACCACTCCTACAACACCAACTGACTACAGAAATCAACATCGCACAACGCCTTGACAAACACCTTGAACTCACCGCCTCCTGCGACAACAAGCTGCATCGCGTAGAAGAACACTACAAGACGATGGACGAAAATCGACCATATATACATCGAATTTCAATCCCACCTAGCAGACGTAACAACGCTCCATCGCGGAACGCCCTCCAGGCCCCGACCCTCAAGGAAATACCGCTGAATTGAACACCAGAGAATGACTTCTATACCCACCACAACTCCTCCACGCCACGTTCAGGGCCTCCGGCCATGCTCGTTGCGTCGACCAGTAACTTATGCATATAGACGGTAGTTACATTTTTCGCCTTAAATAACAAGGGTGCATTTAGCGGGACCTCCCAACGGCTAAGATAAAGCCACACAATCTCCCCTACTACTTTCCGCATCAACTTCCCTTTGTTAAAAAAAAAGAAAAAAAAAAAAACAACCTCGGGACTTCTTGAACGTGAGGCGGACATGCTACCACCACGCTACCAATGCGGGCATTGTAACAGTGTGCACGCATTTCAACATCATCATCCTCATCATCATCACCATTATTATGATGATGATTATTATGATCATGATGATGATTATTATTATGATCATGATGATTATTATTATGATCATGATGATGATTATTATTATGATCATGATGATGATGATTATTATTATGATCATGATGATGATTATTATTATAATCATGATGATGATTATTATTATAATCATGATGATGATGATTATTATTATAATCATGATGATGATGATGATTATTATTATTATTATTATTATTATTATTATTATTATTATTATTATTATTATTATTATTATTATTATTATTATTATTATTATTATTATTATTATTATTATTATTATTATTATTATTATTATTATTATTATTATTATTATTATTATTATTATTATTATTATTATTATTATTATTATTATTATTATTATTATTATTATTATTATTATTATTATTATTATTATTATTATTATTATTATTATTATTATTATTATTATTATTATTATTATTATTATTATTATTATTATTATTATTATTATTATTATTATTATTATTATTATTATTATTATTATTATTATTATTATTTTAAATGTAAATTATAAGATAAGTTTTCTAGCATATAGTTAAAACTGCAAAGTCATTCGTTAAAGAACTAGGGATGTTGAAAATAATACCATGAGGTTGCTTTAAAAATAGAGTTGCAGCACTCTTTATAACGTGCCTCGCAATTGTTTGGGTTAACAATTATCTTTTCTGTAACAGCTTACTCTTAAAATAAATGTTGCACCTCCATGTTGTACTTATTTACACGAGTTCCTGTTACGCAATCGTTTTCGCGTTCAAGATATGTTCCGTGTTATAATGGATGTAATTGCACAGTATAGTTTATTTAGCTGAAATATATTTTGAGATGCACACTTCTTTCCTTATTAAAGGAAACAATGAATGTACACTTCCATGTAAAAATACTGGTGGAGTAAGAATTTTACCATTGTCGTGATACCGAAATTAAGGGATGCAATAAAAAACGAATCGTAATGGATTTCAAAGGAACATTGTATATTTGTTAAAACGCAAGCAGGTGCAGTTGGGGTTTAACAAAGTGATGGGAGAAAGCGGGTTCTTAGCAGGGATTCTAAGTGGCTAACACTTGACTCCGTTTGAAAAGGCATTGTTCGGACCCTTAATAATGGCATGGCCAAGACTAATAATCACAATGGACAAACTAGTCACAAAGGGAATTTTTGTGTGAATAAAGACAGGCTTCGAGAGGTGAAAGTCACACGCAGCTGCAGTGAGGAAGACACACAACTGGGCTGGCGGTCCATTAAGAAAGACACAACTGGTAGGGTCTTCGGTGAAGGCAGACCAGAACCGATGAGAAAATGTATCTATCGGTTCCTACGTAAATAACGAATTAAGTGTTACCGCGTAATATGCATTCTACATATGTTAACTCTGAACAGTGATATATCGGTAACCCTTGGTTACTTCGCGAGTTAGGTGATGATAAAAATAAGCAGTTATTAAACCAGTTTTAAACTTGCATTCCAATGTCGTTAGAATCATCCTTGCTCCCATACATATCCACGCATACCCTTTGACGGAACTCTTTGCTCTACCCTGAGGTAGGCCACACTGCTTCAAAATTTACAATGCAAGAATAAGCTGCATCAAACTAGCGAGCAATGCGTGGTGCAACCTTTTCCAGTGTATAAGCAATTGATGTGAAAAGAACTTGCATCAGTCGCTAACCACAATTTCATTTACGCGGGCTGTTTAATAAAGAATGATCACAATTTCTTTTTGACAACGTACCTTTACTCATCCTCATAATTTTGATGGTCCTTCTCAAAATAGTCTCCCCTGAATGCGATGCACTTGTCCCAGCGTTTCTGCCAGTCTTCAAAGACATGTTGGAAACCATTTTTTGAGAGATCCTTTAAAATAGCCTCCGCAGCCTCCGTCACTGCTTCTGATGATGGATAATGCTTCCCACGAAGACGTTTCCTCAAGTTAGGGAATAGAAAAGAGTCACGTGGGGCTAAATGCGGACTATAGGGAGGGTCAGGGATGCACTTCACGTTGATTTTTGCAAGATATTCAGCAACAACATTGGCATTATCGTGGTGCAGCATCCAGCCTGCTTCACGAAAATGTTATCTTTTGCGCCTGATATGGACTTGCAATGTTTTCATGACACCCCTGTAGTATTGTCCAGTTACTGATGTGTGTGCACGTACAACATGCTGATAAACGATCCCATAAATACAAAGAATGAGATGACCATAACTTTCCCAGCAGAAGCAACCACTATTACCTTTTTGGGGGGTTGGTGATGAAGGATATTTCCACCGTGAGGTTTGCTGTTTGCTCTCAGGATCAAAATGATATAGCCAAATTTCATCAACAGTGATTACGTTTGAAAGACACTCCGGATTTTCCTCTAGCAGCAGCAGCAGCAGCAGCAGCAGCAGCAGCAGCAGCAGCAGCAGCAGCAGCAGCAGCAGCAAGGGACCTTGTTTGTACTTCCAGAAACATTTAGTTTATGATCGGCAATAAAGGCGCTCACAAACACATTCCAAGCTGAATGTAGGAAACGTCTATTCCAAAGAAGGCGCACAACAAAGCGTGTTTGCAAATGCGGCCAGTATCTGCTATGAAACTTGTTTTAAAGCAATTTTCAAGCCTCTACTCCTCCCGTAGGGGAGGCGATCCGTCCCCTTCAGCTGTTGTGGTGCGGGCGCTGCGGACCCTTATCACTCGTGGTACCTCTGACGATACTAGAGGAACCTCGGGCCGAACGTTCGAGCCCCTCCCTGAATGGGAGTTGTTCAGATTGGGTTGGATTCGAGGGTGCAGTGGTTCCTGATACCCGTGGGAGATCGGGTATGTCTCCGGACGAGGTTGAGGGAAACCATATATTCCCACGTACTAGCCTGCATAGCCAGTAGAAGGAGTGCTAGATCACCAGGTGGCCCTACCAAGGTTAATCGGTAGTCTTCCCCTTTGGGGTTGGCGCGCGTAAGTGGCGTATCCACTTCCATCCTGTGTTGAGTCCGTAGGACCAGATGGGTGGGGGGCTTGTTAGTCTCTAGGTCTTGCCCTATGGAAAGCCCCACGGAGGCACTGAGCGCCCTTTTGGGACAGCTTAGTAACTCCCTGGTCATTAGAGGGGAGGTCAGTCTTCCCTTTGTGTGGATTGCCCTGGTTTTTTTTTTCGAGTGGAGGAAAATGCATGTTACGCACTTACCCTGGGATTGGAGTGTGGGACTCCTCTGGGGGAGCCCTACCCACTAAAAAACCTCCACCGGTAAGTATTCAGGATTGGTGATGTGGCAGTACCGCTGTAAGCACCTGCGGATTGAAGGAAGGGATATATTGGCCCGGCCGAGGCCAGGTCCAAGGTGAGGAAGGCAGCTTACGCCCTTGCTTATTAGGAGCGGTCTTGTTTGGAAGTGAATGAGGGATTAAGGTTATTGATAAGTGTAGGGTCTCTGCGGCGGTTGGTGTCGACCTCTAGATACCCTCGAGCTTATATATAAGCCCCTACTCCACTGCAAACTACAAGATAAACATAGACCGGCTTATATGAGTGTGTCCAACATAGTTCTAAGAAAAGTAATCTTATTTCCACAGTCAAGTTTATACATGAAATCCACAAGACACTTTGAAACCTAAATGATTATTTTATTTCCCTGAAAGACTAACTTAGAAATGTGTATTATATTTGTGAATATTATGAATTCCTTTTGTAGGCACTAAATACCCTGCGATATAACATCAGGGTAAAACGCAGGTTGTACATAGAAAGCTAAATAAGAAAAGCATTTCGAATATAATTTAGATTCAATTCTAAGCAGAGCCGTAGTGGAGGGGGAACGCGGATAAAAGCCGTCCCCCCACCAGTTTTCGGAGGGGGAAGTAGTCCCCTTACTAATATTATTTATACTTTTTGTAATTCATTACCTTTCTTAATTTAACATTCAAAATAAAAAGAAGCAAACTGTGTACATTCAAAATACATTCAAATAACGTTTATGACTATTAACAGACCTCCAGTACATATGTGGAGCCCAGAGGATTACATAATGGTTAAAAAGTCGCATGAATGCTGAGGACAACCAAAACAGGAAGGCGAATCTACAACTGCAGAATTCTGATCGATCCTCCAGCATCTGGAAATTTTTTTTAGGTGTGCGTCCCCCACTTTTTTAGTTAGGAATACGGCTAAGTGTTATTCCATTTTCTAGATAACACAAACTCAAAAGTACGTAACTAAGTTAATTCAGCAATGCTGTGTGAAAAATACTGTACACTACAGTATACTTTTTCACTGATTAAGTGCTTCTATTTCTTTCTGTGTTTTGTTTCACTATGCTAGTAAGGGTTTTTGTAATGGCCTTTCCTATAGTAGGGTCGTTGGATCTCCAGCTCTGATAGGCCACGCCGTGGCTCACGAAGGTGGCCCGGGTTCGATCCCAGGCGACCGCAATGTGAGATTTTGGGTGGACAACACGGCGCTGGGGCTGGTTTTCTCCGGGATCTCCGGTTTCCCCACCATCTCATCCCACCGGTGCTCCATCTTCATCTCATGTATCATCAGTGTCATCGCCTGCGGTGCCGTATGTAGTAAAAGCGGACGTTAAACACTACACATTTCCAGCTCTGATGTTTTGCGGTTGCGGGAGGCGGAGGGGGAAGGTTAATAGTAGCAACATACAGTAATGAGCAATTGAAAACATGCCCACAAAGGTATCCTTAGAATGAAAACATAAGACTATATATTATCTTTAAAACATTGGAATCCAACTTGCAATTTTACTATCTTGCAAGATATTCATTACAGTGCCACTCTATTCGGATATTTCTTTCACGACTTTTAGGTGCGCTAACTGCTTCTGTTGGTAGTACTGGGAGTCGGTACATCTGGTGTCGTGGTCAGAAAGTTAAAACTGTCTGCTAGCGCCAATCAGCATTGTCGCTGCTAGGATTGGCTTCCGAATCATAAACTGTGTTGCCACTTTAATTTTGTGTGAACCACGTGGCTACACTTCTTTTGGTGCTTGCGCTGATGAAGTACGTGCGTGATTTTCGATTTTTAGTGTTTGTAGATCCTATTATTATCGCTATTATAATAATGTGACTTTGTGGGTTCGTAGAATTAAAAGGCCGAGTTGCAGAAATTAAAAAACTCCTTTATTTTCGTAGAAATACTCTTATAGATTACAGCAGCATTACGTTACGTCACCATCAGTCTACCAAGGTCGATGGCAATAACAAACAGTGACAGCAGATTACACCATTAGCTCTCGTTACACAGCTGGCTGTCTCTCATTTCACAACACTGTTTCACAACTGTCTTTACAACAACACACTCAGCTGTTCTCTGCTTCCTCACTCTGTTCACAACTGTCCGGCTGGTGTGTCACAATCGCTTATATATCTCATTCATAATTCGAGAGACTTCTCGAGCAAATAAGAAAAACAACTATTCTCTGTCAATCGAGATATCACTAGAACATTCCAAACGTGAAATCGTAGCTGGGCCGGCAAGTCCTTTATCTTGGTTATCTTTGTTTGCCGGCTTTGTGAACACTAGCCGCGCTAACGTTAACTGCTTATGCAAGCTCGTGAAACATTATCCGCCGTCTATTATCTAATTGCGCCGAAACCTTTATGCCCGTTCCGCTCCTATGCCTACTGGTTCGTGAAATATGAAAATGTGTGAAATATTTAAAATTCGCATTGTTCCTCTGCTTGAACTTCCCGCCAAAGAATTGGCAACAGCCCGCTTCCCCCTCTCGAGAAATGTCAGAGCCGAAGAACGGCCGGCCAAACCGCAGTTTTCAGTTATCTTGAGGAGATCAGCTGCAAGGAAATTCTCCGTGTAGAACATAGCTGAATCAGCTGCTCATTCCTTCTATTATTAGCAACAAAGAGCAAAAAAAGACAAAATGTTCTTCAACACTTTCCATAATGCCATATCTGTATACCTCTCTTTTTGTCAATGACTTGCATCCACTAAGGTAAAAAAAGTAGGGGAGGTAGTGGGAGAGAGAGAGAGAAATAAGAAAACAACGTTCAAAAAGAAGAAAAACAGAGGCGATTTCAAACGCTTGCTCACTTGCTAATAACAGCATAAGAAAAGAAAGACACTGTTGCACTTCATTATATTTAGATGTTTATATATTGTAATTTTTTCAACATTTTAATTTTTATTTGTAGTTTACGACATATAGCAAATTCCTCTATTTCTGTGATAAAGTGCGCAGCGGAGTTAACCCTTGGGGGTCACATTCGTCAAATTATGTTTAAGAAGCTGAAATAATGGAATCTGTCACTGAATTCTGTTATCATAAATGTAGAACATTTATTACGTAGTGTGCAGGAAAAAAAAAAGCGGTGTTCCACACTGGTTACACTTCTCAAAACATCCGCCGCTATAAGATCCACAGTTCGAATCCCGCTCAAGGTGAGTCTGGATAATGTTTCTTTCCGGTGTTTTCCCTTATCCTGAAAGATGAAAGTTGGGTAGGTACTCTAAACTCTATGTGTGTATATATGTTTGAGTATATGTAAATGAGTGTATGTTTAAATACTTACTTAGGTGACATGTCATTCAGAATCAAGTCCTCAACGGTTTCACTCTTACTTTTGTGCCAGCATTGTTGTGTAAATTCTCTTCACTGCTTTGTTATATTGTGTGTTGGACACTGTTATCTACGAATTCAATTTAGGATAATATGGATTAAAAATTGTTATTTTGAATAGCTATTGGAAAAGGATGTAACAAATATCTTTAAATGAGGCAAAAATCATTTTCAATGGACTTTTATATTTGTGGTAGTCTTCAGTGTTCTGTCAAATGTAGTTGAAAAACGCTTCGAGTTATAATTATCCACCATTGTAAGCAAGTAACTTAACAATTGCCTGTTCCATAGAATAGTATACTGTCGAGAACCCGATCGCGATAAGGCGGCTTGGCATACAAAGGAACTGATAGGTTTCACGTAGATAACGAGCTTGCATAAGCAGATATACATAGCGCTTGAGATAAAACACTTACCGAAACAAGCAAACTGAGATAAATGGAAATTTGTAGTAATATCTTGATTATTCGGTTTCTTTATTCTTCTGGAAGAGTCTCGAACTACGAATTAGGTATTTAAGGACGTGACGGCTCGCAAAGTAATAGTTGAAAAGCAGAGTGAGTTGTAAACAGTGTTGTGAAATGAGAGACAGCCAGCTGTGTTGTAATGAGAGCTAAGGATGTAATCTGCGGTCACTGTTTGTTATTGTGATCGACCTTGGTAGACTGATGGGGTATGTAACGTAATGCTGCTGTAATCTATAAGAGTATTTCTACGAAAATAAAGGCGATTTTTAATTTCTGCAACTCGGCCTTTTAATTCTATGAACGCACAAAGTCACAATACTGTTTGCCTCTTCCCTAAAAGGAACAAGGACGCTTTAAATCGGATCCATCCACTTAGTATCGCTTCAACCCTTTCGTTCATTCACTACCTTAGATGACATAATCCAGAGTTATTAAGAAAATTAAAAAAAAAAGAATAAACGCTAGGGTACTGTCCTGGACTGTTGACTATGAAGCGTGATAGCAATTAATTACTAAAGCTATTTGTTGCATTCACATAAGTTTCTCTACCCACTATTCCTACAAAACGTTATTCTTCTGCTTACTCCTTATTAATTACGATAAACTTTCACTACACCTTTACGCCCGCCCTCTATAGCGTGTCTGCCTCACATTAAAAAAGTCCTGATTTTGAATCTCGGTCAGGATAAGGCTTTAAGGCTTTACAACTCTGAGTATGTCTATACATTTCTAAGAAATCCTAACTCACATTCCAAGAACTAGCCTGCCGTACCTAATCTGACAACCTTTCTCTTTCACTTGCGTCACCGTCCAAACTACTTATACGAATTTGAAAGAAAACCAGCAGTCGCTAATAGAATTATTGTTAATTACTTCATATCATCTTACATTAGTTACTTAATTCATCTTACCCCAAGCCAAAATGTACTCATAATCCAATGCCAAACGTACAACCACTGGACTGGACAACGCTACGGAGGGTATTCGGCACGAGGTCCAGACTTGCTCTATTGTACCTATGCCCCAAGTGGGAGCATTCCGCGAGGAAGAATGAAGTCAGGGGAGGCAGAGGATGGTCATCCCAAGGAGACGCGACAGTGGAGAGTGCAGGTTCCCTACACTTTACCATTTGGAAACTCCCTGGCAGACCAGAACAACCGATTGTGGTCCGAAAACGACCCCACCAGATCGAGTTCGGAGACCGGAGACCGTCGTACCAGAGGAGGAACTTTTACCAAGAGCATATCATCCTACCATGTACCGCCGAGACACCCGCCGACACTTCTACCCTGGAAGAGACCAACAGATGAGAGAATATGCGAAATGACAATGGAGATGAAATGGAGGGACAGCAAATTCGGGGGATGTAATTAACCTACCCAGCATTCGCCTGTGACCCGGGAAATCCCCTCAAAACCATGAATCAGGCAGATCGGCCACGGGAGTCGAACCAGGACCTCCCACATTCGCCAAAGACGGAACCGCCTGAGCCATTCCGCTCGGTTACAACCCCTTGACATTTAACACAACTTCACAAAATATATTTAATTTTATTATAGGTCGTAATTTAATTTTCCCATAATTTCTGTATCAACTGCAATGTTAACTGGATTGGATTTTGATGCGGTTTAGCCGGTGAAATCTTGCTGAGTTCTCCCCTTTGCTCAGCGCCTCACAATGATGGGTTTTGTGGCAGGCGAGGATTAAGGATTAGGGAGAATTAAACTTGGTCGGGGATTTCTGTAGGATATCTCCGCATGGATTCTCTTAGCTGGATTCAGGGTGTGGGTGCGTCCTAACTGGTGGTGTAGCTCAGACAGAAATACCTCGACTGTTTAACATATAGTTTATTGTGCTCCTTAATCTCTCATTGAGCTCGCCACCTGTGATGTCGCTACTCGCGCAGAAGTGTGATACAAGCTCCTGTGTCTCGTGTCTGTAGTGTGATGTATCGTAGTTTATGTCTATCACGCGAATAAATTTAAGTGTTTGAAGATACACTAATGTCTCGCACGCAAATCAATTTAACTGTCCGAAATACGTATAGTTTCTTGCGCCCGGATGGAGTTCTTGTACTTCGTGTTCCTCGGTGTGAACAGTGCAGAGTTATCTCTGACACGCGAATAGATGTAGCTGTTCGAAGATTCACTGATGTCTGACACGCGGTCAGATACGTCGAGTTCCTTGCTGTGTAGTTTTCAGAGTGTTCTATCATCTACTATCAAAGTTCTGCCATGATGATTTTCTCTCTCACTCTTGCTATTTTTTTGAAATTTGAAAACTCACGTGATTTGTTATTAGTTTGACATTAGTTGACCGTTTATCCCCTCTTCTGATAAACGTTCAAATTTCTCAGTTTGGACGTTTTTTCGCCTAGCTTTCTCTTCTCCCCCCAGGGAGATACATTATGCGCACTCATGTCTTCTCAACTTCTGGTAAAATCCTAAGGTCTGCTGTGTGAAGCATGAACCAGATTCTATGAAAGAACTTTGTACCGCCAAACTGGCACCGTAAACTGCCTCAAGCTAAATCATACAATAGGTAATAGTTTCCGGTGGGCTGCAAGTATGTGCACGTGTCTGAGAAGGTTCGAGAACATCTTTGTATGAAACATTTCTGTATAATTTATGTATGAAATGAAATGTGTAGTGTTTAACGCCCATTTTACTACATACGACACCGCAGGCGGTTACACTGATGATACATGAGATGAAGATGGAGCACCGTTGGAATGAGATGGCGGGGGAAACCGGAGGTCCCGGAGAAAACCCGCCCCAGTGCCGTGTTGTCCACCAAAAATCTCACTTTGCGGTCGCCTGGGATCGAACTCGGGCCGCCTTGGTGAGAGCCAAGAGGTCTAACCACTGAGCCACGGCGCGGCCTGTAATTTATTTATGTCGAATATGATCTTTAATTATAACTTTTTGCCCGCCTCGGTAGCGTAGATGGTAGCGTGTCTGCCTCACGTTCAAGAGGTCCCAAGTGCGAATCTCGGTCAGGGCGAGTTACCTGAATAAGGGTTTACCCGGGGTTTTCCCTTATCCTGAAAGACGAATGTCCGGTAACTGAGCTCTACGAACCCCGGGCCCATTTGAGCATTATTTCACCCATTCCATTCATCGTCCGATATGACTTGACGTTGGAGGACATAAACTTAACTTTCCCTGTTGGTTATTATTATTATTATTATTATTATTATTATTATTATTATTATTATTATTATTATTATTATTATTATTATTATTATTATTATTATTATTATTATTATTATTATTATTATTATTATTATTATTATTATTATTATTATTATTATTATTATTATTATTATTATTATTATTATTATTATTATTATTATTATTATTATTATTATTATTATTATTATTATTATTATTATTATTATTATTATTATTATTATTATTATTATTATTATTATTATTATTATTATTATTATTATTATTATTATTATTATTATTATTATTATTATTATTATTATTATTATTATTATTATTATTATTATTGATTATTTATTGGTCGTGTCCTATACGGATTGCTTCAATTTATAAATATAACACATTAGTTTGGTACACAAGTAAGTTTAGGATATAAACCACTACACTTTTTAGTACAGTATTTATGTTTATGGCGAATATATTAATTCATTTTTATTATACAGTTACAGAGGATTTACTCTGGTGAAATTACGTATCTTCATAGACGCAAGTTCATGACAGAACTGTTTACAATCACTAAAGTAATTCACGCATTGTCTCAGAGGGGCATAGGAGTGTATCGAACACAGGAAGCAGGAATCTATTCAGATATGCTCTCTCTCAGTGAGTGACAGTGCACAAACACTACACTGCCATGCAAGGCAGTCACTTAGAATTTGGAAGCCTTTGGTCTCTAGTAGGTGCGTGCGTTTTGTGACCTAATTTACATTCATATGACCATGTTATACCATCATTTGGGCTCCATCATGTGAAAACATATGCTGTACTTAGACAACAACCCTATTTAGTGGAACTGTTTGCTTCCTACTGGAGTCTAAGTGGTCATCTGTCTCCTTTGATGCTGGAAGCACTGCTGTCAGACTTGTGTTGTAAAGTAACAGTGAAATTCAGCAGCTTCCCCAAGCTGTGTAATTATTTCAAAGGAATTTATAATAAAAACATTTATGTTTGTTAAGCATACACGTATTTCAAGACTGTAATTCCAAAGAAGTATATCAGCACAAAGAAGTTAAAAAGCTCAGTTATAGACATAATCGAAATTATTTATTCTTTATTTATTATCCAATTCTGTGATTCCTATTTTACCCAAAGGCATATTAGGAATACCAGGTGAGTCAGCTGCACCTAATTTTCGAGTTTTATGCAATCCGCATTTTATACACCAACTTGAAAACATCGACTCCATTACTAGGTTCCATCTGCGTATTTGACATGGATGTTAACCAATCAATGAAATTAGTACTAATATAGATGTTATCCCATCGCCTGTAATATATTCGTAATTAAAGAACTGACGTTAGCACGTCTGCAAATGTTCTCTGGAACCAGCGAATACTATATGTTAGACGGAATATTTGTCTCACACATTACTAGGTAGCTCAGTTAGAACGAACGCAAAGCTGCTGTTATCTGTCTGCTATGAAGGTGGTTCAAATCCCCTGCATAGGTATACTAATTTGTTTTACCACGTAATATTCACAATTTACAAGTATTATTCTGAAAATTGTTATTATTTTTATTTTTAATTGCTTTATTTATATTTTATGATATTGTTTGATGTTTTCTTATTGGTGAACTGCAAATAGGTAGTTGTTTAAACACACCTATAGGTAGGTGCAATTGAAATAAGGATAATTTATACACATTTGGACACAGAAAACAAGGAAATTACAGTACCAGAGTTTGACATGGAAGCTGAGCACAATTTTGCAGACATATAATTATTGTGCTATTAAACATGTCGTTTCAAATTGGTATGTTTTGTGAGGCTGAAATGACCCTTTTTCTATTCCTGGAACACAACTCCTCTAAAGAAGCAAGTGATCAAACTAATTACCTTCTTGGGTAATGCACGCCCTCAGCGACTTAATAATTAAATTATTGTGAATTCGGTTTCCAAGTTATGATGAACATAAAAAAAAATACAATACAGAGATTCGAACCTGTATCATTGGGGGTTAGGGCACAGGAGCTATTGCGGGACTTGACTGAAAAGCATGTTCTGGGTCCAGTAGTACGACTTGCATGCCTGGCGCTATGCAATGGCCACCTCGCGAGTTCTCGTGCTTGATTTAGCCTTTTAAAGACAGTTTTAATCATTTACTGGGCATTTTAATACTACTACGTAAATGGCAAAAGCTCTTATGCACGTTAGTTGAGATGCACGAGATGTAGTTTACGCAAAAATGTAAATAAACGCTTGTTTAATAATATGTCCGTATTGACTGTACGCGTCCATGATTGGATAAGGCGTGTCTCTATTTTTTCCTAAATTTTGACAGCCAACCCATACTCTAAATACAAGAATCCGCCATTTTCCTTTTAATTGACGTTGTTAGTGTACTCATATGATAGGTCTATTTTTACCGAGGCGTTTACTGAATTACATTGCCATGTACACTGTAATAAATGTTTGTAAAATGGACTGAAAACCGGAATTCGCTCTCAGTAAACGAGTCGTATGTGTTTGAGGTGTACTTTAGCGAGCAGTGCGTTTTGTCCCATAAACTGCTATTCCTCTGAATTTTGCGCATTTCTCTCTCTAAGAACGTCAAGCAATACAGTTTAGTAAGCACAAAACTGGACTAAGGGTCACATGCCGTTTGATGGGTGACCTTCCTTCCATAAAAATGACTCACCTGGTATAATTTATAACTTATGAAATTAATATAATCAAATTACAAGATGTGAAAAACTACAATATCACTAAAATAACAAACAGTAAACATCAAAATTAATCATTTAGTTTAAGCAATATTTTGTTAAAAAGCCATGGAATATCGATAAGTTTTGTAATTCATCAAAATATGTATAAATGGTTTCGAAAAAGTGTAACCTAAGGAGCGAAGTAATAATTTAAGTTCATATCTTTCAAAACAGAAACAAGGGCAATCAAATAAAATGTGCGGTACATCATGAAGGTGATTCCCACCATGATACCGAAATTAAGAATCGTAATGGATTTGAAAGGAGTATTGCATCTTTGTTACGACATGAACAGGTGCAGTTGGTTGAGTTGTGTAACAAAAGACACGGGAAAAACAGAATTATAATGGATAGCACTTGACTTTGTTTGAAAAGGTATTCTTCGGACCCTTAATAATGGCATGACCGAGAATAAAAATCACAATGGACAAAATAGTTACAAAGGGAATCTTTGTGTGAAAAGAGGGCTTCCAGAAGTGAAAGTGACATACCCACGCGCAGCTGTGGAGGACACTCAGTCCGAGGCGTGAGGCCGATTACGGCAGTCCTCTTCGCCTCTGTCTTGGTCGAGGGCAGACCAGAAGCGATGAGAGAAGATATTTGTCGGTTCATATATACGTGAAGAACGAATTAAGTTTTTTCGAGTAATAAGCATGTCACATACATTAACTCTAAACAGTGATATTGGTAACCCTTGGTCGGCAACTTCGAGTTTAATGTAATGATAAAAAGAAGCAGTCATTAAACCAGTTTGAAACGGGCATTACAGTGTCATGAAAACCATCCTTACTCATACATACCCACGCATACCCTGAGAGAAATCTCATTGCTTTACCCCTGCGCTAAACACTATTTGTTTCAAACTGTCCCGCAAACGTGGAACTGTGCGCAAATCATAGTTATTGCTTCAACCAATACAATTAAATTGAATTAAAATTAAAACAAGTAAGAAGAACATTTGCCATGCCCAGTCAAAAACTGAGTGAGAACATAATTAGTATTAATGAATTTACATTTATGTTTATCAGAAACCGTTGGAAAATATAAATCCTTAGTCAAATCACCACAATAACTTTTGAACCAGAAGTCATCCCTGTGGTGGATCTTTTTCAGTGTTTGTCTCGCATAAGAAATGGGTAATAAAGTGTGTAATCCCGGAAGATCTAAGTTCAAAATCACAAATTTTTTCGCTATAGGTATATACTTGATTAAGCTAGAAGAGAAATGTTCTGGTAAACATACATTTTATTTGAAAAACCGATGCTAGGGTGTATAACGTGTTAAGGCAAACATCTCATTTTAACTTTTCTAAACGTGCAAGCGTGTGTATTTTATGTTTCGCATCAAGAAAATGAATAAGCTATTTAAACAGAACGGCGGAACGTGGAATACCAAAAGTAACAAATTCCTAACAATTAAAGAAACTCAGAGCGATTCAGAGAAATTGGAAAGGTTAAGGACTGGAGCTGGAACATACTACGACCTTAACATTGCTGGAAAATGAAAACAATTCTTATGTGATACTTGATACACAATATGTATTTCCTATTTGCGGAACTGAATGTAGCATCTTAGAAAGCGATTCTCTAGATGACTGACTGACTGACGAATTGACTGCCACTATGGCTGAGTGACCAGCATTCTAGCTTTTCAACACAAATATCCTCACTTCGACAATTAAAACAATTAAAACGCCAGATTTATATTTTTGGGAGCACTTGATGAAATCACGTACATTGAAGGACTAGAAAAGGAAAGAAGGGGTAAACAAATGAATGAAAAGTGACAGAATGGCGAGAGAGTAGGAGTAGAGGAAGAAGTAGAATCACAGAAACAAGAGAAAGAATATGAGAGAGTAAGAGAGAGGGAAGAGAGGCAGCGAGACACAATGGCAAAGAGAGAGATATCCATATAAGTGCTCATTATTTCTGGGATTGTTGTATATACTGTCACGAACCCGATCGCGATAAGGCGGCTTGGCACACAAAGGAACTGATAGGTTTCACGTAGATAACGAGCTTGCATAAGCAGATATACATAGCGCTTGAGATAAAAGAATTACCGAAACAAACTGAGATAAACGGAAATTTTTGGTAATATCTTGATTATTCGGTTCCTTTATTCTTCTGGAAGAGTCTCGAATTACGAATTAGGTATTTAAGGACGTGGCGGCTTGCAAAGTGAGTAGTTGTAAACAGCGTGAGTAAGCAGAGTTTGTTGTGTAACAAGAGTGTTGTAAAGAAAGCTGAACTGGACGCTGTTATTGTCATCAACCTCGGAAGATTGTGTTGTTATGTGATGTAAAGTTGTAACACAGTTGTGAAACAGTGTTGTGAAATGAGAGACAGCCATCTGTGTTGGTGTAACGAGAGTTAAGGATGTAATCTGCTGTCCCTGTTTGTTATTGTGATCGACCTTGGTAGACTGATGGTGTATGTAACATAATGCTGCAGTAATCTATAAGAGTATTTCTACGAAAATAAAGGAGATTTTTAATTTCTGCAACTCGACCTTTTAATTCTACGAACCCACAAAGTCACAATATAGACGTTTTCCACTCTCCTGAGAACACATTGACGTATCCAGAAATAGGTGGAGTGGGAATGGATGGGTTTGGATTAGTGGAGAGGCGACTTCATACTGCACCCGTGAAGGGGCAATTGTATGTCAGACCGCTGGGAGGAAGGGACGAGATGGCAGCGCTCTACGAGTGTGCCGGAACCTGGACTAAGGCTTGAGCTGCAGATTCTACACTTGGTGTGAGGTTTCTCTTCGAGCAGTCACCATCCGCAGAAGTTTCGACACCCTCCCTTCGCCGAAAACAGTAGTTATAGTACGTAATGTACCCACACAAGAGCACCGAACACTGATACGACCGGGTGGATATCAAGGCTCAAGTTGTTCTCGGGAAGCAAGCCAGGTGAAAAGACGATTAGAAATCGACGTTTCGGGAGTGTGCATCTCTCCCATCATCAGGATATTTATTAAATGTTATAACCACAAATGAAATACTGGATATAACACAACTATAAACAAAGACAAAACGCTATCAAAATTCGCATTACTGAACAAAATACTATTTTCAGTATATCAAATGCCACGTCAGGAGATGGTGTGAGTATAGAAAATTAATTAACTTACATACTTTTGTATATGGTTTCACTCTTCTTATCACCAGATATGATGGGCGATGGCAACGCTGGCCAGTCAAGGTCAATACGGCTCAACACTTTGTCGAGTAGTAACGAGTGCATTGTTTTCCGAATGTTGAAACATCGAATCTAGAAGTAGAATGGAAAGACAAGTTTGTCACACTATTCTTTAAGATTAACCTTTACAGTGTTAAAAGACGTACTGTCTAAGAATGCTGTTTCTTCCTCTTTGTAGTTGCATTCATTTATTCATGCAAATGCCTTTTAAAAGACGCTGACACTTGAAGTCATCACATTTATGCAGATACGCGGTACCTTATAATTTCAAAGAATTTGAGTGTCCCTTTTAAAATGAAATGAGTACTTAGCAGTAGGGAGCGTAATGAGCTGTTGCACAGGAAGGCTTCCCATGGGCCTCGTTTGCACGGGGTACCAAACGTATAAACAAGCCGTTTTAAAAAGGTAAATATCCGCTTAAAGCAGACAGTCTGTTTCAAACGTTATAATAGCGTCAACTGTAACAGAGATGATGTAATGATTGCCCAAATCGGATTACATCATTTGCATGGATTGGTTTGGAATAAAGCCCTGCTAGAACTGTAATG
This sequence comes from Mantis religiosa, assembly GCA_030765055.1. NCBI lineage: Eukaryota > Metazoa > Arthropoda > Insecta > Mantodea > Mantidae > Mantis > Mantis religiosa. The sequence goes on from CM060948.1 coordinate 34,652,339, forward strand.
AGCACACACTCACATACCTTCTAAATTGTTTCTATTCGCGGTTATTTATTTAACGTTTGCTAATACATTATATCACAAACTACTACATTTAGAAATACCAGCATGAATATAAAACGCAGGATTTTACTGAATCAATCGTACTCCAGTGGTATGCAGGACGTCTTGGCTTTCCAATCTCATAGAACATCCTAAAATGCACAAGGCCGCGCCGTGGCCGTGCGGTTAGATCGCTTGACTCTCACCAAAGCGACCAAGGTTCGAATTCAGGTGACCGCATTTGAGATTTATGATGGACAACACGGCGATGGGGTGGGTTTTCTCGGGAACTCCGGTTTCCCCCATCATCTCATTCTACCGGTGTTCCAACTCTATTTAACATCAGCGCCACCGCCTGCGGTGCCATATATAGTAAAAGAGGGCGTTAAACCCTACACATTCATTCCATTCTAAAAT